>CM021107.1:184913320-184987258 GCA_007115665.2 Sequoiadendron giganteum | reverse complement strand
ATGTTTGTGAGGTACACTTTGTATGACGATGTACACAATTTACCAGCTATGTGTAGTCAATTAAAGGGTCTACAGGTATAATCAATCTTGTATCCATTAAACATTGATCATCGGCAAGAGTTCGGTGGATTATTTGGTTTCTTAAAGGAAGGGGTATGGGATTCCATGCAGAGACAAATCTATTGATGTATTGAATTGCATTTTCGACTGATTAAAGATTATTCCATTGTAATTTTTCCATATCCGGTGCATCTTTTAGCCATAAGAAACCATGGATATGTGCAGAGCCCCTGTGTTGCCATTCATACCTGGTGAAAACTTGTTGTTAGGAATTATTTACAAGGTATGCAATGTAAATTGATGAAATTATGCAAATTTTACCTGTACCAGTAATCTGTTGCACCAAGTAGCTTTTCCAAGACCTCTTCACGAAATGCAGTAAATCTATGGTGCATGTACTATGTTGTAAGATGTGGGTTTTGAACTATATTTTGTATCCTCCATTTGTATGTTGCTTGTGGATTTGTAGGTGTTTTAGATGGCATTATACTAAGCAAATTTGGCCATTTTGTATTTGTTGCACTGAGTGTGAAGAATAGAGTTGGACAACCAATTTGTATTACCATATTGGAAAGCTCTACTCTTGAACGGTTCCAAAATTGGCGTGTTCCACGAATTGACGCTCCAAAGCGAATGAGTTGTTCTGCAAGCTTTTCATCAGGCAAGTCCTTCAATCTTTGACGAAGATCAAGAATAGTTGTTGGTAGGCTTAGGTGGATATTTTTATGAACAAAAACAGATGTTTCTTGGCTGTGATGGCGCATTAGGATATTTAGTATGAAGTATCTAAAGTGAGGGTGTTGGCCAAACCTATTATCATAATACCTGAGTAAGTGGAGAGCATATTCATGTAATTTGACTTCCTTGATGTGTTGTTGTTTGAAAGCGGCAATGCCTTTAGGAAACAAGCTGGGGAAAGCCATTACAAATAATCCTTCTGTGTTGTATTCTTTGATTGGAGATGGAGAAATGGGTGGCCAATCTATAGACAAGGGTGGTCGGCCTTCACCTAGTTGCAATAAAGATCGCAATTCTTCAACCTCTCTGCGTGTCGGTGGAAGGCTAGCAACAAATGAAGTAGTGGGTTGCATGTTTGCCTCTGCGTCTTCATTGTTTGCATCATATGTATGCATCATTGTTGTACTTGTGGAACTTTGCATAGTGTTTTTTTCATTTAGCAGGTCTATAATGTTAGTGGAATCACTTGGCAAGAAGGATAATGCAACCTCATCTAATTGTATACTTTTGTAGTATGGATCATTTATTATGTTATATTGCAAGGCCTCATATACACGTCCTCTACTTACATAAAAGCTATAGTCTTTTTCCCCGATGTTTCTTTTGTTAACCAATAAGATATCTAATTCATCTATACGCCTTGGCAAGTGGGTTCCAATAGTAGAAACATCTTGTGGAAAATAAATAGTGTGGCCACTATATTTTAGCTGCCCCCCTTTTGCATAGGTTACTTGAAGTATCGGGCTTATCCTTGCTATTAGAATTTCTTCAACTTGAGTTAGTTTTTTTAAACATAAGGGTTGCTCACCTAGGTCCATGTTATTCCATTTGGAAAAACGGTGGCCATTTTTTTCTGATGTGCATTTGTAACAAGTAGGTAGTCCATTTATTTCCCTTGTTTTAATGCCAGGGTATATTTGCAGGTTGCCATATTTGCAAGTTTATCTAATTTTGAGTGGAAGTTATCTCTTGATGTATAATAATCTTGAGTAAAATTTGGTTGTGGGTGGATATGAGAAAATGGATTTGTTTGAATTGAATTATTTATTTCAATTGCAAGTGGATGATGTTGGGTGGGATTAGTAGAACATGGGCGTGTACTTCTAGAGATGCCATCTTTGAGGTTATGTTGATTTTCTCATCTTCTTTTATTGATCTCGTCTTTTCTTGCATGGTAACGTAATCATTGGAGCTCATTTCGTCGAGCTCATTTTTCTTGCAACCTTTTGTTTTCTAACTCCATTGACAAGTTTCTGTGAAGACAAATATTTCATATAATTTTTATGTAGTATATAATAAATAACCATGGCTTGCATGAGTAATGGAAATATGAGATGAAAATTCTAATAACTATAGTGAAATAAAAGTAATTAATTATATGTTTTGTTTGAAGTACTTCTACGTAAATACGAACCTCTAATTTTTAACATTTCAAATAGAGTAAATATACAACTTAGGTCGACATTTAATGTAATTGATTGTGCAATGAAAAGTTTGATAATGAAAATAATTTAATAGGACAAATGGTAAACATTAACAACTAACTGAAAACCTTTTAAAATACATTAAACAATATGATAGATTTGAAATAAAACTTTGAGCATAGCTTATATTGAAATTGTTAGAAAACATGTCACATATAATGTAAGGTAAATTCAAAACCAAGTAGTTTGAGCATAAAAGAGTGCAATTATTCAAAATATTTGTACATTAAGCATGAAACAAGTGTAAGTTGAAATATGTATATATGTTTATATTCAACAATGCAAATAAGTCTAAATTTATTGAGTAATTGTTTGTTGTCCTTTGAAAAAGTGGATAATTGCACATTACATAATAAGTGTACTTTTAAAAAGTGGTATAGAAAAGCTAACCTCTCTTAATAGCTGTAATAACAATGCTTTGTGATTCACGATCACTAAAAGCATTTGTTTGGATGGACAATGCTAGTAGGAATTCATTGTTGACAATTGTGTCTAAAATTTGGCTAGCACCATTTGGGTCTCAAGGCTTAGTAGGAACGACATCCCATGCAGGTAGACCAACAAGCTAAAATTAGTAACCCACCATAAAAATCCGAAGGAACCACTAGCTAAATTAGCTAGCGTGAAACCTCTAGAATACAACCAGTACTCATCATAGATGGTCCCATCATTATTAACACACTCCCTTCTCCAAATGTATATAGGAGATAAAACAAGTAACCCCATTCCCCAAAACGTGATACTCATAGTATCGTCATACACCCGAGAAGAAATCATGGCCTTCCAAATAACCCGCATCACATCACCAAATCTAAGCTTGATCACATCAATTAAGTTTCCTCCCTGCCATCTCATCATTTTTTTATAAGCTATACCTATTCTCCAATCCCAAAGAATCAACACATGGATGCTCTTTCTCCTACTCCACACCTGCTCATCTTTACCCGTAGCACTCCACCTGTCCTCCATATCAATATTGGCATTTATCCACCAACACACCCAAAATAACTAGTGGGCCCCCTAGTCAGTCCTCGTCATCCAAAAGTTGTAATCATAATTAACCATGGAAGCCCTTTCCCGCTCTATCAAAGCTTGAATGTTTGGTGGAAGTCTTTCATTTTTCCTCCAACATCTAGCCGAGTCCCACCTCGAGCCAAGATTTGCTAGCGCATCCGCCACACTATTGCCTTCTCTGTAAATATGAGTCACTTTTTTTTCTCTCAATTTGGACATAAGGAAGCTAACATCCATCAAAATGTCCTTGGTGTTCCAACCTATGAATCTATCCTTTTTCATAGCATCGGTCACCACCTTGGAATCTCCCTCAATATGGAGATTAACAATCCCTAGAGAAACAACAATTTTGAGTCCCATGAATAGCGCACGAGCCTCAGCAACAAGAGCCGACTGAATCTCGATGCCACTAGCAAACCCTGCCACCATATTTCCCATAGAATCTCTTATAATCCCACCTATACTTGCCATTCCTGGGTTCCCTTTAGCAGCTCCATCAAAATTAATTTTAAACCATCCACAATCCAAAGGCTCCCATTCAGTATTCCTCCTAGCTAAAAGTTTCCCATTGTCGAAGGCATTATCATTTAAATCCTGGTGCCATTCCTTAGCCATTTTTATTTCAAAGTCCCTCGGCCCAAACTCTGAAAGTTTTCCATCAAAGAGGAAGATATTCTCCTCTATGAGCCGAAAACCAATCCCAAACACCTCCTTGGGGCTCCACTCAATATTCTTGAAGACCTGGTTATTCATCTCCTTCCATAAACACCAACCTATGATAGGGGGGGTCTGCCTCCAAATTTCATTAACCAGAGGATGTAAAAAAGGCCCATTCCAGCCCATAATAAATGATAAGAGGTCCTTGCTCATAACCCACTGAACCTCAAGTTTCTCAATAGCCATCCCCCAAACTTCAACAGCAAAGGGGTAGTGCAGGAAGAGGTGATTGATAGTTTCTTCCCCCTCTTTGCAGAGAAAACATCTATTGGGAAAGCACAATCCCCGGATTCTCAAATTATCCTGGGTCAGAATCCTATTGTGATAGGCCGTCCACCAGAAAAAAATTATTTTAGGGATCGTGCGCCGATTCCAAACACTCATCTAGTGTTCCTCCATAGAAATATCATTAGTCAATAGTCTGTAAGTGGATCTAACTGAGAGATCCCCCTATTTATCTAAAGCCCAAAATAATTCATCCTCTCTATCATAGGAAGGAAATCTAAAACTGAAGAGTAGATCTGGCGAGTGGGGGCAACATAGGGATAACTCTCTCCAAATCCTAGCACCAGAAAGGCCAGACACATAGTCACTGATATAAATCCCAAAGAAACTCTGAGCAGCAATCATCACCCCCCGAAAGTTGGAACAAGCCAAAGGGAAATCTAAGTGCCAAGCATCTTCCCAGAATTTAATTTTGATCCCATTTCCCATTTCCCATTTTATCCCTTTTTTTAGCAGGCCTTGAATGCAGCAAATACTCCTCTAGATAATGGAACCAAGAGGGTGGGGTTCCGAAAGACAATCAATCAGAGGCCTGTTTTGAAGGTACCTAGTATTCAAGATTTTGCACCATTCCTTGGAGTTCCTTAATTGATCCCACCCAACCTTGGCTATCAGTGCCCTGTTAGAGGGAGCAATCTTCCTTATTCCAAGCCCCCCATAAATTTTAGCCCGACTAACCTTTTCCCATTTAACCAGAGCAATCTTCTTTTTCTCCTCAGCACCGGCCCAAAGAAAATTCCTTTGAATTCTTTCTAACTTTTCCACTATATACTTAGGCATCCTAAAGATAGGCAGAAAGTAAGTGGGGATACCTTGTATGGCCGCAGTAAGGAGTTGTAATTTTCCAGCATGACTAAGTAAGGATCCCTTCCACCCAGCCAGCTTCCTTTGAATCCTCTCCAGAATAGAGTTCCAAAACTCTGGTTGAACCTCCTTGACCGTAAGTGGAAGCCCCAGATAAACCGACGGGAGAGAATCACTGACACATCTGAGAATCGCAGTCACCCTATTTTCCAAAATAGGAGAGCAATTAAAGAAGTAAATCTTACTCTTGTTGTAGTTGATGCACTACCCGGAGGAGGAGGCATAGCTGTTAAGACAAGCTTTCTATTTCCTAGCTTCCACAACAGAGGCCTTCCCAAATAGAAAAGTATCATCCATAAACTGTTGCACAACAATCAGACAAAGGGAGGTAGCCGCTCTAACACCAGATATGGAGCCCTCTGACAACAGACTAGTAAAATTTCTACTAAGCACATCAACAACCATAATAAAGAGGTAGGGGAAGAGAGGGTCTCCCTGCTTGAGCCCCCTACCAATAGAGAAGAAACCGTAGGGGGATCCATTAACCAGGACCGAGAACTTAACAATTCTAACACACTCCATAATGAGCTCAATGATCAGATTGTTAAAGCCAAACTTAGCTAGGACCTTTGGAATGAATTCCCATAGAACCTTGTCATAGGCTTTGGATATATCAAGTTTAAGCACCATTCTTGCATTATTACATCTATCCATAGAGTGAAATAGCTCATGGGTGGTCAAAGCAGCATCAAGAATATGTCATCTCGGGACAAACCCCTTTTGAGTGTGGCTAATAATTTTATCAAGTAGAGGTTTGAGATGGTTAACAAGAATCTTAGAAATGATCTTATAGATGGTGTTACATAGACTAATAGGATGGAAGTCAAACATTGAAAGTGGCTCACTAATCTTAGGTATAAGGGAAATGAAGTTGTGATTCATTTGTTTAAGAATCTTACCAGATTGAAAGAAGTCCCTAGCCACCAACACAAGGTCCCAGCCCACAATATCCCAAAATCTTTGAAAGAACGCAGGAGGAAACCCATCAGGACCAGGAGCTTTGAATGCTCCCATACTAAAAGTATCCAACTGAACCTCTTCCATGGAAACACTCCTAAGAATGCTCAAGTTATCCTCCTGAGAGATGGACGCAGGGAGGTGCCGGAGAATCAAACAATCCAGTGTCGAGTTGGGAACCCCTGTAGGGGCTGAGAGAGCCTCCTTGAAATAATTAACCGCATAGGACTTAATAAGAGCTTGATTAGAAATCACCTCCCCAGAGTTACTTATCAGTTTATAAATTTGGTTCCTTTTTCGATGTTTGATAGCAGAAACATGAAAAAAAGACATGTTCCTATCTCCTTCCTTCAGCCATTAGATCCTCGATTTTTGCTTCCAGAATACCTCTTCATTTTTTAGAACTTTTTCCCATTCCATTTTGAAATCCTTTTCCTGATTATTAATTCATTGACTGGCATCTCCCTCATCCATATTCTTCTGCAAGATCCTTAACCTCCCCTCAAGCTATTTTTTCCTTTGAAAAACATCTCCAAACACAACCCTGTTCCAACCTTTAACCATAAATTTAATATGTTTGAGTTTATAACATAGTATGAACATAGGCGACCCTTGGACAGGAATATTTCACCATTCAACAATTTTCTTCTTGAAATCGAGATGAGAGTTCCACATTATTTGAAAATGAAAGGGATAGGGCCCGCTAGAAGGACAAATATTAGTGGTCAACAGGAGAGGGTTATGGTCAGAAATCATCCTAGGAAGAGTGACTGGGTTGGCTCCTAAGGTATTGGTCCAATGGGGAGAATAGAGGAAATGGTCAAGCCTAACCTGAATCGGATCAACACCAACCCTTCTATTAGACCAGGTAAAACACTGGCCCCGAAGATCAATATCAATTAACCCTGAAGAACACATGAAGTTTTCCAGATCAATCATGCTGTCAGTGTAATCTAGGAGGCCCCCACTTTTCTCAGATGGTAACAAGGGAGAGTTGAAATCTCTAGCAACAAGCCAACGACCTCCCTTATTCATATTAATTTTAGACACCATATTTCTCCAAAGGATATTCTTCGAGTTCTTCTGGTTGGGAGCATAAATATTAATTATAGACCAAACTTCTCCATTTACAAAGAGCGAAACCCCAATGCTATTTTTACAATGGAATAATTCCTGACCCTGCAAATAGGAAGGATTCCAAAGCACAACCAAGCCCCCCGAAGGTCCCTTAGCATCACTGTGAATACAAGAAGCATTAGGCCAAATAAAGCTAACAACCTTTTCAAAATTAATCATCAACATCTTAGTTTCTTGCAGGAGACAAACATCAATCTTATGCTCCACTATATAGTTCTTCAGAGCACACTGTTTGTGCGAACTATTAAGTCCCTGAATATTCCAAGACATAATCCTCATCTCTGACCTTTTTTTGAGTACACCTCTAATGTCCTCTGCTTCCCTAGGGAAATCTTGTTTTTCGTTTCACGCATTCTGGTGGATCTCTGCGAGGGTCTCCCAGGCTTGATTTCCCTCCCACATCTGCCTTCTTCTTCCTACCCTTCTTCTTAGGCGTGGTCCATATCCCTCCCTCTTCAAGTTTTTAGTAGATTCTTCAACCAAACTGGAACACTCTTCCTCCCAAATCTCACCCTCTTCAACCAAATCCCCACAGGTCCCCAGAATAAAAGACAACAGATCAACAACCAAAGAACTAGGGCCAAAGCCCTCATCAGAAGCCCCCATAGACAAAGTGACGACAGCCGAGGATCCAGGATCCTGAGGAACTAAGACCTCCTAAGAAAAGGTTTTGAAACCCGAAGAGCCACTAGGGTTCGATACAGGGTGAGGAACACCAGTTGAAAGTGAACGCGGAGAAAGCATAGGAGACCGAACCAAATCTGGGGGGGCAATCTCCAAACCACCCATAGGCCTCGAAGCATCCTCAGCCGGAATCTTGGGATTAGACGAAATCTTGGGATCAGAAACATCCATAACCTCCCTACTAACTAACGATTTACAATCAGTGATAAGGTGCCCAACTTTGGCACACCTTTGACAATAAACCACTGCGTTTTTGTAACAAACAGGTTGGACCCAGTTCCCCAACTTGGAGCAAAGCTTGATAGAGTTAGGAAGAACTTTATCAATGCAAATATTGATGCAAAATCGAGCAAAGACTAACCTTGATTTAGATTTAGTGACAACATCCAAAGTAACAAACTGACCCAATGAATCACCAACAGCCTTGAAAATGGCTTCATCCCAAAACTCAAGAGGTAAACCCGACAGCCGCACCCAAATAGGAGCCGACATGTTAAGGTCTATAGCAAGATCAAACCCAAGCTTCCACCTACACAAAGTGAGGCTGTGCTTCCCATAAACCCACGGGCTCGACGACAGGGTATGCACCAAGTCATCAACAGTAGCAAATCGAAAAAGGAAGAGACCGTCGACCATCGTGCGGACCTCCACACTGCCCTTAAGCCTCCATTTCACAGCCACCCACTTTCTAACCATATCCATTGTAGGACGATAGGAGAGGAATCTCCCCACCACCACATTCTCCATGGAGGAAAGGATCCTATCACTAACTGTGTCAGGAATTTCAAACACAACATCAAAAAACGTGACCGACTCAGGGGGGGCCAAAAACAAGGAGGCTAGATTCCCACTAGTCAGAACATTCTTGCAAATGGCAGCCGGGGGAATCTCAACCGTCGGCACAAAAGAGATGCCTGGAGCTGCCACATCCTGCAAAATGCCCGCAGGAGAAAGCACAGACCCCATAGAGGGGGTACCCACCAGACACGTTCTCAAAGGAGGAGAGCACGGGTTGGGGGGGGGGACCCTTGGGTACCCCCATGACAGAGTCCACCACGTGAGCATAAATTCAAATCTTCAAACGAGTGGGGCTAGGCCTGGAATGGGAAAGATAAATCAAGCTCTTTGTTTTACTGTGGGAGAATATAGAATTATCAAAATAAAATTTTAAAAAAATATTTAATCTAGTATTGATGTCCTTGATCCATAAAAAAAATTGAATTTCGATACATACAAAAAAGTTATGTTGTATACAGTCCGCCTATGTCTGAATTGCAATTGGTTTGACTTTGAAACTTGATTAAGGAAAATATATTCAATAAAAAACTATGAGACCAAATAAAAGTGCTAGATATCTTAGTTACAAATCTAAATTTGAAAAAAATAGAATTTTATCCTTCATACAAAATTTTTTATATTTGTATCGGTGAGTGTCACTTTTTAAAAATATTGTTTTCTGAAAAAAAAAAAACCAATTTTCATGGGAGATGGAAAAAGTGCAATCTAATTCCAAAATTTTCAAAAAAATATTTTTCAATCTACAGAAAAAATGTGATGAGACTCTAGTTTGCATCATCTTCCAATTCCTCACGGTTTAGCCACTTAGGTGCCCGAATGTGAAGGTTTAGTTTAAAAAATAATTTTAATGTCTAGTTTGGCCAAAAATTTCAAACCACTATTATGGGATCACCCTCATCATTTGGTTTAATTACCTAAAAGGGGTTTGACCAGGGAAAACTCCCATTTATTTAAAAATCATTTTTTTTTTATCTCTCTACATGTGTAATTACAGATCTAGGTGTCTTGTAGCTTGAAGACCCTTTGAATATTAGGATTCAAGGTTGAATAAAGTCAGCAAGTCATCACAAGGTTGTCATCTTTAGTAAAATTCACCTACAGGTTGCGAATCAGGGTTCAAGACTCGGAAACAAAGTGTAGAAGGAAGAGCAGTGTTTGTAGAATAGATTCAAGCCTCAAGCCTTAAAAAAAGATGAGTGGTACTGATATTCCACTTGTGGTGTATGAGTAAAAGTACAAAGTTGTGTTATACATTTGGTGAACTTATCAACACAAGTGAATTCTAGTATTTCTAATCATTTTTTCTCAAACATATTATCTAGTAAGATAAATTTTAGATAACTTAAATATTTCCATACAATTTTCAACTAAAACTATTGCCTAAATGCATATGTAGCACCACTTTCAAGAAAATTTGCAAAAACAAAAGAAATTATTTGAAAAACCTGATATTTCAACATTTCCTACTCATGTAAAAAAAAATTAATTTAATGTAAATGTGACCTTTTGTAGATCCATAAGTGATGTTCTTAAAAATATATATATTAATATTTTAATTATTATTTATATAGATTTTTATTTTTTACTAAAAGTAGGGTATCAACACAAAATATTAGGTTGATTACTATGTCAAGAAAAATATTAAAACCTATTAAAAAAATGAAATCATTGTAAGATAGAAATTAGTCATTGCTTATGGTTTAGGACATAGAACAACAAGTTTTCTATACTTCACATTCAAGGAAAACCCTAGAGATCTCAATCCGAATGTAGAAAGGGGGGAAACGATCTTGCAATAGAGTGTCTTAAGGGAAGATTAGAGTCTAAATGAGCATTCACCAACAAGATAGGGCTTCGAAAGACAATAAATATAAATGATATGAGAAGTACGAGGCAAAACCTAACTAGATGACCTATGAAATGAAACTCAATTATAGAATATGAAACTAGAAATTAATAGAGGTGCACCTATAAGAGTGATGAGGTTAAGAGAATCTCCAAAAACTTGAAAGCTTGTTGTTCGGTGCCCATTGGGACTCATACACTAGTCAGGGAGATTTAGACCTAGATTAGGGTTTAAGTGCCAAAACTAGAAAATAATAGTGTATGATCTGAAACAACTAAAATATGGAAAAATCATTGTATTGGGACTCATACGGGTAAAAGCACAAACCTGTGTCACACTTTATAAAGGAGTTGGCCAATATCAAAAAAAAAAATTGAACTTCGATCACACAAAAGTGGTATTTATGTTTTTAATTTCAAAATGGTGTAAACTAATGAAATGTATAACTTCTGATGAAGTTTATTCTTGTAATTTTTTAAAAAATGAAAAAAAATGTTTATATTACATTTTTTTTTCAATTCAAGGAAAAAAATTGGAATGCTAAAAATTTCAGAAAAGAGTGACTTCACTAGCCATCAACAAACAAATTGAAAAAAAATCATTTCTCCCTTAATTTTTTTTCTAAATAGGTAACTTCAATATCTAATGCATGGAAAAAAAATTCAAATTTTGATGTATATTTTTCTCATGATAACGTTTTAAAGTCAAAAATGTTAGAATTTGATAGTTTTCACGGGCTGTCAGCTATATTAAATTTTTTAAATAATTTTCAAAAAAACAATTATACCCTTTTGAAGAAGACTTTCTCCTCTACCAGACCATATAATTATTTTTTTTAAATTAATATGTTTTACTACCTTTTTATTAATTTTTAATCAGCCTTTTTTTAAAATTTTCAGAACCTACTTGCATTATTTTAAAAATAACATATATTAAAACTAATCAAAATATTAAAAAAAAATGTATTTGAATTCTGCACTCTAAGTTCTACAAAAGGGTATTTTTATTTTTTGTAGAAATTTTATTTTGACTAGAGAAATACTTAGTTAAAGTTAAAAATTTTAGAAAATTTTGGAAAAATATTGACTTCGTTACCAACTAGACAGTTTCAGCCGAAAGGGTTTCTATTGGAAGAGTTTTGGCCAAAACCCTTCCGATAGAAACCCCTTCACATATAATAAGCCAAATTGAAAGTCGATTGTAAAGTTGGAAGGGGAATATTTTTTTCTTTTGGTTTTGGCTGAGACCTATTCAGCCAAGACGATGTGTGCCACGTATACGCCACATGGTTTTGACTAAAAAATACTTAGTCAAAACTTTTCAGGCTGAAATTAGTTCACTCGGAAGTATTTATTAGGTCAAAAGTGTAACACAAGTTTGTGATTTTACCCACTAGAAGGTAATGACTTTAGTAATAAGTATTATTCTATTATATTTTAACTTAGAAAATACATCTTTATAGTCATTCACACATTTAAATTTACTAGAAAAGATATGGGATTCCTCTTTTTTCCCACTTTCCTGTTTTGGAATTATTACACACTCCTTGGAGCTATGTTGCTCCAAGTTAATGATTGTGTTTCTTTGGGTTAGAAAATCTATAGTCTTGGCTTAAACAAAATGAATCCAACTCATTTGGGATTAGCCACATTGGATCCTCCACTAGTCTATCTTTCAATTTCACTAACATCTCACTATATTCTTTGTCCCTTGTCCTTATGACCACTCTAAAATCTAAAATACTTTTGAACTCCTCTTGTGCTCTCTTAGGTAGTTGCTCCTTCCATTATTCTAGTATTTTTTTATGGTTTTTTTTATATTGTGATGTATACACATCATATCAATTATAAAAATTAGAAACATAAAAAATTGGATAGATTTGAAAACCTATAAGTAGCTCCAATTCATAAGCATTTGGTGAATTTTTTTTAAGAATTTTGCATCGTCTAATATTCTTCCACATGAGATTTTTATAACTATAGTTGAGATATATTTACATTTGTAGGTTTTCTAATACCATATCTCCCACATCAAAATTCTTTTCTCTCCTCTTCAAAATATATTTTTCTTTATATTGTTGGCTGCTCCAACTATGTTTTTCTCCTATTAAATTTTTCTTTATTGATCCTTGATTTACACATTGATTTTATCCTTTGAACAATATTACATCTTGTATAAAGTAACCTATGCATGGTGTCACATCCACACTAGTATAATCCATACATTTTTTTCATTCATCCTTAAAGTTTGAATCATCTTTGTATCACTTTCATACAATCAAACCCAATTACTTCATCTCTCATTTTAGTCAATAGTGATTCTCTTCTACTTAATGCATCCATGAATTTGTTTTGAACTCCCACTTTTATGCTTGAGAATACAATTATACCCTTGTAGGAATTCTATCCAATTCGTGTTTCATTGGTTGAGCGTGATTTTATTATTAATAAATTATAAAGCATGAGGATCCATGTAAAGTATAAATTACTTTGAAAGAAAATAATGACATCGCTTCTTTAAATATTTTACTATGGTATAGAATCCTTGATAATGAACACAATAAATATTCTTTGAATTATTAATTTTTTCCCTAAAATATGCAATAGGTTTTCCCTCTTGGCTAAGAATTGGTCCTATAGTTGTCCCACTTGCATCACAATCCATTTGAAACACCTTTGCAAACTTAGAAAATGCTAATATCGATTTATTGATCTCCATCTTCTTCTAAAGCTCAAAGTTTTTATCTCTTGTTGTTATCCACTTAAATTTCCTCTTATAGTTTTAATTATGGGTGTACATATCCCAATAACCTAATTAACACACATAGGTGTTGGTTATTCAATTATAGCACATACCTTTTCCATTTCAATTTGCATCACTTGTGGTGGGATAACATTTCAAAAATAAATCAATTTCTCCTTCATAAAACTACACTTTTTCAAATTCACCGATATTTTTTTCTCCTTTAGTGTTTCTAAGAATTGTCTAATATAGAACAAATATTCATCATTATTATTACTAAAAATAAAAATATTCTCAAGATAAAAAATAATAATTTTCCTAAAATTTGTTTCAACACTTCATTCATCAATCACATAAATATGTTTGGTGATTCTGTAAATCTAAAGGATATTACAAAATATTCATATAACCCCAACTTGGTCTTAAAAATAGTCTTCCACTCACCACCCTCTCTTATCTAAATTTTCTTATACCCAGTTTTTAAATATTTTTTAATAGAATATGGAGCCTTCCCCAAATAGTCCATTAGATCATCCATTCTTGGTAAAGGAAAATGATAATTTTTATTTTGTTCATGGATCTTGATTCCATGCACATCCTCAATTCGCCATATTTCTTTGGTACTAATGCAGCTAGTACTATACATGGGCTAAGGATTTCTCTATTTAGACCTCCTTCCAGTAGTTGCTACACCTTCTTGTTCACCTCTTCATTTTTTGTAGGTGTCATTGTTGGAATATGGCTTGTAAGTGTTTTCATTGATGGCAACCTAAGCAACCTAAATGACATCCTAAGTCTTGTATCTGGTCCAGACTAGAGTTTTGGTTTCTGCAGGTAGAATAGAGTAAAGAATAAGGCATCTGATTATAGGCATAAAAGTTGATCTAAACACCTTACCAAACATATATTTTGAGTTGAGGATCTTTGGGGAAGGTCTATTGACATTTTTAATAGCTTGGTGAAGGATTTTTTTTGATGCACACTCACTCGTATGTGATCTAGAAGATCCGATGCACTAATCTATTGATTATATGTGCTAGAAGGCCGACCCAACAAGTATAGTAATCACAGATGTATAAGATGTAATTAATTAAAATTATTCATTCTCGATTAAGTTTTGTTTAGGTCCTCTCTTTGTATTAACTGAATTCGAAGTATACATATAAAAATTTAGTGTGGATCTAGCTGACAAGATGAAAGCAACTTAATACTTTATAAAGCCTACTAGTGGATGAATAAATCCTTGATTGCAGACATATATATGCAATTGGTTTTATCATTTATCAATCGAATGTAAGTGTATATATGTGTAGAAGTTTGAATGCATAATATATCATTGTGTAGTGTGAAATTCAGCAAAGTAGAAGTGTGAATTTGTCCATAAGTGATGCGAAGAGAAGAAAAGGGCAGAACAAAGTAGAGGGAAGTGCAAAATCAAAAAGTTGATCCAGAATCGAATCTACGAGGTTCACCATAATTATAATTTGGCATAAGTAGATGATATTATCTCATTTCACCCTTCAGATGGTTTTGATCTAATTTTTTTAAGGCAATGAGCCTTTCTCTTTAAGCAGTGGGGTATGTGTAAGATCATGATGGGCCAAAAAGTGGCGATATCTAAGTGATATGATGGCCCATGTGGCGGACGAATTTTTCTTTACCAAAAATTGATGAAATGAAAATGGTTTTTAAAGGAGATTCTCATCTTTCCATCAATATAAATTATTCTTTAATTTGAATTTAATAAATAATTATTATTCATTTTCTATTTGAACTACGACTAAAGTCCTGATTGATAGGCTGATTGAAAAAATCCATAACTTTCAAACGATATCACATTTTTTGAATCAAAAACATGCACCACATTATATGCTTCACATACTATAGGATTGAAAAAAAAAATGAATTTCATGAAGTTTTGACC
The DNA here is from genome assembly GCA_007115665.2 of Sequoiadendron giganteum. Lineage (NCBI taxonomy): Eukaryota > Viridiplantae > Streptophyta > Pinopsida > Cupressales > Cupressaceae > Sequoiadendron > Sequoiadendron giganteum. The sequence continues at coordinate 184,972,008 of CM021107.1, read as the reverse complement.
AAGTTAAGGTGGTCAGACATACGAGTTTTTATATTTTTTAAAATTTGTAATAAAAAATTCATAATTATTTATTTACTTGGAAAATAATTACAAACAACTACGCATCACATCGTGACATGAGTCCCTTACTTATATCTAAAATATTATAAAATAATATTACCATTTTATTGTGGTTAGGGTGGTCAGACAGACACCTACTTCTTATTTTTTCCCTGAAATTTAAGTACTACTACATTGAAATTTCAAATTTTAACCAAATAGATTTTAAAAAATAAAAAATAGCCCTAGTAGTTTATAAAATTCATTCAATTTTCTATAAATTCTATCCTTACATATTTTTGAAATAATATAGATAAATTATTCAAATTTCTACGTCAACTTGCCTAACTCTGATTTTTTGAATTGTATTGCCACTTAAGGGCTTGTTTTTTCCATGATGATCCTACACATACCCCATGAGCTCTAGGTAGTGTGTCTGGATACAAGTGTATTCTATTTTGTAAAAAAATATATTTGAGTATTGAAATTATGGATTACCCTACACCGTGGTTCATCCCTAATAGGGTTTCCATGCAAAAATATGTGTGTCATGGTGTTATGAATGTTTCCTTTGAATGCTCGCATATTTCTTTTAGTGTAATGATGAAGTGGTTTAATGTTCAGAGTAATGAAAGTTAATATTTGTGGAAAACTAATTCACCAACCCTCTTAGTGTTCCTATGAGTCCAACAATTGGTATCAGAGCACAGTTCCTCCGATGAAGTTTTGCAACTTGAGGTGAATCTTGGAATGTGATTGACTTTGGTATTCTTCAACAACAAATTTTGGTGGCACCTGATGATCTTGATTAGTCTAAAGTACAAGTTCAAGAATTGAAATAAAATCTTAGAGATGCTGAGAAACTCAACCAATCATTGAAGGATCAGATTGTTAAATCCAGGGAGAAACGAAAGGATCTTTGTGATCAAATACAAAAGAACGAGAATGAAAATATGGATGATGCTCACTTGAATCAAACCTTGAAGGAAATAACTGAAGATTGTGAAAATATTTCTAGAGACAATATAAACCTAAAACACGCGATGGAATCTATGATGAAAAAGATGACTAAAGAGATTGAAGAAAGGAAGAAAATAGAAGAAAATCTTGGTCAAACCATGAAAGAGAAATTTGATGAATGCAACAGAATAAAAGGGGATTTCACTCAATTGGAAAGTGAACTACAAAGAACCAAAAACAATGAAGAGGAACTTGATAAGTAGATTGTTACTCTTGGGAATGATCTTTTCATTGCAAATGAATACAGAGAAAATTTTAAGATCAGTTCAGTAAATCTTGATGATTTGACTCAAGGATAAAGTAGTGGAAATGATAAGAGAGGACTTGGATATGAAAAGGGAGAAATTTCCATATCAAGACAAAAGAATTTCAGATAAAACAAAATTGGAAGGTATTCAGTAAGACAACCTAATGCACAAAAGTCTAATGGGTATTGTTTTTCTTGGAATAAGTTTGGTCATATGGTTACTCAGTGTAGAAGTAATATGAATTCAAGAGTTTCATCATTCTCTGGTCAATGTTTCAATTGCAAAAAAATTGGTCATAAATCAATTGAATGCATAAATGTATTAGGTTACTCTATCGATAGAAGAAATGTTGAATTCTATACATACGGGAAACATGGGCATGTTGCTAATCAATTCAGATCTAGAAGAAGGCATTGGAATGATTGGTCATGATAAGAAAGCATTGTGTGCTACAACTATAATAAGCATGGTCACATTGCAAAATTCTACAAAAAATAAAAGTGTAGATAGAAGAGGTTTGGTATACAGACGCAAAAATATAGACAAAAATGATAAAGGAAAAGAAAAAGTGAGAATGGATGAAATTAGATATCATATGAAAAAGATATGGGTAAGGAAAAATGATTCTGATGCTGGAAATGGTTCCACACTAGAACCTGCTTTCTGTAATTGATTTCAAGCCAGTAGCCTAGGGGTAGTATTTCAAGAAAATCCTTCCTCCCCTATCTTTAATGGTTTCAGAGCAGAGAGAATAGTCAAGAAGGTGTATTTATGGTGTAAAAAAGTTTTGGATAAATTTAGCAAAGAGAATTTAGACAATTCATAGGTTCGTAGAATATTTTCTTGCCGTTGTTTCAAAAAATAGAGTCTCTATAAAAATTAGGGAAAATGTATTTATTACACATGTACGAACTATGAAATTCAAGTCAGAACCATCATTCACCACTTTGCATCGAATAAGGAAAGAAGGAAAGCACTCGAGAGAATAATTATGAAGCAGTAAAATCAATTCTTTGGTAGATCTCAAAAAGTATCAGGTATTTCAAATTATTCTCAAAATCTTCATACAATTTGGTGCGCCATTGTAAACCCTAAATACGAAAAATAAAATAGAACAAATCAAAGGCTCGATCACTCTAGATGAATATAGCAATACAAAGATTAGATCTATGAGGAATTTGTTAATTCCTGATCTATTAAAGCAATTGAGCGAAGCTAAACATGGGAATTCAGATATGTGTAGTGAGTGTATGTACTCTGAGAATGCAAAATTCATGAAATTCATATTGAGAAGATTACATGATGGAGTTTTAACTTTGGACAAGACTTACATCATTTCAAAAGAGGTAATTGAGAATCTAACTGGATTTTGCAAAGTTAGAGATATACCATGGAAGAAATCTATCTGGAACAAAGATGTCAAAACCCTAACCAAAATCATCAGAGATTAGAGGGCCTTGATGACTACAACAATCAAAAATCTTGTTACAAATTACATTGCACAGTGAATAACATATCAAATATTCTATAGAAATTGAGAAGGAGCCACATTGGCTAGCGTAGTCTACATTTTTCACAAGATCATAATTGAGGATTAGGGCTTTTACCTATGTGGGTTGTTAAAGGATAAAATAATATATTTCTTGAATTTCTTTCCAAAACTTGACAATGTGTTATGGAAAACAAACAAACCGATATGCAAAAAACTATACTCTTATTCTAAGAGCTTTGCTAATTGGGATTTAGAATTTTAAAATTACTTTAAGAATGTGCTTGAAAAGTGTGGTTCAGTCGATGCTTCTCTTCCAATAAGAATAATTTAATCTGATTTCTCTTTCGGTGGCATGGTGAGAAAGCATAAAACAAAAGAAATTGTTGAACTTATCCCTCTGGAAAGCAAGATTCCCAGGATTGAGGGAAAAGGGAAGGAAAATATAATTATGAATATTACAGATGAATAATTTGATTAAGATAATGAACAATAACCAAAAAAGGTGTCAGAGGTGAGTGAGGAAGATGATAACTTAAAAAAGGAGAATATACAAAAAATCGTTCAGGAAGAAGGATGCATGCAGAAAATTGCAAGGTTATGGTCAATTAGACCATCATATGATCAAGATGTATGATTCTAGAAGTTCTAAATGGTAACTTTGAGCACTATAAGATAATATTGGAAAGCCTGAAGAAAATTCTACCTGAGGAGATGATTAAGTGCAGTAAAGAATCAATGGGTTCTGAGGCTAAAGATAAAGAATAAGGAGAAGTTATCTCCCACTTGAAAGAACATTTGAGGATATCTCTTACAAAACTGAAGAAGAAAATGAATGAGTTAAGGCAATGTATCAAATCAGCTAACAACATGTACAACTACTGTACCCATTTGCCCCTTCCAATTAGAAAATACAAAGAGAAGTTAGAAAAGATCAAGTCTGAGTTGAGTGAAATTGGAAAGAGTTTTGATATGGTTTGAGATCAGGATGGCTCCATCTGGAAGAAGATTCAAGAATTGTAGTTTGAACACAACAAAGTTCAATCCACCAAGATAACTCTTGTAGATGCTTTTTAGAAGGTTAAGGATCAAACTAAATGCAGATTGGAGAATTTTGTGGAGATTCTGAAGAAAGGTTAAAAACTTGAGGAAGCCATTAAAATTCCTGAATCTCTCATTGAGATTATTAACAAAACATCTCAGAACACTAGCTTGATCATAATCATCGGGAACATAGTATATTCTTGGAAGAAGTTCCTTCCAGAAATGAAGGAAAATCATAAGATAATTTTCTAACATTTTTCAAAAGTTTTGAATTACTTTTTGAAATTTTGGAGTTTTTTGTCACTTTTTGTCTTTTTTGCATATGGCATCCATGCTTTTTCATTGATGTCAAAGAGGGAGAGAATGCTATGAAAATTTCCCTATAGAGGGAGGAAAATAATGTAGTATAGGAGGACAAAATGCCTTATAAATCTCAGGGGCAGAAAGTGCACTAATATTTTTGGCAGTATATACCTATAATGATTGCAACACTTAGTCATTTTTCACTAAGTGTTGCCATTAATGCCAAAGGGAGATATTGTTGGCATATGGCTTGCAATTTTTTTTCATTGATGGTAACCTAAGTAACCTAAATGACATCCTAAGTCTTGCATCCAGTCTACTATATAGTTTTGGTTTCTACCGACAAAATAGAGTAAAGAACATGGCATCTAGTTATAGGCATACAAGTTGATCTAAACACCTTACCAAACATATATTTTGAGTTGAGGATCTCTGAGGAAGGTTTCTTGATGTTTGTAATACCTTGGTGAAGGATGTTTTTGATGCGCAGTTATGGGTACGTGATCTAGAATATCTGGTGCAATAACTTTTTTATTATCTATGCTAGAAGGCCAACCCAAAAAGTATAGTAATCACAAATGTATAAGATATAATTAATTAAAATTATTCATCCTTGATTAAGTTTTTTTTGGGTCCTCTATTTGTCTTAACTGAATTTTTAGGATGTGCATAAAGATTTAGTGGTGGATGTGGCCGACAAGATGAAATCAACTTAATACTTTATGAAGTTGACTAGTGGATGAATAAATCCTTCATTGTGGATATATATGAGAATGGTTGTATCATTTATCAAGCAAATGTAAGTGTATATATGTTTAGAAGTGTGAATGTGTAATATAAAATGGTGTAGTGTGAAATTCAACAGAGTAGTAGTGATAATTTTTCCATAAGTGATGCGAATAGCATAAAAGATCATAATAGAGGAGAGCAAAGTGAAAAATCAGAAAGAAGATATAGAATTGAATCTATGAGCTTCACTGGAACTATAATTTGGAATAAATAGATGCTATTATCTCAGTTCACCCTTGAGATGGTTTTAATCTAAATTTTTTGAGGAAGTGAACCTTTCTCTTTGAGCAGTGAGCTCTAGGTAGTGTGCTTGAAAATAAGTGCAGTCTCTTTTGTAAACAATTATATTTGAGTACTCAATTTATGGATTAACCTCCACCATGGTTTTTCCCCTAACAGGGTTTCCACGCAAAATATGTGTTTCATGGTGTTATGAGTGTTTCCTTTGAATGCATTCATCTTTATTTTAATGTAATGAGAGAATGGTTTGAGGTTCGTAGTAATGAATGTTAAGATTTGTTGAACACTGATTCATCCCCCCCTGTTAATGTTCCCATGATTCCAACAATCATCCTATATATATTCTTCTTGGGAAAATTTTCCCATAGGATAAAATAAACATTACGGTTAATTCTCCTCGCTAGAGGTAGTATTTGTAATTTATTACCAACAATTTCATAAAATTCTTGAAGAAACCCCTTCAATTATTAAGGAATGACACTACTATTATTTGCATAAATCTACCTATAGCTCCTTGGGAATCACTAGAAAAAATATTTTTCCCTTAATCTCAAAAAATAATCTCTCCTATCTCTAGAAACATTCTTGGAACACTTTCCACCTATCCTTGCTTAGTTACCATTGGTGTAAGAATTTGTTTTCTTCAATTTTTGTTTAAAGTGAATTTTTTTTCTCTTCTAGCATGGATTACCTTCATATCAAACTACCATGATCTCCCTCAGATTATGTGACATTGATCCATAGGAATGATATCATACCACACCTCATTTTTATAATTTCCTATTTAAAATTTGATAATCCTTCCTCTTCATCTTCACTATTTGTATATTAATGTGCCCTACCTTTTATTACATCTATTCTTGATTGTGCTCCCTTTAGAGCCTCCACTATCTCATGTATCCTTTCAAATAATAATGTAGATTTAACCTTTATCATCCTTCTCCTCATTGGCATATTGCTATCCTAAATCTCCTTTCTTTCATTTCTCTCTTTACTATAGTCCTTTTGAGTTGTAATACCCCTTTCTATAGAAACACACTCATAAAGACCTTCAACCTCAATCCAAATTCACTATATTCATTCTTAGACCTATAGCTATGTGTTGATACCATATTGATGACAATTCTCCCCTTTGTAGGAACCTAAAAACATAATTAACTAGAGCTAGCAGTTGGAGGAGGTAGATTGTATTGCTATAGGAATATCACACAACCTCTATAGAGGTCTACAAATCTTGCTACAAGTCAAATATTGGTCTAAGGGAACACCAAAACAAGCTACAAGAATAAAACACTATATTGTAGAAAACTAACACAACTAGCTATAGTTGGAAGTCTAAGGAGGTAGATTGTATTGCTATAAGAAACTCACATAACCTCTACAAAGGTCTAAAAGTCTTGCTCCAATTAAAATCTTGTTCTAAGGGAACACTAAAACAATCTACAAGAATCAAACACTATGTCTTAGACAAAAAAACCTAACCTATAGGTAACAATCTATCATTGTAGGCATGCCAATGATGTTGTAAGTTCTTTACCACATAATACCCGATCACAAACAACCAATTATTTACACACATAAAATTCTCATTGAGAGAAAAAAAATCATCAAACTTATCATTCACAATCACACACACAATCCAAGAAGATAACAATATTGGGATTATTTATACTCTATTATATATTAATTTAGAAAATATGTATAATTTACAATCATTCACACATTTATAGTTATTGTAACAAATCTTGGATTCCTTTGTTTTCATAGTTTCCTCTTCTAGGATTGTTACACACTCTTCACATACCTCTATGTCATTCTTTTTTCTTCTCCTAGATTTATGTCCTACAATTCCTATTCTCCCTTCTTTGCTCTCCCTATTCTATTATATTATCCTCTATTTTTCTTCTTCAAAATCCTAGGAATTGATACCTTCTCCCCAAATTCTTGCCTAAATTTGGTGTGACGGTAAAAATAATTCATTTTTTTCTTCTCCATTTCTCCTTGTTTCTTCTCATTTATTACCCCTTGATTTGATATTTTTGTCCTCCAAAATTTTTTTTTTTTTTTTTGAGATTAACAACTTGTATATGAAGTGGTTGAATAAAATGATAAAAATGGCTTTAGATATCATTCCCCTGCATTATTTCATTATATTTTTAAGCATACATCTTATTTTATATTTTAATGTTACTACTTTTAATTTTGGAGCTAGTCTTTATCTCCTAACTTTAGGTCAACGTAACAAGTTTTTAGTCAAATCAACATGGGTAGGTGGGAGAGTGGGTGGGAGAAGCATAATTTTCAATCTTCAAACAATGGAGTAGGTCATGGATGAGAATGCTCTGAAGATTCATAGGCAGAATCAACACAAGATTTGAGTTCTAAGCAAGGTAAGAATTTCTCATAAGAGACTGACCCTAGAAGAAACATTTAGGTGGAAATGGGGGGAAGTGTTGTAACGAATGAGATTCATGTTGGATGTACTAAAGGACATGAAGTTGAAAAAACCAATAAAGTGGTGGGGGTCATTGGTGGGGAAGGTGCTAAGATAAAACTATGGTTGGCTTTGTTTGGAGTTAAACCAAATGGTAAATTAGTATTCCCCCCAGTTTGCAACATTTCTGAGTCGGGTAAGGGTAAGTTTCCCATTTATGTCCTTGATCTAGCCATTGATCACAATATTTTTCTAATGAACAAAGTGTTGGTTGAAAAATTTATGGGCCCTAGACCAAATATTGAAATTGTCAAGGCTTTTGTTAAAAATAAGTGGAGAACTAATGACCAAGTTCTTGTTTCTACTCTTCCTAAGGGATAATTCTCTTTTGAGTTATCCTATAAGGAGGATATTTTTGTTGTGAGGAGTGGAGGTCCTTGGGTTATAGGAAGTTCCTCCTTAGCTCTCAAGAAATGGACCACGAACCTAGATCTTTCAGACTTGACTTTTGAGAATTTCCTAGCTTGGGCTAGACTCCCTAGTCTTCCATTGGAATACTAGAATGAGGATGTCTTTAGTGGCCTAGCTAGCTCTTTTGGCAGGCTCCTATCAATAGATCTGATGATAGTGGATAGGAGAAGGCGAGTTTTTTCTACAATTTGTGTGGGTGTTTCCTAGAATGATGAGCTCCCATCATCTATTGAAATACAATTGAAGTTGGGAATTTAGATTCAAGATATTGAGTTTGAAATTATTCCTTTTGTGTGCTTTAGTTCTCTAAAATTCGGGCACTAGGCAAGGAAATGCTTGCTCAATGCCAGCAATATAAAGGAGAAGCCCCAGCCTAAATTGATGCCATTCTGGAAAAAGAAGTATGAAGGGGATGCAAAAGAGAACAAGTAAAAAAAAATTGAAGAAAAAGACAACAATAACTCTGAGGATCTAGTGAAAGCCCCCAAAAATAAGGATGATGTGGGGATTCAGGTTGATTTGGAGTTCAGAGAGCCATTAAAAAATCAGCCAAAGATCGTAACTAGAGGGAAGGAGGATAACGGGGATGGCTTGGAGGATGGAGAATTCGACCTAGAGACTCACAAGCCTCTTAACAGTAAGCCAAAGAATGAAATTTTTTGGAATGGGGATGGAGAGATTGGCCTGGAAGATATTCCTACCTAGGGTTTTAATGTTTCGATCAAGGAAGGTAATATTACTCTGGATATTGGGATTCCCATCATGTCCTCGAATTTTTGTGGTAGAGGCATTTCAAGCTAGGTTTCAGTTCAAATTTGGAAATCAGTAGATTGTTTGGAAATGGTAAAGGACTCCTTAGTGGACTGGAGTCAAAATCTAGCAAAATCAAGTGCAAAATTGACTCAAAATATAATTTTTTTGATGGATACCCTTCGACTAGATCCAAAAGGGATTTCTAATAAGCAGTGGGAGTCAGGAAAAGAGGATGAAATTCAAGAAGATACTAATAGAGAAGATGTCAAATCCTATACTAGTAAGAAGAAAAAGAAAAAAAAACAACAGAGTACATCGAAAGAAGTCTCTACCAGAACTAGAGCTAAGGCAGATTGGGGAGCCACAAAGAGTAGTCAAGGAAGAAGATCTACTTGATGGCATAGGGAGGATTGAAGCTTTCAAGACATAGTCGATGGTGTTCTAGAAAACCATTCCCAAATTTAATAAATTTTCCCCTCGTAAGATATGAAGATTACGTCATGGAATATATGGGGGATGATTAGCCTCCATAAGTAGGATGTGTTGCAAAATTTTGCTAGGGATCTTAAACCTAATAGTTTACCTATCCAGGAATCTAAAATTCCTAAAGAGAAAATGGAAAAGATTAAAATGTTTAAGTTATGTGGGCTATAGGGAAATAGTTTTGAAGGTGCCTCAGGGGGAATTGTTACCTTTTGGAATTTTAATTTAATGAAAGGTGAACCATTGTTTGAATGCTCAAATCATGTGGCCACCAATTTTACTCATCTTAGAGATAATTTTAGTTGGATCATGTCCAACATCTATTCCCCTAATGGGAAAGGGGCCAGAAAGATCTTTTGGAAAGAGTTAGCGACCTTTCACAAGAATGTCATTAATGAAATATGGGTTGTCTTGGGGAACTACAATACCCCTCTTCAAGAAAATGAGAATTTTGGAGGATCCCAAGTGAATATGGAAAGACAAATGGACGTTTTGGACTTCATTAATAATTGGGCGTTGATTGATCTAGAGCTGCAAGGGGCTTCCTTTACATGGTCAAATCAAAGAGTGGGTAAGAAGTTTATTCAAGTCATATTATATGGAACTTTAATTTCTGATCAATGGTTTTAAAATTATTTTTATTCTTTAAAAGGTCTCTCTAGGGTGGGCTCCGATCACTATCCTATTATTTTTGTGGTGGATCCTATCTTGTCTAAGAAAAATTTCCCCTTTAGATTTGAACACATGTTTATTTACCACCCTTAGCTCCTCGAGGAGATGAGGAATTGGCGAAGTATCTTTGTTTTTGGGACTGCTATGTTCAAGATTGCCAAAAAACTAAGAGAAGCCAAAAACAAAATTAGAATATGGAACAAAGGATCCTTTAATAACATCTTTAGTAAAAGGTCTAAGTTAAAACTTCATCTAAGGGACATTCAAGAGAAAATCCAATTGGAGGGATGTAATGCTGAAAATAGAATGAAACAAAATGAGCTACTTGTGAAGATGCATGATATAATAGTCAAAGAGGAGGAATTTTGGAGGCTACAATCTAGGGTTCTATGGCTCTAACCTAGCCATAAAAATAAAAGATACTTTCACATGTCCACTTTGAAATAGAGGGTTGCTAATAGGATTACTCGCATCGAGTAAAATGGAGGCTATTTTGAGAAGGATGATGATATAAGAAGAAAAGATGTCATTTTCTTTAGTAATCTTTAGTCGGCTAGCGATGGAGTTAATCAAGAAATGCAAGGTTACATTTTAGTGGCCATCCCTGATCTTATCAAGGATGAAGATAACAAAATTCTAACTGCTATTTTGTCTAGAGAAGAAATTAAGAGAGTTGTTTTATCCTTTGAAGGCAATAAGGATTCAAGACCTAACAAATTCCCCATGTTCTTCTTTCAATGGTTCTGGGAGATTGTTGAGGAGGATGTGGTGAATGCTGGTAAGGAATTATTTGGCTCAAGGAGCATCCTTAAGGAACTAAATGATATATTCCTAGTCCTCATCCCAAAGCTTATAGGTGTTGTGGACTTTGAAGCCTTCAGGCCTATTAGCCTTTGCAATTCCTTCTACAAAATTATTTCTGAAGTTTTGACCTCTAGGCTTTTGCTTGTGTTGCCTTCATTCGTGGAAGGTAGATCCTTGAATCTTGTATAATAGTTCACAAAAAATTTCATTCTCTCTAAGATTCTAAGATCGAAGGTTTTATTCTAAAGTTATATATTTTGAAAGCCTATGATTGTTTTGACTCGGGAGTCTTACTCAGAATCATGAGAGCTTTCGGTTTCAGAAATAGATTCCTTTAGATGGTTAGCCAACTCATTTATACTGCTTATATATCTATATTAGTTAATATGTCTCCTTCACATTTCTTTAAGAGTTCAAGAGGTTTAAGGCAGAAAGATCCAATTTCTCCTATTCTATTTACTATTATGGAGGAATGCCTTGGGAGGAACTTGAGATAAATGATTGATCAGGGATCCTTACTGGGACTGAGGCCCTCATCTAGTAATTTGGTTTTCTCCCACAAATAGTTTGTGGATGATACCATCTTGATGGGGAGATCTACCGTGGATGAAGCTAGGAATCTTAATTTTTTTGGGGATGATTATGGGGGAGTGTTTGGTCAGATGGTTAATAGGAAAACCTCTTTATTCTTCTTCAACACTCCAGAGCCAATGTAGAATAAAATTGCTAGAATTTTTGTATGTAGAGTGGATTCCTTACCATCAATTTATGTTGGGCTTCCCTTGGGTTTGAAGCCTATAGATTCCTTTTGGAATCCTTTGGTTGACAGATTTAGTGAAAAGCTTGTTGGATGGAAAGAATCTCTTCTCAGTCAAGTGGATAAGATTTAGCTACTCAAATCTGCTCTTCAAAACCTACCTATCTATGATTTAAGTCTTTTTAAAATCCCATCCAAATATGCAGAGGCTATTGAAAAAAATAAAAAATGCTTTCTCTAGTCAGGTGTTGAAGAAATAAAAAGAAGGCATCTTATTGACTATGATTTTTTTTGGAGACCAAAGAAGTTGGGAGGGCTAGGTCTTAGAAAGATTAGAATGATGAATAGAACTCTCCTTGCTAAGAAAATATGGAGAATGGAATAGTATCATAAAGAGAAAATATATGGAAAATATTGTCTCTCTTAAGTCTTTTCTCGAGTCTCCTTTCTTGCGTCGTGGTTCAACTCTCTAGAATGATATGAGTAGAGGGAGAAACATTTTTAATTTAGGAGTGGGATGGAGCATTAGAAATGGGAATCAAGGTAGATTTTGGGAAGACAAATGGGTAATGAAGAAGCCCTTAATCTAATTTGACAATTTCAAAGGGTGGGTTGATACTTGTAAGGAAAATTATGGGAGCTTTATTAAAGAATACTAGAGAAATGAGGAATGGGTGAATCTATGCCAAATTAGTTTGGACCTTGTGTTGATCCAATCCTCTCTAATGGCTACAAGAATGGGATTGAACTAGTAGGAGGATCTATTTCTTTAGATGGCCAATCCTTCGGGTAGCTACTCAGTTTCCTCGGTTGTCTCTTTAATGTCCCTTTCACCTGCCCCTCCTCCCTTTCGGGCTAAAGCTTGGATTAATCACCTAACCCCTAAGGTCAATTCTTTCTTTTGGATTCTTCTATAGAATAAGGTGCTCATGGTGGATAATCTCTATAAGCATGGCATCGAGACCCGGAATCGATGATACCTATGTAAGGGAGAAGCAAAAATTGCTAACTATATATTCCTCCATTGTCCATATGTGACTTCTATATGGGGTAGTTTTTACTCTCTATGGAACCTTTCATGGGTGTGTCTTGGCTCTATCAAAGAACAATTTATTCCATGGACTGCTCCCTCCTTGAATCCTTCTATATGAAAATTATGGTCGCTCACTTTCCCTTATATAGTGTAGGGTGTGTGGAAGTAGCAAAATAATAGAATCTTTAGGGATAAGGAAGCTCTAGAGAGTATTATATTTGAGAAAATTTACAAGGTAACTATGGAAAACTTCAAAAATTTCCCTTATCATGAGAACAAGATGGATGTTGTGGTCTGCTCAAACTATGACCTCAAGATAGCTAAAGACCAAGAAATCAAAAGAGATGTGTCCAAGGCCTCAAAACCAACAAAAAATAAACATGAAGGTGTTATTTGGTATCATCATCCTAGGGGTTGGACAAAAGCCAATTTTGATGGGGCGCCAAAGGGAAATTGAGGGAAGGTAGGGAGTGGAGGTGTGATAAGGGATCACAATTGCATGTTTTTTGTGGTGGTGGCTATTTCCTTGGGAATACAGACTAGTCACTTAGTCAAAGACATTGGAGCTTTCCAGGTTATTGACATGGCTAATAGAATGAACTTCAAAAATATATGGATTGAGGGTGACTCTAAAAAAATCATTGATTGTCTCATAAGAAAGTCCCCCCCCTTCATGGACCATTAAATGTTGGATACATGAAGCTAAGCTACTTTATCCAGATTTGAAAAAGTGAGAATATCCCATGTCTATAGGGAAGTTAATTGTGAGGCTAACTTTTTTGCTAATGAGGGGATTAGACAAAATGGGCAAGTGATGTGGCAGAATTATAATGAGTTGGGTGTTGACGTTAGATCCTTGATCGACAATGATATCACCCATGGGAAAGTTGCCACATTTAATAATTATTAAAAAGAATGAAGCCAAGTACCACGAGATAATTCGATACTATGGTGAATCCATAATTATTTTGACAGATGGTAAGGGCTAACACATTTTGTGGGTACTTTGGGTCTGCTACGGGCTCTCGAGTCTATTATTTTTTGGTGTTAGCTACCAAAACAAGAGTATTGTGGCCATGGGAGGAAGTAGAAAAAAGGGTGGACCTAACGGGCTGTGTGAAGTGTTGGTATTTAAAATCCACATAGATATTGAAGATCTCTAAGAGGTAGCCAACCCCTATCAAGTATAACTACAACCACTAGTGGCCAACTAACGAGATTTAGTAGAGGACTGAACTCTCCTACACTTTTGGCTCTGTAGGACCAAGGTGGGTAAACCTAAATGTGTTCATAAGAATGCCTCATGACTAGTAAGAACACTTCCCACATATAGATCAAAATTCCAACACACTCAGAAGGATAGACATCATTTCATGGTATTGGCAGACCAAATAATGATTACCAGTGCCAAAGAGCAATGGAATTGACCCACTTACTACAAGGAAATACCTCCCGAAGGAGGACAAGGTTTTAACAAGTGTTTATGTTCAGTATTTGGATTACCATGCTTAGAGCTTACAGTCTTAAACCAAAAAAAGGATACAAACACTGTTCAGTGCCTCATCCATTGGGGAACGGAGTCATACAAAATAAAATCCTGATACTATGAACATATCTTCATATAGCATTACTATCATGAGATATTTCAGTACACTAAAATAGTACTTCTTCAAGAATACTGAGCATATAAAACCATGAACATGTAATTGACTCTTTAAGCATTTGATTAACTCCTTAACTTAAAGCAAGAAGAACTAACTATACTTTCAGTTAATTGTTGAAACTGAAAGGAGGAACCCTTGATAACTCCATTCATAATCCATGGAACACACATAGGGGAGTAAACCATCTTAATTTTATAGATTTCTTTCGATATCAGTAATTTAAAAAGCATATCATACTAACTGTATACAAATCCCCACCCGGGATGATTTCCTGAACAAAATATTCATAACATTTCAACCATAAGACTGATTGTACAAAAATCAAAGCTTCGGACCCAAAACTCCTGACCCTACAATGAGCCGTGAAATCTCCTTTATATAACAGGAGAGCAACAAGCATTAGGCTACATTGTCGATACAAAATTGAATTTCAACTCAAAGTGAAATTCAAATTCACATTATTTATTATTAGATAATATCGTGCATGATCGAAGAAATCAAAAAAAAAAAACGCTTATACAGTAACAAGTCGGAGAGAAAAATTTCATGCAAAGCACACGTACATCTACATCCACATCCACATGATGAAACAACAAGAGAAAAAATTTCCAATGAACCCACCACCGATAACCATCAAGAAAACACACGGCCCTGGTACATGTAACCGCATCGAGTCCATGCCTATGACAATGACAAAACCACCTCTTCCTTACCATCCTTGCCAGGACCACCCCTAACAACTGAAGTTGGTGCCAATGCAGTTATCGATTCAACTGCCATGGCCTCCTCATTTACTCCAATGAGTTCAGTCAGAGTGGCCAAGTAACACCTGTATTCCAAGTCGATATCAGATTCATTAGAATCTGAAATGATCACCGAGGATGAACAATGTACTAGCTTCTTTCCAGTATTTCTTGTAGCACCCTCAAGTGATATGGGTGTAATAGGCTCCATCATGACTGGTAACCCTTGGGATCCTAGCCTCGGACTCCTGCGCTTAATTGATTTATCCATGAAAGAAACAGAGCTCTACAACACACTGGAGAAGAAACCTTATTGTACACAGATACAAGAAGATGCAATGTTGATTGCATACAACTCATTTTGAATTTATAGAATAGCCCAGCATGTAGGGTACGATTACTTGAAGTAAATTCAAGCATTCGAACAATTAGTGACCAAGATAACCATGAATACTTCCAGTAGAATGGCACTATTCGCATGCCGAAGGAAATCAAGTGGAGATCCTCTGGAGAAGGAAAACCTGTTCCATTAATGACACAAGCAACGACCAAGCAACGTATGCCACACAGACAACTCACATACCCCTTTCTTGAAATTGAACCATTGATTTAGACCACATTGTGACAAAATAGAGGGCGGAGATCAAGTCCATGGATGTTGATGATCCACCTCAGCACCCTTAGAAAACATACCCAATCAAAACCCTCAAAAATAGTAGATCTGGACCACATAGTGGGACCCACATAGTCCCATTTGTAGGAAAATACAAGCCACGTGCCATGCCCTCGCAGAACTCACAATAACCTCCTAGATATTTACCCCACTCGTGCGAGGTGTGTGAGAGACCATAATTAACCCTGTTATTAATGGCCATCACTAGTGAAAAGATGGCCTCATGTCATATCCAACACCTTGGGAAGAAAAGCCACTCATGAATCCATTCACGCCAGATGACGACATCTCTCAAGCTTCACACCACTTTGGTGACGCCAGCAGGGAAACCCATGAGGTCGGCGAGAATCGGCCAAGATCCACTCCTACGATCAGATGGTTCATCACACTTCAGAAAGAACATTGAAGTGGGGCCCGCATTGAAATTCCCAGCGATGTAGAACATAAGCCACCATGCCAAAAGACCAGTGAATTAGGTTAAACGGGGTTGGTAAAGCACGACCTGAGAGGGATAAAACCTCACTTAAGTGATTGGTTCTCCCCGATAGTAGGTCACCGTTGAAACATAACAAGAGGGTTTTAGAAGGTCGATAATCAAAGTTATCATGAGTATATTTGGGACCCTAAAACCCCAACCCAATTCTCCTAGAAAATTGAAGTCCCATTCGTGGCTCTGACTGGGGATGTATACCCTCTATGGGAATAGCAAGAATCTAGAATCTTTGGTTTCACATACCAAATAACTGAATTGCACAAGCCTTTCAACAAATATATTGCCTTGTTCTATCAACTGGACCTGTGTATACAAATATGGCAGCCCCAGGCCACCAAACAAGAGAAATCAAGGCTTACCTCTATCAAAAACAAAACTTTTCATTTCCTGACAGAAAAAGAACTTGGAGCATTCACCATTTGATGTTTCAAAGTTCATGGGATAACCAATACCTTTGCAATTGCTAAGGAGGCTATCCCCACTCAGCCCCTGTATTGATTTAATCAGTGCTTTGCCCCACCAATTTAAGAGCAATATATGACCATGATAATATTTTACCTTACCCTGCCCCTGGTCATATTTTATAGGGTGTTGGCTCATCTGTTCCAGGAAATGAAAACTCTCATAACTTAGCTGGTCTGCAACATCATCCATTCTGTTATCCTTGGTTTGCATATTGAACTGAAAGTTGTCATATAGAACAATATGCAATGTATCCTTATTTCCATTAGCTATCCAAGACGATACATAGCTCAAGGAAATTTTCTCCTGGCACATCTTTTCTTGTACCTCTTCATTCATCTGAATATAAAAGCCTTGAGAGACAAGTTTGAAAACATCAACTTTACTTTGATCAGAAAAGATAGACCAATACATATTGGTTTTATTGTACTTAGCACTATCTATTGAATATGTTGATCTATAAGTGAATAATTCTGCACAATCTAAAAACCCCTTATTGACTACATCAATGCTAGAGGGCAGTAACACCTCCATCTCCACTTTACATAGATAGTCAAGGAAAACCATAGGGCCAGTGTATTGACCACAATAATGGCCGCCTCTGATTGTGTTCTTCTGCTCACAGGTATCAATATCCTTAGATTGTTCAACATTTATATAACTCCCCTATTCCAATGCTAATATATTTGAGGTAAACTCCAGATATACACCATCTGATAACTTTTTCTTCACTTGGGAACAAACATGGGGCTCTTCATCCCCACATAACTCTGGTAAAAATAACATTTTTGTTGTATTCTCAGCACTGTAATTATTACCCCTAAACTCATAATCATTAGCTTGCAACAAAATCTCAGTAATATTAGAATCATAATTAGGATTAGGAAACACAATAGGTGTCTCATACAATCCTGCATCATCCTGCCTCTCAATTTTTTCATTACTTATGCAAACATCTTGTAATGAATGAGCACCACCTTTATTTTGTGTAGATGCATTCTTGGTCGACTCTTCAATCTCTATCCATTGAATCACCTGAGCCAAATTAGCAGGTTTAAATTCCTCTGGTAAGGAAATCAGTCCAGATTCATATAGCTCACAAAAAAAATCAATGCATTCATAATCATTAGGTCTTTGCTCTATGGGAATTTGTATTAATATTTCCAAAAATCTCAAAAAATACTCATATGATGATTCCTTCTCTTGCCTTCCCATATCATACAGTTCTGATACACAAAAAACCTGATCATCTTCACTCAAATCGGACTGGGTTTCAACTTGGATCTCATTATCATCAAACTGCATTTCTGGACTTCTAACACTTCTAGCAAGAATTTTATCATCAATTCTTTGAATAACCGGCTCATATATTATATTAGCATTGGTTAGGCATGGGTAACCAATACCTACAGTCGAATACCTCTTCATCATTGAATATTTCATATTATTTTCAATTTCCATAGCTAGCTGGTATGTTTGAGGCAGGGTAGTAGGTTCTTTATCCCTTAATAAAAAACTCATCCTCTTGTTGAAAGCACCTAGATACGCAATCAAGCTTTCAACCTCATTTGGTCTTATTTCTTTAGGGATCTCCCTTAATGTTCTTGAAAACTTGAGATTAAAATGTGGGACTAACTCCTCCTCTTGTATGTGAATTCCCATAAATCCTTTTATCAATGTGTTGGGATTGACTCTTTCACCGAATTGTTCCATAAAAACAATCACCAACTAATTCCATGAGTTAATAGAAAAGGCAGGTAGATAAGAAAACAAATCCCTAGCATCACCTTTTAAGGATTGCACAAATAATTTCATGAAAACATCCTCATGATCAATTTCATAATCACCCATTATGTCCACAAAATGTTTTAAATGCTTAGAAGCAGATTCTGCAACTTGCCCTATATATTGAGGCAAATACTTCCTAATTTTCCTAGGAATCAAATTAGGGTAATTACTAATAGCACCAAACGTAAAAGGCATATACCTTTGAGTTACAAAACTCCCAAAAGGGCTTAATACAACGTGTTCTTCTAGAATATTTATGCTTGACCTTACACACGATAGACTATTCTATAGCATATACTTATCAGACACATCACTTGTCAGCTCAACTAGGAGTTTGTTAATGACTGACAAAAGTATTCCTTACTTTCCAAGATTTTATGCAATACAAATGTGTTTCATAAATCCTTTTACATATTGTATTACTAGAAGTACGGTAAAAAAAACCCTTGTTCCTTTGTATATGCTTAACATATAAATTGGGAACCATTTTTATCTTTAATCGAAACACCCATTATCATTAAAAGTAGTGAATTGTTTTAGTTTTGGTGAAATACCTGGTAGTTGTTTGCAACATGTATCAACCTCTTTTCCAGACTGTAAATAGCACAAATCTGGAACTATTCCTTCATTTATTCACTGGTTCTTCAGTCAGAGTCACCACCTCCTTTCAGAGGACAATATTTCAAAGAACTTTGAGAGCCTATTTTTTGGGTTCTGTCAAATTATGGGTTTCATTACCCATTACAAAGTCACACCATATCATCAATAATATCTCTCACAGTCATCACCCATTACCACTGAAGTTTATCACTTATATTTACTTTGAACAACAAGTTCTGGATAAACATCTCCTATCCGTATGGTTTCTTTGTCTTCTTTCTCCCTCTTTTTCTATAAATTTCTCAGAAGTTCTCCCCAAATAAAACCATCCTTCAATGAATAACTCTAGAAATCTTGAATCCGTTGCTTACAGGACACCATAGACCACAAAATTATTAGGCTTATTTTGAACTACCTCCTTTCGCTTAGTTTGAAAACATTCACTGTGTAGATTTAGAACAACATATCATTTAATATGACTCTATATCATCATCGTCTGCAACCAAAACTTCTGAGCTCATCCCCAGCAGAGTCTCCATTCTATTGGTGTTTAAAATCCACATAGATATTGCAGATCTCTAAGAGGTAGCCAACCCCTATCAAGGATAACTACAACCACTAGTGGCCAACTAATGAGAGTCGGTAGAGGACTGAACTCTCCTACACTTTTGGCTTTGTAGGACCAAGGTGGGTAAACCTAAATGTGTTCATAAGAATGCCTCATGAATGGTAAGAACACTTCCCACATACAAATCACAATTCCAACACACTCAGAAGGATAGTCATCATTTCATGGTATTGGTAGACCATTGAATGATTACCAGTGCCAAAGAGCAACGGAACTGACCCACTTACTACAAGGAAATACCTCCCGAAGGAGGACAATGTTTTAACAAGTGTTTATGTTCTGTATTTGGATTACCATGCTTAGAGCTTACAATCTTAAACCAAAAAAAGGATACAAACACTGTTTAGTGTCTCATCCATTGGGCAACAGAGTCATACAAAATAAAATACTGATACTATGAACTTATCTTCATATAGCATTGCTATCATGAGATATTTCAGTACACTAAAACAATACTTCTTCAAGAATCCTCAGCATATACAACCATGAACATGTAATTGACTCTTCAAGAATTTGATTAACTTCTTAAGTTAAAGCAAGAAGAACTAACTACACTTTCAATTAATTGTTGAAGCTGAAAGGAGAAACCCTTGATAACTCCATTCATAATCCATGGCACACACACATGAGAGTAAACCATCTTAATTTTATAGATTTCTTTCGATATCAGTAATTTAAAAAGCATATCCTACTAACTATATAAAAATCCCCACCCGGGATGATTTCTTGAACCAAATATTCGTAACATTTCAACCGTAAGACTAACTGTACAAACTTCAAAGCTTCGGACCCAAAACTCCTAACCCTACAATGAGCCGTGAAATATCCTTTATATAATAGGAGGGCAAAAAGCATTAGGCTGCATTGTCGATACAAAATTGAATTTCAACTCAAATTGAAATTGAAATTCACATTTCTTATTATTAGATATTATCGTGCATGATCGAAGGAATCAAAAAAAATAAAAAATGATCTTATAGTAACAAGTTAGAGAGCAAAATTTCATGCAAAGCACGTGCACGTCTATTTCCACATCCACATGATGAAAGAGTAGGAGAAAACACGTCCAACGAACCCACCACCAGTAACCATCAAGAAAAAACATGGCCTCGATACAGGCGACTACTTCGAGTCCACACCTGTGACAGCGACGGAACCACCTCTTCCTTACGAGCCTTGCTAGCACCACCCCTAACAACTGAAGTCAGCGCCAATGCAATTATCAATTCAACCACCATGGCCTCCTCGTTTACTCCAATGAGTTCACTCAAAGTGGCCAAGTAACACCTGTAGTCCAAGTCGATATCAGATTCATCAAAATCCGAAATGATCACCGGGGACGAACAGTGCACTGGCTTCTTTCCAGTATTTCTTGTAGCACCCTCAAGCGATATGGGTGTAACAGGCTCCATCATGACTGGTAACCCTTGGGATCCCAACCTCGCACTCCTACTCTTAATTGATTTATCCATGAAAGAAACAAAGCTCTGCAACACACAAGAGAAGAAACCTTCCTGTACACAGATACAAGAAGATGCAATGTTGATTGCATACAACTCAATCAGCATTTATAGAATAGCCCAACATGCAGGGTATGATTACTTGAAGGCAATTCAAGCAGTCGAACAATTAGCGACCAAGATAACCATGAATACTCCCAGTAGAATGGCACTGTTCGTACGCTAGAGGAAATCAGGCGGAGATCCTCTAGAGAAGGAAAACCCATTCCATTAATGACACGAGCAACGACCAAGCAACATATGCTATGTGGACAACTCACACACCCCTTTCTTGAAATTGAACTGTCGATTCAGACCACATTGTGAAAAAATAGAGGGTGGAGATCAAGTCCATGGATGTTGATGATCCACCTCAGCACCCTCAGAAAACATACCCAAGCAAAACCCTCAAAAATAGTAGATCCAAACCACACAGTGGGACCCACATAGTCCCATTTGTAGGAAAAGAGAAGCCACGTGCCATGCCCTCACAAACCTCGCAATACCCTCCCGGATATTTACCCCGCTCGTGCGAGGTGTGCGAAAGACCATAATTAACCCTGTTATTAATGGCCATCACTAGTGAAAAGATGGCCCCACGTCATATCCAACACCTTAGGAAGAAAACCGACTCATCTGTTCATGCCAGATGGTGACATCTAGCGAGCCTCACACCACTTTGGTGATGCCAGGGGGGAAACCCGCAAGGTCAGCGAGAAGCGGCCAATATCCACTCCTACGATCAGACAGTTCATCAGACTTCAGATAGAACATTGAAGTGGGGCCCACATTGAAATTCCCAACGGTGTAGAAAATAATCCATCATGCCAAAAGACCAGTGAATTAGGTGAAACGGGGCCGGTAAAGCACGAACCAAGAGGGATAAAACCTCACTTAAGTGACCGGTTCTCCCCGGTAGCAGGTCAACATTCAAACATAACAAGAGGGTTTTAGAAGGTCGATAATCAAACTTACCATGAGTAACTTTGACACCCTAAAACCCCAGCCCAATTCTCCTAGAAAATTGAAGTCCCATCATGAAGAATAAGAAAAATTCAAAGTTTTGGAAGAAAATTGAGCGGGGAGGGCTGCAACCTTTTATTGATAAGCTCAATGGTCCTGACCCTAAGATAACCCAGTATTTTTCAAATCACTAGAAGAATGGTGAAATTATCCTCTAGGATAAAGACTAAGGTGGATGAGATTCTTATTGGGAAAATCACAAGTCTTTCGATTGAAGGAGTGAAGTTCTATTATGAAAAAAAGTTCTTGGAAGAAGTTGTTATCAGTTTCCCTAAATCTGAAGAGGAAAAAAAGGAGGTGGTCAAAATCTCCAACAATTACTTTAATGTTAGGATGATCAAGAATATTTGGCAAGAGGTTCTTAGAATTCTTATGGAGTACATCACGTTGGACATTATATTTACTAGAGTCTATGGTTACCATTCTATCCTTCTCAATCCTTTTCAACATAGGGTAAGGGTCTCTTTTCCTCATTACTTGCTATGTTCCTTGAATAAAATTATTCAGGAACACAGAAAACTCCAAGAATAATCTAGTCCTCCATTCTGGCCTAAGTCGGCTTATCCATGAGAATTTTAAAAATATGTTAGCCTTGTCTAACCCTGTTTCAGCCTCAGCCTCAAAAGGATGTGGCAATGAGTCTAGCACATATAAGGGTAAATATTACTCAGACATTGAGTGGGCTGAGGAAGACACTCCCCCCTAGTAAGAAAAATAAGAAAACCCTTTAGTGTAAACCCTTCAACAAAAAAGACTTTCATGTGAATACCCCCATTGGTACTTCTCAAGTGGAGAATGTCACGACGAAGGAGCCCCCTGTTAATAAGTTGGTTTCTTATTTTGGGGATTATACAGATGAGAAATTTGCTGCTCCCAAAGCCACTGAGGACTCTTTTACCTCTTATCCTTCCACTAACAAAGAGAAAGGACACAAATTCCCTTGTGACCTCAACCCTGATGACCACTACTTCAAGTCAAACTAGGAATTTCTTGATCATATTATAGCTATTGCCAAAAATGGTTTTGTTGACTCTTTCAAAATCATGAAATGGGTTTTTCATGAGATAAAGGACATCTATTTAAAAAACAAGGCAGTCACTAGCAAGCTAGAGGTGATGGAAGCTAAAGTGGTTTCTCTGAATTTTGTTGGGGTTTTATGGATTGTGGAAGAGAAGATGGATATGGCACAATGCTTTCAAAGAAAATTTGAACTCACAGACAAGATGAAGAAGGACAATGAGAATAGGGTTAAGCACTTGGAAAAGGAAATTGGCAAGATGAGGGATACTATGAAAACCATCATGGGTAATAACCACAAAGTTGTGAAACGTAACACTACAATCCTAAGCACTATGGTAGAGAAAATGGAAAATACCGAGCAAGGGTCACTGATTGTGGATCTAGATGTTGACAGGAATAAAACTAGGTAGGAGGATTCTGTCCCTTTGAAGAGGACAAGAGCCAACTTAAAGAGAAAAGTGGATTCTTCGCCTCTGGAGATTCAAGACCTGAAGAAGGTGACCCAGGAAATGTTCAACCTTGAAGCTAAAGTTGCTAACACTTTAAAGTCTCTTGGCTAGCTTTGGTTGTTCTTGTTGGTGGCTTCTTGCTAGTTTTTGTGGGCTCTTCATTGGTGGTTATTGTCCTTTTTTTCTTTTTCTTTTTTGTTTCACAACCTTCCTATTTTTGAGTGCTCTGATGGTTTATTATGATATTTCTTGTAAACTTTGTGGTTTTGGGTCCCCGTAAAACCCGTTTTTTCCTCTATCAAAAACAAGTTTTTAGTCAATTCTCACTAGTACATCCTCTTGACTATTTAAAAGGTGACAAATTGTTTGAGTGAGAATTTTTATTTTTAGTTTTTTTTAAATGAAATTTTTGGGAGATTATCATTATAACCTAAAAAGTGCGTTCAAGGTTCATTAGAGGAGGAAGCCTTATAATAGACCTTTTGATCTAAAATTAACCAAGGTACTAATGAAACAAAACTTCTTTATGTATGATTTTGTTTGGAAATTAAAGAATGATTTGAAATCTGATTGTAAGCTCTTTTCGAGTAAATATTTTATGTAATTTACATTGTGATCTAATATAATATTGATCAGCGTCATTTTTTTACATTTTTTATTAAATATATTTCTTTTGTGAAAATACAAAGCTTTACTCATATTTTTTTATTATCAAATTTTGTTTGGATAAATTTTTACATTCATTTTTTTTAATTCATTTCATATTTTTACTATTACTCTATGGATCAACTTCACTAACTAAAAACCATAATTCATTAAGTAAAATAGTTTTGGTATAGTAATCTTAGCTAAGTTGTAGATTCAAAAATCTTTGTCAATTTATTGATCTCATGGAATTTTAAAAGTTACATGATGGTATTTAAAAAGTTGCATGATGGTAGTAGTATAGAATCTGCTACATAAACGTTGCAGGAGTATTATATGATATATAAAGATAAAAACAAAAACAAAATAGTTATATCATATCTCTGAAGAATTATATTGTGTAAGGTGACCAAAACAAATATACAATCGAGCAGATGATCAAATCTGATGGAAGCAAAGCAACACTTCAATCTGCAAAAAACTTCAGATAAATGACTTTTAAGCTACCTATACAGCTATTATTAAATATCAAATTGTTCAAACGTAGTTAAGGTACATAAATGATAACTAGGAGGCATTTTCTCCAGTTTATTATAATAGATGTTTCATAATGCTTCATATAAATGTTATTCATTGTTTTCTATTAAGTAAAAGATGAGACAAAACAGATCCCTTAAACAGTTTCATGTTTAAATACAGTAAATTTTAACATGCTAATGCAAAACTCTACAGTGAGCTCATACAAACAAAACCCAAAAGAACAAAAGATTTAGTTCGACTAAAAGGTATTATCTGAATTAAGAAATTACCAGATTTGGTCTGTGGGGGCTTTGATCTAATTGAATCCATTGCTTCTTCCATTCTTCTACGTGTGTAGAGCTTATCGTTGCATCTCCTATTTTTAAACCAGTAGAACACATTCTTTGCTTGTATTTCTCCATATCTTCTTAGATAATTAGTAATCTCATATATCTGCCCTTCCTTTGGATTCGAACCAGATTTACTGTACATTCCCTCCAATATTTCCAGTTGCACTAGAGTTGGCTTCCATCTTGGAGTAGCCAACTTTGCTGAACTTAAAGCCATTATTAGGTAAGCAAAGAAAACTAACACGATTATTGAGTGTATACTGTGATAAATAAACAAGGGAAAACAAATACAAGACTATAAAGGCGAGATTTGCTGTCTCACGGCTTCTGTATTCACGTTTTCATTGAAAAAAATAGAATTGTACAATGAATTTGTAGTTCTCGTATGGATGTTTCAATGAAAATAGTACGGTAAAGTGTTCGAAAGAGTGGGAATCCCTAATGGAAGGCAGGCAGCCGCAAGTTATTCCATTTGTTTTTGACAATAACTTGGTGAGGGAATAGTTAAGATCGACGAAACCTGCAAAAGATTGAAATGTCTTAAGATAAGCAAGCTGTGCTACAACTGTTTTATGGACAAGTTGAAACATAGAAGATTGTAGTGTTAATAACAAGGACGGTGATAGGAACACAATAATTTAAAAGTCATCTCCATCATATGATGTAAAACCATCTTAGAGGTTGTTTTTTATAATTGTAGGAGACAATCTCTATTTTTTAAATATTTTTTTTCTCTTTTAAGTGTAGGAGACAATTTGTATTTTTTAAATACTTTTTCTTTTAATTGTAGGAGACCATCTCTATTTTTTAAATATTTATTCTTTTAATTGTAGGAGACAATCTCTATTTTTAAATATTTTTTCTTTTCATTATAGGAGACAATCTCTATTTTTAAAATATTTTTTCTTTTATTTTAATATTCAATTTTGTTTAAATTGTTTGCAAGATCAATTATCACTTTTTCATTTGTCCATAATGCTTAACCTTAGTTGGTGCATTCTATTTTTCAACCTATCAATAACTATTTGTTTGTCAAATATTTTTATTTGACCTTTGAAGTGTATCATTATAAACATTAGAGTGTTCTCTACCATTATATTGATTTCCAACACGCTAGGCTCCCAATAAGTCAATTTAAGCATAAACAATTAACCTATATCCATATTGTAAGCTAAAAAAGCATGGTAACAATTATCACGAATATCACGATAATATGACAAAAGCAATGATGGTACAACTAAACATCTTTATCATTACCCATTCCAAACTTTCAAAATTTATTCATGTCTCTTACTATCAATGACACACATATGCATAAATAACATACATTGGATTGAGGACCAAGCCACAAATGATTTGATCTATGGTGAGTCACCCTATTCTAAAATATGTTGTTTTTAGTCTTATATGCCTACTCAAATTAATGTTTAAAATTGATGAAAATGAATAAATATTTCTCCCATTTGAATAAACACTATGAAGCTATAATTTTTGTTTTATGGTTTTCTCAAGGAACTATAATTAAAAGGAGCAAAAATTAATTAATTTTTTACATCATTCTCAACCATAATTTGTTACTACATTAGTAATGAGCATAAAGCCTTTGTTAAAACATAGTAGTTACTATAAAAAAATGTGTATAATCTTTATTGGCAATCCATCTTGTTACTAAATAAAAAACAATTGTATATCATAAGATGTTACTACATCAACAATAAAATATTGCCAGACCTTAGTAGATCTACATGACATTGAACTACATTTATCTTTTGCACCTTATAGTCCAATTGAGCATTCTAGAACTTCAACATACATGCATTATATAGTCAAATATTAATAGAGAAATATATCAGTAAAGGATGTGACAATACTCGATTATCATCTCAAGGGAATTGCCACATTTCTCTTTTCATCCTTACTATCAAACATCACCATGCATGGATTACATTGTTGGCATGCCTACACAATAAGCCAACATAAATAATTCTATCACATTAAGGTGGCTCAAAGAAACTAGAGAGTTATTCAAAGATATTATTAAGTTTATGGTTCTATGCCAAGCATCACTCATTTTAGTCATATTATATAACATTATTATCCATAAATCTAACTAGAAGAAAATATTTACAAATGGAGTAGATTTTACAAATTTTATCTTCTTTCCTACATAGAAAACAATAATAATCCTTATGTCCAAAGTAGATAGTAAATACTAATGGAAAATTCAAAGTTATGAATTCATGTTCTCAATATGTCTATGTTTTTAATTATAGATTATTTCATAGTTCTAAATTTGTAATGGTAATCACTTGCAATACCAATATGGATACAACCTAATTATTTAATTTTAATAACCATATGAGTTAAGTTTTAAATTTATTGCATGATAGTTTGTTATTGTACTACTTTGTTATAGTTAAATGACTATCAAAATTATTGTCATTTTCAAAAAATCTTCTTCTACTTTTGATGCACATCTTTCCTATTCTAGCTTTATCAAAAATGGGTTCTACATAAGCATCAATATGGCTAGACCAAGTTGATATGCAAGTGATTATGAAAGTGAAATGTGTAAAATGGATCCCATATCACTCATGAATAGCTGTATCTTTAATATTAGAGGGGATTTTTCCTTCTTTGCCATGAATTGAGTAACTCATATATAAGTTCAAAGTACTATTTTTAAAACCACAATAGTAGTTTCCATCAAAGATTTTAATTCTTTTCTTCCATAAATTGTTTGCTAGACATTAAAAAGTGTATTGAATTGAATGGATTGTGAAATTATTGAGTCATGGTTTTATTTTGACCACTTATAGAAAGTGTCATATCTATATGGTTTATATAATATGCAAGTAACATAGATCTTAATTTAAGCTATAAAATTTATAAATGATGGTTAGAGGAAGAGGTGATTTGGTGCTTAGTTTCAATGGAAACACATAGGACACCTTATTATGATATTTCTATCAGGATTCAACTATGTGTCTTTTGGTTCAAACTCATTGACTGATGTTTTATGGGTAGTGGTTCACATCAATCCATCTTGCATGATTATGAATGGTCACTCAACACTAATTGCATATAGGTGATACTCATAGAGGTAAAACATTGGGCCTTCCTAGGAGGTCACACATCCCAGTACTACTCCAACTCAAGCCCATTTAACCATGGACTTTCCCCCCAAGATTAAGCCCACTTCATTTGCTACACCATTTGCAAAACCATCATAAAGTATTGTTCCTTATGAACAATTCATTATAGATCTTGTTTAGCTCATCAATTGATAAGTAGGAAGTATTTTGCATAGTGTGCCAAATTATGGCATTGCTATCATTGAACCATGTTTCAAAAGTAGTGGCTCACATGAACACATCTCTCATGATTATGAATTTTCCACCCAACACTCATTGAATCTAGGTGATGGTCATAGAGGTGAAGCATTGTGCCTTATTTGGAGGTCACCCATCCCACTACTACTCCAACTCAAGCACACTTAAACATGGAGTCTCCCCCAAGGTTAAGCCCACTTAGCTTGCTACCTCATTTGCAAAAAAATCACCAAGTATTGTGCCTTATGACACATTCATTATAGAGAATATTTAGCTCATCAATTGATAAGTAGGATATGTACCAAACTATGATATTGCTATTAAGATTCAACTATGTGGTTTTTGAGTCAAACTCATTTACCCATGTTTTATGAGTAGTGGTTCACATGAACCCATCTCTCATGATTATAAATGGTCCACTCAACAATCATTGCATCGAGGTGATGGTTATAGAGGTGAAGCATTGGGCCTTCCTGAGTGGTCACCCATCTTAGTACTACTCCAACTCAAGTTCACTTAACCATGGAATTTCCCCAAAGATTAAGCCCAATTAGCTTGCTACCCCATTTTCAAAAACCTTCAACAAGTATTGTGCCTTATAAACCATTCATTATAGAGCCCCCTTCAACTCATCTATTGATAAGTAGGAGGTATTTTCTACAACATGCCAAATTATGATATTGGTATTAGGACTCAAGTGTGTGGTTTTTGAGTCAAAATCATTGACCCATGTTTCATTAGTATTGGTTCACATGAACCCATATCTAATTATTATGAGTGGTCCACTCAATAGTCATTGCATCTAGGTGATGCCCGCAAAGGTGAAGCATTGTTGCACAAGTGGTTGTCGTTGCACCAAAAGATACACCAATTAATGCTTGATACAACCATTGGATTTATACAAGATCCAAGATCCACATGAGGCAATTAAACCATGTCACAAAGCCTAAGTGACACACTAGCCCACACCCACCATAGGAAGAGGAGACCAAGGGTGACACATTGCAACAATCCCCCCAGTCCAAGCGAGGGGTTAAAACCTATGACCTCAGCTTTGATATCAATTATTGCACAAGCAGCTACCATTGCACCAAAAGGTTGACTTGTTAATGCCTGATATAGCTGCTAGATTTATACAAGATCCAAGCTCCAGAGGAGATAGTTAAACCATTTCATGAAGCCCAAGAACCATGCTGGCCCAGGCCTACCATAGGAAGGGGAGACTAAGGGTGAGAACTTGTGACAACATTAGGCCTTTCGGGGAGGTTACCCATTATAGTACTACTCCAACTCAAGAGAACTTATCCATGGAGTTTCCCCCAAGGTTAAGCCCCTTAGCTTTCTACCCCATTTTTAAAAACTTCAACAAGTATTGTACCTTATGAACCATTCATTATAGAGCCCATTTAGCCCATCAATTAATAAGTAGAAGGTATTTTCCATAGTGTGCCAAATTATGATATTTTTATCAAGTTTCAAGTGTCTTCTTTCTGAGTCAAACTCATTGACCCATGTTTCATGAGTAGTGGTTAACATGAACCCATCTCTCATGATTATGAATGGTCCACTAAACATTCATTGCATCAACACCTTGTTTAGCCATATTGTTTTATAAGTAGGACACCTTGTTTGGCCATTAAAACCTATTTCCAAAAATACGTTTACCTTTAAAATTTGGTTCTTAAGTGTAATAGAATGACAGACTAATTTTGGATAAAAAATCATGTTCAATAAAGACATCAACTGCATCTTCACTAATAGTTAAGAACATAAATATAACTCTTCATAGAATTCTACAAATCTATTATGCATAACTAATTTAGTATCTAAGAGCCAAAATTTACCTCTTCGTTAATGGTTACAAATCTATTATTCATATATAGACTATATTTAAACTATGTGGGTTGTAAATAATATTATATATCTTTGAATAGCTATGAAGTTTTGTGTAGATCTATTTCAATAATATTTATATGTCCATCATTATTGTATTTCATTAAATTTTATGATGTTATATTTACAATATTATAAATGGATTGATAGTATTCTACCATATCTTAATGATATAATGCTATATTTTTTCATATTTATATGGAAACATATTGGAGTAATATATCAGAAATGAAATAAATTAATTAGTCTTTACATATAAATTATTGTATGAGTTATGTTGATCAGTCCAGATAATTGAGAGGAGGGGGTGAAATAGTTATCCCAAAAGACTTATTTTTTTCTTAATCCAGATCAAACATAAACCATTCATATATTAATCAAAAAATACATATGAACATGCAAGCACAAAATAACACCATGCACAATGAACACTAGAATTTACGTGGAAACCCAAGAAGGGAAAAAACTATGGAGAATGTTAATTCTCAATTATAAAGCATCGATTAAGGTGACACGTGTTAAGGTGACTTTAACAAAGGCTCGCTATCAAGTTGCTCACTGTAGGGTGGCTCACTACCAGCTGGCTCACTATCGGTGGGCTCACTACCCAAGATATAAAAATAGGAATAATTACAAAAATGGGAAAAACATGAACTGATGAAGTTGCATCTACATATGCATGAGTTCAGTTCCAGTTAAGAGCGCAACCTTCGATTGCAACATATCTAGTTAAAAATATTCTACCAACCTTCATTCCACTATTTCAATAAAACATATTACTTCTACTTGGCACTTTCCTTCACTTCCTTCTCTGATCCTTGTCACACAATCCTTCACACCTTTATCATTGTTTTCACATTCCACACTTCTTGTATTTAGATTCTTTTTGGATGTTCTGCATACATGTATATATATGCACCAGGGAGAACAAAATGAGTCGGCCTAGCAAAACATTTCATCTTGAGGAATAATCCTTGAAGTATTTAATAAGGCCTGACATGCTAGCACTGGTCCCAAAAGATAGGTCGTACATAAGGGATATTCTTACCACATTACACAGGGACCCATAAATAGGTCATACATAAGATATAACATTATTACCAAAAGATAGCTAACATTGAATTATATGAGATATATTCTAGATTCAATCGAAACACCACAACCAAGACCAAATCTCGATCATCGTCAATTTATGGGAATGCCACAACCAAGAACAAATATTGATTAACATCAATTTATAGGAACGCCTCAACCAAGACCAAATCTTGATTAACATTAATTTTAGTATTAACCGAAGAAATGCAATTATTCATACAAAAACTTGTAACATGCTACATGAGTGTCTGGATAGAAAGTATAACTAGAATAGGATATGTGCAGGATCATCATAGAAAAAATAGGCCCTTAAGTGGCAATAAAAAGACAAAAAATCAGAGTTAGAAAACTTGACGTAAAAATTTGAATAAGTTATCTATATTATTTCAAAAAAATATAAAAATAGAATTTGTAGAAAATATGTAGTTTCTAAAATACTAGACCTTTATTTTTTATTTTTAAATCTATTTGGTGAAAATTTGAAATTTCAATGCAGTAGTATTTAAATTTCAGGGTAAAAATAAGAAGTAGGTGTTTGTCTGACCACCCTAACCACAATAAAATGATAATATTTTTTTATAAGCTTTTATATATAAGTAGAGGACTCATGTCCCGATGTGATGCACATTTTTTTATAATTTGTTTCAAAGTAAATAATTAATTATGAATTTTTTATTACAACTTTTAAAAAATATAAAAGCTAGTCTGTCTAACCACCTTAACTTGGTCAAAAATTCATGATTTTTTTTTTTTTCTTTAATCCTATAGTATGCGAAGCATAGAATGTGACACATATTTTGGATTCAAAAAATGTGATACCGTTTGAAAGTTATAGATGTTTTTCAATCAACCTATCAATCAGGACTTTATTCGTAATTCTAATAGAAAATGAATAATAATTATTTATTACATTCAAAGTAAGGCATAATTTATATTGGTGGAAAGTGAAAATCTCCTCTAAAGACCCTTTTCGTTTCATCAATTTTGGGTAAAAAGAAAGTCATCAGCCATATGGGCCATCATATGGCTTACATATCGCCCTTTTTGGCCCATCATGATCTTGCACATACCCAATAAGCTTTCGGCATAGAAGCCAACAACAAAATATTAGTATTCATTATATTGGATTAACGGTTCTCTATAGATGTCCCAAAAAAGAAGTATTGCCACATTTGGATCAAGCATAATCATCCACACTACACAACATCATAACATATGATAGGATGGATCATTGATGTATATCATCCAGAGCACAACCTTCTAGGTCCCAGGTTTTGACATCAATGACAATAATTCTAAACCATCTCAATAAATTCTCAAAAATCTCCCCCTTTGGCATTGATGATAAAACAACAAAAGTTAAAGAAAATAAAAACTCCAAAAGTCAAACTCCAAAACTCCAAGCACTCCCCCTTAGTCAAGCAATTCAATACCTCTTCTTGTTTTTATTTTTCTCTTCATTTTCTCCCCATTTTTTCCATCAAAGGAAAATGGCCAAAATATAAACATTGAGGAACTCAAGTAAAAATAACACTTTTCACATGAAAAATCTTCTTGCATACCTTTCTCTCATAGTTGTAAGAATCTTCTTCCAAGCTAGCATTGCATAATCCATTTTGGTACACATGTTATCTAGTAGATTCAACAAAATAAATGAGGATGACCAGTCTGGAGATAGGAATTATTGTTCACAATCCTCTGTATTAGAAAGTATCCCAGAGAGATGATCCAATTGGACCTCAACAATTACTTTGATCAACCAGAAAGTTCTAACCATATCTTCCCTCTGTATCTGAATGGACAATAAATCAGCTTGCAACTCTACAACTCTTATTCTTTGTTTCCCATATTTTTCTTTGAAGAAATAAAAACTCTTTCCAATCTCATTCATCTTAGATTCAATAGCTTAAATTTTTCTTCTAAATTTATCAACCGCAACAGGCCACCATAGACAATACTTATAGATGTCAGCCATTTCCTTGATGCATTCTCTTGTCTCACCAATGTGTTTGGGTAATTTATGTTTAGATTTGACACATCTTCCCTTAATCATAGCTTCAAACTTATGTCCTTCAGGTCATTCCAACAACATTCTTTCTCAACAACTTCTACTAAATCATCTAGTAATGAGTCATAAAAATCTAAATTAGTAATACCCTTCTTGAGAAAATAATCAACCAAGGCATCATCAATTTTAAGCCTTCTGATTGGAGAATGAGCACATCATATTTCACCAACCTTCTTCATATTACCTTCATCTAAAACTGACCGAATATTATCTAGATCGAAAGCTTAAGATCCAGGCAGAGATTCTTCTTAACCTTATCCTTCTCTTTCGAGATAGTGATGACATCTTCTGTTTTAAGGAGTTGGAAGTTCTTATTGGTGGTTCTGGAGGGGAACCACTAAAAACTTCCAACTCCTTCTCACCGGAGGAGGAAACCTCCTCAAACTAACTAGATACTATCAACACACATTCATCTGCAAGGATGAGAAATAAACTTTGTATGCACTTGATTTATCCTTTGCATATTATAAATACCTATAAAATTTCTTTCAGATAGGGATGTTGGACTTCCACTTAACATTCTCTTTTTCTAGTAATGAACTCAAAAACTAAATTACCAAACATGTGAGCAGAGACCCAAACTAGAAAGGATAACTCTCAACCAAAGACATTCTAACATTCTCATTTAGGTTTTCTTTTACTAGGATACATAAATCAAACTGCTTGTTTTCCTTCACCATCATGTGTACAAGATATACAACAATAGCCGAAGTAGAACCTTCATTATTTCTAAAATATATTTTATAAGTGATACCGTATGTAATACCCCTCCATTTTGCTTCTTGTTTGTTTTGCTTTATGCTATGTTTGGTTGCAGCTACTATGATACTGGACACACATTGTTGTTTGTGTTTTGATCGCTACTATTGAGTGAGAATGATTATTGTGTGATGTGATTATCTAATTATTTTTTCACATGCATAATGGATTAATGAAGTTAGTAGAGTTAGCATGAGATATTATTATTATGTGATTATTGATTATGATGTAATGTTAGTCTTTGATGAGTGGATTGGTGAAGAGGATAGTTTCACATCACTCGCATGCGAGCACCCTGCGAATCCGTGATTTCTTCTTCACGGTGTGTATTATATGCTAGATATACTGTATTATGATGTTTACTTGGTTTCAGGTTGCAGGTACATGACATCGACTCCACCTGGTCTCACAGGTTTGAGTGTGTCGATCCAACAGTTAAGTTGAAAGGGAGATAGTAGCTAGGTAACATGTGTCAGGTCTACGCCCTAGCCTTAGGGTGTTGTTAGTCCTAATTAGCAAGTCATGTTTACTTGATTTAATGTTATATGATTCTATTAGATGCATTATTGTTAGATTAATGTTTAGAATAATTCCATTGGAAAAGTAGTGATTATTTTAATATTAAATTAAAATTATGCTTTGATGTTATGTTTAAAAGTTTATAATGAAATTTAATTTAATTAAATTTTAATTTATTTAATTAATTAAATTTTAATCTCAAAAGGGGTTGAATTTAGTTATTAAATAATTAAAATTAATTAATTAAGTTTATTGGATTAAATTAAATTAAATTAAATCAAGAGAAATTGAAAGGAAGTTGAAATTGTATTTTAAATTCAATTTGGGTTTTTGAAAATAGAAAAGAAAATAAATATCTAATTATCTACTTTGCATGAAAAAGGGGATTAGGGTTGCATTAGATATTTTGGTTTTATGTGGAATGCATGTTTTTCAATTTTGGGGAGAGAAAAGTTTTGAAAGGAATTCATCTTTCAGAGCATTGAAGATTTTTGAAAAATTTGCACAAGAAGGGTTTGAATACCTTTTTTGGATTTTGGATTGGATTCGTTGCACGTTTGAGGAAATTCTTGGAGGAGGCTTGTGTCAAAGAAATTCATCTTCTTCTGTAGCTTCAAATTCCAAGTTTTGTACTTGTTTGTTCAATTCAATTTCAATTTAATGGTTTGGGGACAATTTGATAAAATTACTATAGGAAATTATTCAGTATACAAAATTCATAGATCCATTGTTGAAATTCAATATTTGTTGTGCCTCAAACATTTAGGATTTAATATCAAAATTTTACCTTTGAAATCATTCAGATCTGTGCTTCAAACTCAAACCCTCGTAGGAAACCTTCATTGAAAATTAAATATAATTAAGATCTATTCAATTTTCTTTTGTTTAATTATTTAAAAATCTGAAAGAATAGATTGAAGGAAATTAAATTTACATATTTTGAATTTTTGAAAGACATTCTGAAAAATTTAACTAATATCATATTACTGGTTTTTTTTATATAATTTTCTCAATCTTACTAGTCATAGAAATTCTGGTGTATATATATATATATATATATATATATATATATATATATATATATATATATATATATATATATATTATATGTGTTTACATATAATATATAAAAATATATATACATATATGTTAAATCA
The DNA here is from genome assembly GCA_007115665.2 of Sequoiadendron giganteum. Lineage (NCBI taxonomy): Eukaryota > Viridiplantae > Streptophyta > Pinopsida > Cupressales > Cupressaceae > Sequoiadendron > Sequoiadendron giganteum. The sequence continues at coordinate 184,936,050 of CM021107.1, read as the reverse complement.
TTTATACTATCAAAATACTATTGTCGAAATTCTTTTATTCTCGAAATCCATACTGATATTAATGGCGGATATTAATTATTTTGGGTTTCTGTCGTTAAAAAAAATAATAAATAAATAATATATATATAAAAAAAAATTTATTAAACCCCATAGTGGACGGTGGCCATGACCCCACCGCCCACTTACATATGTGGGAGGGGTGCTGCCATGGGATAGCGCGCCCACCTTTTAGGGGGATGCACTATCACATGACAAGCCTTGACCCCACTTTAATGATAGTGGATGCGACCAACGAGTACAAGGTACCGTCGACGCACCACTGTCCTTAATTTTTTTATTTGTTTTGACTTTGCTTTGTCAAAAGGGAATTTCGATTCCTTGGCAATGTTTTTTATAATTTAGTTTATATTTTTTTTATAAGAAATGATTTATTTTTTACCTACGTATGGGCATCTGTTCATCCGTCCGCCATCTGAGGTAGCTCGGAATTTGAGGCTTGGCTTTTAGGTTTTTTAATATTAAATATATAAATACTATATATATATTATATGATTAATATATGTATATATATATTTATATGTATATATATTTAAGAGATATTTATGTTTAGATTTTTTTTCCATAAATAATTAATACTCAGACTGGTAAGTATTATTAAATAGAGGTTTATTATTAGGATAAGATACAAGCATGTTTTGTAAATATAGTGTGTATATTTAATTAAATGAATGTATTTAAATATTTAAGAATGCTACTTAATATAAATATTTAAGTGTATATATATATATATATTTGATGTTCAGTTTTAGGCATATTAACACATGCAAGTAATTAGACAATAAATTAAACTGAAATTCTTTTTTAACATTATTAGATAACGTTGTGAAAAGTATTTATTTAATGAAGGAATTATTGTGTTTTAATGAGAATTCAGAAAGATAGTATTTTAAATTGCTGCGAGAAGCATTAGGTAGGAATATGGATTTAAGATATCCAAATATAGTGTTTTTCATTATCAATGTATTATTATATTAATCTCCCTTATGTTGATTGCTTTGGGAACAAGAAATCATGTTATGTATTGGGAAGTCTTCTACTGAATGTGGGTCATTCCCTTGTTAAGTTACTGTTCATTTTTCCCTTGGGTAGTGCTTAATGAGCTTGTTTTTCTCCAAGTGTTGGAGTGGGATTCCTTATTGTCGCCTCCTAGTTTACGAGAAATTGTGTTGTTCAATTCTATAGCACTTGAGTTACCCTTTGAGTCTAGATTTGGGTAGCATGTTATCCATTAGAAGAGTGGCTTTTGTTAGGGGTCGGAGCCCAAAGAGGTAAACTGGATAACCTTCAGAAGTGTTTTTAATAAGTGATAATTAAAGTCATGTACATAGATGACTAAGATGCATTCACATTAATCAAGATAAATTAACCTCACTCATAGACACAAGGGCTTGTTTACACTTGGGGTGAGTGAGAAGGCCTGGAATGGCAAGGTCACCTATCTTGTCCATACGAAACGTAGTTGATTCCGCATGAGTGAGTATGAGGGCTGAGATTTGGTTGAGGTCACCAAGATCACCGAAGCCTATGAAGAATGCCCAGAGGAGATCTCATGATGAACCTTGCAATGACACTCTATCTAGGATAACATTGATTTTATGTTGTGTGTATGGATTCTTTAGCACACTTGATTATATTATGTCTAGAAGCAATGTAACCATGTTAGTGTTAGATTTATATTGTGCATATGTTTGGTTGAGTTAGTATGTGTCAGTATGAGTCTGTCTTTGGTTAGAGGTAGTAGATTTCTTGTCCATGTTACGTTGTTACTATCTCCTAGCATGGGGGGTGGGCCTTCGGTTACCACTAGGTTGGGTGGAACATGCACCAAAACCATTGGGTCCCCATTGTTCTTCAGTTCATGGAGGCGAGACATCCAGTTGGACAACTCGTAAATCTTGTTATTCTTTTCTAGCACTGTGGTATTTTTAATTGTAATGAGTTGTATTTACCCCTCTTGTTGTTATGAGGTGGATTATTAAATTGTAATACTTATGATTTTTGACTCATTCTGGGAATGAGGGTTGTAATCTTATAATGGATATATGTTATGGATATTCTATTCCTATCTTGTATTTACTTATGTGAATGAATGTTATTAGTTGAGTTATTTAATGCAATGTAATTTAGATGATGTATGTTAATGGAGATTTAAGTAATCTCGGTTACGTAGCTTTAGGGGAGGTTGTTAATTATAGGTGAACATGTATGTTTAATTCACTTTAATAAAAAAAATTAGTATGCTTTTATTGTGAATTGAAACTTCCTCTAGGGTTGCGTGGCGGGGCATTACACATGGTATCAGAGCCAAGGTTTAAACACTGGGTGCTTTGGGATTATGATGTACCCATTAAGCTTAGTTGCATAGGTTTTTAAGAGTACCTTGTCTAATACCCTTTTGTGTCTTTGTAGGAGTATGCCTCCTAGACACGGACGAGGGAGAGGATGTGGATGTGGCCGGGTAGGCAGCCAAGATGAGAGTCAGCATGACTCACCACCTCATGTGCCACATATACCAGAGCAGGAGGAGCATCAGACTTCACAGAATGGTCCAGGAGGCAGTGGTGGATAGTTAGATCCTCTTAGGGTCGAAGCTGGACATAGAGCCTTCGAGGAGGCTATGGAATTATTGGGTCCGAGACAAGAAGTACCTATGGTTAACCCTATGGTTGGGATAGTTATAGCTCAATCTGATATGTTAGTAATGAACTATATGAGGGACTTGATTTGATCATAGCCACCTCGATTTGATGGAGTAGGTACTGGTCTAGAGGTCAAAACTTGGTTGATAGGTCTTGACTAATGTTTTTCCATGCACCCATTTGATAGTAACACCAAAATGCGGTGCGCTGTTATTCATCTCCGAGGATTTTCAGCCACTTGGTGGAAACTAAAGGAGTAGAAGCTCCATATAGACATGAGTACATTGTCTTGGGAGATCTTTCTTGAATGGTTTAGAGCTCGCTTTCTCTCCGATCATTGGTGTCAGTGTAGATGTGATGAGTTTCATGCCATACATCAGTTATCCATGATGGTTGATCAGTATGAGAGGGGATTCTACGAACTTAAACAGTTCGCAAGAATAGGGGTCGATGAGGGAATGCTTGTGCAAGATTTCATCAGGGGCATAAACGCCCGAATTAGTGGTGGTTTTCGGGTCTTTGAACCCAATTCTATGGAGATAGTTGTGGAGGAGAACCTGACTATGGCACTAGGAGGTCATACAGGTGTTAGTATTGGCAGTGGTACAGGAGCTGGGACTAGTGCTCGAGGGGGACAAACATAGGGAGTTGTACCTCCTAAGACTCAGTAGGTATCAGTATAGGGCAGTCAGCAGCAGTCATTTCAAGGGAAATGGAAGGGTTTCCAGCAGGGACAGGGTAGTAGGAACTAGAGGCGCATGAAGCATTTCAACACTGAGCAACCCACTCAGAGCGTCCAGTCCACTTTTGGAGGTAGTGTACAACAGTCTAGTGCACTAGTAGGAGGTAGAGGTTATGGTAGAGGCATTGGTTGCTTCTCTTGTGGTTATCAAGGCCATATTGCTAGGATGTGTCCCAATAAGGGCACGTCGGGATTTACACAGAGACCAGCGGTGTCAAAGCCGATAGTGGGAAATTTTGGCAAAGGCCATCAAGTGTTCGTAGCGGTTGATAACCACCAGGCAGAGCACGAGGGTACTGTGGTAGACACTTATGGTTTGTTATTAGGTAACCCTATTACTATTCTTTTCAATTCAGGAGCATTTGACTCCTTCATTTCTTCATCGATAGTGTCACGTTGTAGAATGCGAGTCGTAAGGAAAGCTGATAGGTGGCAGGTAAAGTTAGCATCTGGTGCAAAGGTTGCATTGCATTCTAGAGTACCTGACTATAGGTTGGAGATTGGACCACTTATTACTACCTTAGATCTTTGGGTTATACCATTGGGATCCTACGATGTTGTCATAGGTATGGATTGGTTAGAGGCTCACCAAGTAGTTATTGATTGTCGACGTAAGTCAATTCAGTGCATTAATGCATCTGGTGGAGAGGTGGATATTATAGGAGTTCAGAGACCGATATCTTTGAGGATCATCTAAGCTATGCAGTTGAGGAGACGTGTTTGTCGTGGATGTCAATTTTTTGCAGTTATAGTTGAGGACTTGGGTTTAGGAGATGGAGAGGAGAAGGTAACTCTTGATAGTCATCCTGTTCTTTAGGAGTTCATAGATGTCTTTCCTGATGACATTCGAAGGATGCCACCGAGGAGAGATATAGATTTTAAGATTGATTTAGTACCTGGATTGGAGCCTATTTCACGAGCACCTTACCGCATGACTACTCAGGAGCTGAAAGAGCTTCGCTTTCCATTGGAGGAGTTATTAGAGAAGGGATTTATTCATCCTAGTGTTTCTCCTTCAAGAGCACCTGTCATCTTCGTGAAGAAGAAGGACAGTTCACTTCGATTGTGCATTGATTATCGATAATTGAACAAGGTAATGATCAAGAATTGTTATCCACTTCCCAGAATTGATGACTTGTTTGACCAAGTCAAAGGTGCTACAATCTTTTCGAACATAGAACTTAAGTCGGGATACCATCAGCTCCGTATTTTTTACGTAGATATACATAAGATGGCGTTTCGAATGCGGTATGGTCACTACGAGCTCACTATGGTACCATCTGGGTTGACGAATGCACCATCTGTGTTCATGAGTTTGATGAATGGAGTATTTTGCACGCACCTTGATAGGTTTTTTCTTGTGTTTCTTGATAAAATATATTGATATATTCCAGGATAGTAGAGGAACATGAGGAGCATTTGCGATAGGTTTTGCAGTGTTTGCGAGAAAACCAACTTTATGCCAACTTGTCGAAATGCGAGTTCTTTAAGTCTGAGATCAAGTATCTTGGTTATGTGATCTCAGGAGAGGGAATATTTATGGATCCTTCAAAGATCCAAGCTATTCTTGATTGGATTGTGCCCACGAATGTGGCAGAGATCTGTAGTTTTATGGGGCTTGCAGGATATTACAGGAGGTTTATGCAGAGTTTTTCTAGGATAGGTCATCCTATCACTTCTCTTCAGAGGAAAGGGAAGAGGTTTGGATGGTCAGAGCAGTGTGAGTTGGCTTTTTAGATTCTTAAGGATAAGCTTACTATTGCATCAATTTTAGCGATACCTAATCCCATAGGAGACTTTGTGGTTTGTACAGACGCATCCTTAGAGGCCTTAGGTGCAGTCCTGATGCAGGAGGGATGAGTGATAGCTTATGAGTAGTGTAAGCTTAAGGATCATGAAATTAATTATCCCACTCATGACCTTGAGTTAGCGACAGTAGTCCCTGCATTGACTAGATGGAGACACTTTTTACTCGGGCACATGTTTGAGCTACATAGTGATCACAGGAGCTTGTAATACATTTTCACTCAGTCGAACCTTAATGCTAGACAGAGGCATTGGATGGATTTTCTTTGTGAGTATGACTTTGAGGTGAATTATATTCAGGGAAAAGAGAATGTTGTAGCTGATGCACTCAGCAGACATAGGCATGAGATATCCGAGATCACTCTTATGGTAGATTTGAGAAGTTGGATTCTTGCTACTCATCTAGCAGATAGTTGGTACCAAGATGTGAGAGCAGAGATTGAGTCAGCTAGACCTCTTGAGGGTAGATTTATAGGTTATTCACTTGACTCAAATGGATTACTTAGGCAGTCAGAGTGTATTTATGTTCCTTCAATAGGTCACCTTTGCTCTTTGGTTTTGACCGAGGCTCATCGTGCACCTTATTTAGCCCATCCTAGGGTGAAGAAGATGCACATAGATCTACGCTAGTTGTATTTCTGGCCAGGGATGAAGTGAGATATTGTAGACTTTGTAGCGCGATGTTTGGAGTGTCAGCGGGTGAAGGCTAAACACCAACATCCAAAGAGGCTTCTATAGCCACACCTTGTACCTGAGTGGAAGTGGGATATTATATCACTGGACATCATTGTTGGTTTACCCAACTCCTTGTGATGACATGATGCTATTATGGTGACAGTCGATAGGTTGACGAAGGTAGCACACTTCTCGCCTATGCGTGCTTCCTATAATGCATCATCAGTTGCTAGAGTGTTCATGGAGAATATTGTGAGGTTACACGGTATTTCGTGCCAGATAATTTTTGACAGGGATCTAGTGTTTACTTCAGCTTTGTGGACATCATTACAGCATGCTATGGGGACACAGTTGAAATTCAATTCATCATATCACCCTAAGACAGATGGATAGACAAAGAGGGTTAATCAAATCCTCGAAGATATGTTACACATGTATGTCATGGATCAGCAGACACGATGGGAGGATTATCTTTATCTAGTGGAGTTTGCTTATAATAATAGTTACCAGAGTTCCATTGGCATGGCACCTTTTCAGGCCTTGTATGGACATCCTTGTCATACTCCTCTTAGTTGGGATCAATTGGAGGACATAGTGTTATTGGGACCAGAGATGTTGCAGAATATGGAGCAACAGGTGGATCAGATTAGAGAGCACCTGGTAGCAGCACAATATAGGCAAAAGAAGTATGCGGATCATCAGTTTTTTGTCGGTGACAAAGTATTCTTGCGAGTGCATCCACAAAAGAGTCCTATCCGATATGGTAAGGGTTCTAAGTTGGCACCTTGCTTTGTTGGACCTTTAGAGATACTCGAAAAGATTGGTCCAATTGCTTATCAACTTGCTTTGCCACCCAATCTTGCACATATACATGATGTTTTCCATGTTTCAGTTCTTTGACCTTATCATCCAGATGTTACTCACATCCTTGATTGGAATTCTTTACAGGTAGAGGACAAGCAATTGGCTTTGGAGCCCGTGGCCGTAACGGAGCACAGAATGCTCGCTCTTCAAGGGCGAGATATTGATCAGGTCAGAGTTCAGTGAGATCCTAGGGATGATACTTCATCCACCTAGGAGGATGTAGTTAGGATGAGGGAGTTATATCCCTACTTGTTTTTAGGCTTCCAAGAGTAAGCCTGGTCTTTGGGGGGAGAATGTAATACCCCTCCATATTTCTTCTTGTTTGGTTTTCTTTATGCTATGTTTGGGTTGCAGCTACTATGATACTAGACACACCTTTTTGTTTCTATTTTGATCGCTACTATTGAGTGACGATGATTATTGTGTGATGTGGTTATCTGATTATTGTTTCACATGCATAATGGATTAATGAAGTTAGTAAAGTTAGCATGAGATATTATTATTATGTGATTATTGATTATGATGTAATGTCAGTCTTTGATGAGTGGATTGGTGAAGAGGACGATTTCGCATCACTCGCATGCGAGTGCACTGCGAATCCGTGATTTCTTCTCATGGTGTGTATTGTATGTTGGATATATTGTATTATGTTTTTTACTTGGTTTCAGGTTGCAAGTACATGACATCGACTCCACCTGGTCTCACAGGTTTGAGCGTGTCGATCCAACGGTTAAGTTGAAAGGGAGATAGTAGCTAGGTAACATGTGTCGGGTCTATGCCCTAACCTTTGTGTGTCGTTAGTCCTAATTAGCAAGTCATGTTTACTTGATTTAATGTTATATGATTCTATAAGATACATTATTGTTAGATTAATGTTTAGAATAATTGCATTGGAAAAGTAGTGATTATTTTAATATTAAATTAAAATTATGCTTTGATGTTATGTTTAAAAGTTTATAATGAAATTTAATTTAATTAAATTTTAATTTATTTAATTAATTAAATTTTAATTTATTTAATTAATTAAATTTTAATCTCAAAAGGGGTTGAATTTAGTTATTAAATAATTAAAATTAATTATTTAAGTTTATTGGATTAAATTAAATTAAATTAAATCAAGAGAAATTGAAAGGAAATAGAAATTGTATTTTAAATTCAATTTGGGTTTTTGAAAATAGAAAAGAAAATAAATATCTAATTCTCTACCTTGCATGCAAAAGGGAATTAGGGTTGCATTAGATATTTTGGTTTTATGTGGAATGCATGTTTTTCAATTTTGGGGAGAGAGAAGTTTTGGAAGGAATTCATCTTTCAGAGCATTGATGATTTTTGGAAAATTTGCACAAGAAGGGTTTGAATCAGTTTTTGGATTTTGGATTGGGTTCGTTGCACGTTTGAGGAAATTCTTGGAGGAGGCTTGTGTCAAAGAAATTCATCTTCTTCTGTAGCTTTAGATTCCAGGTTTTGTACTTGTTTGTTCAATTCAATTTCAATTTAATGGTTTGGGGAAAATTTGATAGAATTACTATAGGAAATTATTCAGTAAAAAAAATTCGTAGATCCATTGTTGAAATTCAATATTTGTTATGCCTCAAACATTTAGGATTTAATATGAAAATTTTACCTTTGAAATCATTCATATCTGTGCTTCAAAGTCAAACCCTCGTAGGAAACCTCCATTGAAAATTAAATATAATTAAGATCTATTCAATTTTCTTTTTTTTAATTATTTAAAAATCTGAAAGAATAGATTGAAAGAAATTAAATTTACATCTTTTGAATTTTTGAAAGACATTCTGGAAAATTTAATTAATATCATATTACTGGTTTTTTTTTTTTTTTTCTAAATCTTACCAGTCATAGAAATTCTGGTAAATATATATATGTATATGTATATATATATTATATGGGTTTACTTATAATATATAAAAATATATATACATATATGTTAAATCATTTATACTATCAAAATGCTCTTGTCAAAATTATTTTATTCTCGAAATCCGTACTGATATTAATGGCGTATATTAATTATTTTGGGTTTCTGTGGTTAAAAAAAATAATAAATAACTAAATAAATAAATATATATATATTTTTTTTATTAAACCCCACAGTGGATGGTGGCCATGACCCCACCACCCACTTACATATGTGGGAGGGGCACTGCCATGGGACAATGCACCCAACTTTTAGGGGGACGCGCTATCACATGACAAGCACCGACCCCACGTTAATGACAATGGATGCGACCAACGAGTACAAGGTACCGCCAGCGTATCACTGTCCTTAATTATTTTATTTGTGTTGACTTTTCTTTGTCAAAAGGGAATTTCGATTCCTTGGCAATGTTTTTTATAATTTAGTTTATATTTATTTTTATAAGAAATAAAAAAAAATTTACCTGCGTACGGGCGTCTGTTCATCCATTCGCCATCCGAGGTAGCTCGGAATTCGAGGCTTGGGTTTTAGTTTTTTTAATATTAAATATATAAATACTATAATAATATATATATATATATATTATATCATTATTATATGTATATATATTTTAAGAGATATTTATGTTTAGATTTTTTTCAAGAAATAATTAATACTCAGACTGGTAAGTATTATTAAACAGAGGTTTATTATTGGGATAAGATACAAGCATGTTTTTTTAATATAGTGTGTATATTTAAATTAAATGAATGTATTTAAATATTTAAGAATGCTACTTAATATATATATTTAAGTGTGTGTATATATATATATATATGATGTTCGGTTTTAGGCATATTAACACATGCAAGTAATTAGATAATAAATTAAACTAAAATTCTTTTTGAACATTATTAGATAACGTTGTGAAAAGTATTTATTTTATGAAGGAATTATTGTGTTTTAATGAGAATTCAGAAAGATAGTATTTTAAATTGCTACGAGAAGCATTAGATAGGAATATGGATTTAAGATATCCAAATATAGTTTTTTTCATTATCAATGCATTATTATATTAATTTCCCTTATGTTGATTGATTTGGGAATGAGAAATCGTGTTATGCATTGAGAAGTCTTCCAGTGAATGTGGGTCATTCCCTTGTTAAGTTACTGTTCATTTTTCCCTTGGGTAGTGCTTAATGAGCTTGTTTTTCTCCAAGTGTTGGAGTGGGATTCCTTATTGTCACCTCCTAGTTTAGGAGAGATTTTGTTGTTCAATTCTATAGCACTTGAGTTACCCTTTGGAGTCTAGATTTGAGCAGCATGTTATCCATTAGAAGAGTGGCTTTTGTTAGGGGTCGAAGCCCAAAGAGGTAAACCGAGTAACCTTCAGAAGTATTTTTAATAAGTGATAATTAAAGTAATGTATGTAGATGACTAGGATGCATTCATATTAATTAGGATAAATTAACCTCACTCATAGAAACAAGGGCTTTTTTAGACTTGGGGTGAGTGAGAAGGCCTGGAATGGCAAGGTCAACTATCTTGTCCATACAAAAGGTAGTGGATTCCGCATGAGTGAGTATGAGGGCCGGGATTCGGTTGAGGTCACCAGGATCACCAGAGCCTATGAAGAATACCCAGAGGAGATCTCATGACGAACCTTGTGATGACACTCTATCTAAGATAACGTTGATTTTATGTTGTGTGTATGGATTCTTTAGCACACTTGATTATATTATGTCTGGAAGCAATGTAACCATGTTAGTGTTAGATTTATATTGTGCATATGTTTGGTTGAGTCAGTATGTGTCAGTATGAGTCTGCCTTTGGTTAGAGGTAGTAGATTTCTTGTCCATGTTACGTTGTTACTATCTCCTAGCATGGGGGGTGGGCCTTCGGGTACCACTAGGTTGGGTGGAACATGCACCAAAACCGTTGGATCCCCATTGTTCTTCAGCTCATGGAGGTGAGACATCCAGTTGGACAGCTTGTGGATCTTGTTATTCTTTTCTAGCACTATGGTATTTTTAATTGTAATGAGTTGTATTTACCCCTCTTGTTGTTATGAGGTGGATTATGAAATTGTAATACTTATGAATTTTGACTCATTATGGGAATGAGGGTTGTAATCTTGTAATGGATATATGTTATGGATATTCTATTCCTATCTTGTATTTACTTATGTGAATGAATGTTATTACTTAAGTTATTTAATGCAATGTAATTTAGATGATGTATGTTAATGGGGATTTAAGTAATCTTAGTTGCGTTGCCTTAGGGGAGGTTGTCAATTATAGGTGAACATGTATGTTTAATTCACTTTAATAAATAAAAAAGTACACTTTTATTGTGAATTGAAACTTCCTCTAGGGTTGCGTGGTAGGGCATTACACCGTAAGAAACATACCTTGTTGGAGGATCGACAATGGTATTTATCAGTAGAGCTGAGGGGTATTTTTTGATACTAGTAAGTTCCTCCACATCTCTATATTTTACCATTTTATTCCTAGGGATCTCACCAATACTACAAAAACTAGTTATGGCCTCCTTTGTGATTAGATAGGGTTTTTCCAACATAATGTTGTCATCCCTGAATCGACTCAACAAGAATAAGATAGTCTCTTTGTCAGAAAACCAAGTAAATTCTCCCCATAAATCCATACCTAGAGTAATTACATTCTGCAACTCATCCCTCTTCAAAACTAGTTCCATTTATTTAATCTTTCAATGATCAAAGTCATCCAATTCAAATCCCTTCAGCTTTAGAAGAATACTTCCACTAGATTCGCTACTCAATGAGAAACTATTCTTCTTCCTTGCAACAATGAGAAATGATTTGAAACTCCATCTTCTATCTTTAATTTCTCATGATGACTTCACCGCCAAAATAGGTATCGATGATGCTAGTAATTGTACTTCACTTTTTCAGTTAGCTGGATTAACCTTCATTATGCAACATCACCTAGATCCAGCTTAGTCGTGCTAGAAACACATCAATATTTATTCAGAGAGGGGGAACCAATAGGATATGAATTTCAAAAATCCCCCTGAGCCAAGGCAGTTTGGCTCGATTACCAATAGGGCACATACTAGAATATGATACCAAAAATGATTTTTCCACACTTGTTTCCTTTTTCTTCCACACTGTAGTCACCTACTTCTTAGATTCATCTGATTCTACAACCTTTTTTTTCTCCTCAGTCCTTTTTAGAGAAACATATCTACATGTGCTAGCATAATGTCCGAGTTGACCACACTTGTAACATCTTTGTTTCGACTTTGTTCAGTGAACCTTAAATCTACACTAATTAGATTTATGACCATAATTATAGTACAAATAGCAATAACCATGAAAGAGATTATTCATTCCATTCCTTTTAGCCAAATTAGATAATTCACTTTTGGAATGACTTGCTTTGTGACCAAACTTGTGATAATTAAAGCATTGAATATCTAGTTCCATATTGCTTCTACACTCTAAAACCTTATGTCCAAAAATTTTGCATAGAAAATAGTGACCATTGAATGATAGGTACCTTTGAGTATTTGGTTGCTTGACCAAAGCTCTTTTTGTAGGTGCATTAGACTTTCAGACCTTTCTCGTTACAACTGATCTTGCTTTAGCTTCAAATTCTTTGTCTTCATCCTTAGTGTTCTATTTCGAGCTTTCACCCATGAATCCAAGTCCTCCTTTATTCATGTGACATTTTTGTAGGGACAAGAGTATATCCAAAATCATGCTACTTTGACATACTCTTACTTCTAATTTCAACCTTCTTAACTCTTGATCTAACTTCTTATTTTCTTCTAATTTTTGTTTGATGGTATCTTTGAGATTTTCTTCAATCTTTTTGCATTCATCCAATTGCTTTTTAAAATCCATAATTCTCTCCTTTGACTCGTTTAATTTGTAGTTGACCTCTTTGTGTCTTTCTTTGAATTTCTAGGTTTTCTCCTTTAGCTTTGAGATACAATCATTTGCTTCCATAAATTTTTATTTCAACTCTTCATTCTCAGATTTTATAATTTCCGTATCACTTAATATTGACTTCATTTCTTCCTCAAATTAATAATCTCCTGCAATCTATTCAAACTGCCAAGATCCCCCTCAAGTGGTTAAGCTTTATCTACAAGGGACCAAGCTCTGATACTAATATTTGAATAGTCCAGATAACTGAGAGGGGGGTGAATAAGTTATCCTAGAACACTTATTTTTTTCTTAATTTGGAGCAATCATAAACCTTTCATATATTAATTAAAACAAACATGAACATGCAAGCACCAAACAACACCATGCACAATGAGCACTAGAATTTACGTGGAAACCCAAGAAGGGAAAAACCACAAAGAATGCTAGTTCTCAATTATAAAGCACTGGTTAAGGTGACACTAGTTAAGGTGATTTTACAAAGGCTCACTAGCAATTTTCTTACTATAGGGTGGCTCACTGTTAATTGGATCACTGTTGATGGGCTCATTGCCCAAGATACAAAAACCAATGATTACAAAAATGGACAAAACATGAACTGATGAAGTTGCATCTACATATGTATGAATTTAGTTCGAGTTAAGAGTACAACATCTAATTGTAGCAGATTCGGTTAAGAATCTTCTACCAACTTTCCTTCCACTATTTTTGCAAAATAGATTACTTATAGTTGGCACTTGCCTACACTTCCTTCTTTGATTCTTATCACACAACCCTTTGCACCTTTATCACTGTTCACACATTCCACACTTCTTGTATTTGGATGATTTTTGCATGTTTTGCATACATTTATATATATATGCACCCAGAGAAAAAAATGAGCCAACCTAGCAAAACATGTTGGCTTGAGGAACAATCCTTGAAGTATTCAATAAGGCTTGGCACACTAGCATTGGACCTAAAAGTTAGGTCGCACATAAGGTATCTTCTTACCACATTACACTAGGACCCATAAATAGGTCATACATAAGATATATCATTATTACCAAAAGATAGCTAACATTGAATTATATGAGATATATTCTCGATTCAATGCAAATTCCACAACCAAGACCAAATCTTGATCATCATCAATTTATGGGAACTCCACAATCAAGACCAAATCTTGATTAACATCAATTGATAGGAATTCCACAACCAAGACCAAATCTTAGTCAACATTGATTTTAGTATCAACCAAATAAATGCAATTAGTCATACCAAAACTTGTAACATGCTACATGAATGTCTAAATATCAAGGATACTCGAAATAAGCTTTAGGCACAACAACCAACAACAAAAGATTAGTCTTCATTATACTACATTAATGGTCCTCCATGGATGTTCCAAAAAAGAAGTATTGCCACATCTGAATCAAGGGTAATCATCCACACTACACAACATCATAGCATATGATAGGATGGATCATTTTTGTATATCATCCAGAGCACAACCTTCTAGATCTCAGGTTTTGACATCAATCACAACAATGCTAAACCATCTCGACAACTTCTCAACAAGTTAGTGTAGTCTAAATTTAATATAGTCTCATAGCTATTAGATTCTAATACTATCTATTGATACCATCCTAGATAATGCTATACTACCTTGGATCTATATAAATTTAAATTATAAGTTTTTTCTTATCTATCTAGTTTTTCAATTATTTATAAGTACACATATTCATTATTTATAGTTTTAAATGAGTGTGGATTAAAGAAAATTTAACTAATTTCTTGAAAGAACATTCTTGAATGTTAACTTCTTATCATAATTTATGAGAAAAATTATTATATAAAATGGAAGAAAAAATCAAAATGGATGGGTATGGACATAGTTCTATTCAACATATTATCCAAAATTTCCTTACATAAAGGAATTTTAGGCTAAACCACATCAAGTGCTCAACATTATTTTTAATTGTTTGAAAAATAATATCTTCCCTAAGATTTAGATACAAAAAAGTAGTGAAAGATGATTCTTATTCACAAGGATTATGGATTCTAAATGGAATTAATTGTGCACCTTAAGATATAGAAAAAATATTTAAATAATAAATGTAACCAAAAGTATTATCGTTCTATTTTATTGTATTGATGTTATAGTCATGTATTTTTAATTCCTTGCAAATTAGTTGTTTGAAACTTAAAATACCAATATATAAGAATGTGGTAAATATCATTAAGACTAGTTCCCTTAGTGACAAATTATTTCTTGGGACAATTGATAAAATTAGTAGAATCACCGGGAAAACCTATATTAATATATATTAAAGTATTCCAGCTCTCTAGGTGCTATCATTAAAAAATTAAAATAGAAAAATAAAGGATAAAATATTTATGAAAAATATTAGTCATACTAATATGAAAGAGTTGTGATTATATAGAGAGGTGTCACATAAATAGATTCTAACAAAAAAACCTACCTAATATGACATAATACAAGTAATAATTAATTATCTTATGTACCCATGAATTGTAAAACGGTGTATTTATTTATTCTTTTATATCGTGTCATAACATTTTTTTCCTTTATGGTGGATAGAAGGCCTTCTCAAACCTCAAGTGAAGATCATAAATTGAAAAGGAGAAAAGTCCTTCTTCGTAACTACCCCACAACTAAATAACTTCCCATTTTCGTCCCTTTTTGAAAATGGTAAGTTTAAGGTGCCTAAAAATATTTGTAAAAACTATTTGTAAGGTTAAAATTTATGTTTAAATTTTTAATATAATAATTTGATTAACCACTTAAAACCCTCATAAAACAAATTGAAATAAAAAATTATGATGTAATTCATAAAAGAATAATAATAATATTTTTTTCACAAATAAATTACATCACATGACACATTAGACTTCACATTAAAACATATTCAAATAAAAATGTTACACATATAAAATATGATCTTAGTGAACATCCAAATTAATTAAGATTAGTTGCATTGGTATGAACATAGCTTGGAATTTCTATTTGATCTCAAATTTCTATTTGCACTTCACCTACACACTTGATGCATAGATATTTATATGTTATAAGAAATCATTATAAATTAAGCATTGGTAATGAAACTATAACATATAAAAAAAATATCTTAAATAAATTATCCGATCACTTTACACAATCTATGTCTATAATAATTATTCACTAGATCACATTTAAATTGAATAGTTTATGGACCCCCACAAATGAACATTTAATCCATTAAAATATTATCTTAATAACATTATATTTATAATCAATGTAAAATAAATAATCTCATATAACATTATAATTTTTTTTCCTTTATCATGGAGAAAAGGCCTTCTCAAACTCAAGTGAAGATAATAAATATAAAAGGGCATAACTTCTTCGTAACTACCCCACAACTAAATTACTTCCCATTTTCATCACTTTTTTGAAATGGTATGTTTAAGGAGCCTAAGCATATTTTAAAAAATTATTCTCAAAGTTTATAATTCCCCTCACTCCTATACCTTATACTTATATTTAAATTTTTTTAATACAATAACTTGACCAGCCCACTTAAAACCCTCATAAAACTCATTAAAACAAAAAACTATGAAACAAATCATTAAAGAACAATAACAATATTTTTTGTGACAAAAAAATTACACCATATGAGACATTATACTTAGCATTACAACATTTAAATAAAATATAATGCATAGAACACATGAACTTACTTCCTCCAAATGAGTTAAGATAAGTGACCTTGAATTTATATTGGCACTTCACCTACATGCTTGGTGCATACACATTAATATGTTATAAGAAATCATCGTAATTGAAGTATTAGTAACCAAACTATAACATAGTTTTATTGAGAGGGGTAAACACTTTTGACATAGAGCTATGAACCAATGAGATCACAAATGGGAGACCTCATCCCCAATATAAATTCTCAATAATAACACCCCGATGAGGCTTGAAGCATGTTGATGGAAATAATAACAACACAAAAACTTAACCATCACACCATGCCACTATTGGAAACCAAAATATAACATAAAAAATAACATCTTAAATCAATTATCATATCACTTTGCACAATCCATGTCAATAATAATTATTCACTTTAGAAATCACATTTAAATTGATAGTTTATGAACCCCCACTAATAAAAATCTAATCCTTTAATTCTACTTAAGAACATACTTTGTGTATCGGTAGAGGTGTTTCTATCAGGGATGCCTGCACGATGTGCAAACATTTGTGTGGCATGCTTACGTCCTTGGAAAATTCATTTAGTTGGATTCTGCAGAGACGTTACACTTCCTATTGGAAGTTGAACTGTAATGCCTCCCTTTGACTAACCAACCCGAATATGGCCCTTTTTCATCTTCTTCCTTCATATTCTTCGTCTTATCATCCATTCTCAAGTTTTTCAAGATCTTGAGTTCATCTCTTCACATTTTCTCCACTCTTTCAAGCATCCACAAGCTTTGTAGCAGAACTTCACACTCCATTGTAGCAATCTACCACTCCATCACTTCAATAGTATGAGTGAAGGACAAACACCATTGCAAAAGATGCTTGAGTTCCTCTCATTTTCTTCTCCACTAGCCCTGAGCACTTTGGATGGAGGTGTTAACGTCCTCTTATCTTCTCTATCATTTTGGTTGAGTAAGCACGTACTATTTTATAGTTTATTTTGTTTACGTAGATGTTTTTCTCTTCTTTATCATATTATTCCTATTTTTGCAAACTTGGTTGTCCATCGAGGTGGAAACACCAAAATGAGGGTCTAACTGAGTCAGACCCCTAAACAATCCCCCAAAAATTTCCCACTTTTATGTGTGCAGGTGGAAAGATCTTGGAGCAAGTTGTCAAGAAGATTGTTGTGCAAAATCGTCTTCATCACACTTGTGGTAATCTATTTCCTTTCACATTCATCTTTATGTTTCACTTTTCTTAGTCTTATTCTACACCTCTGAAAGCTCTTAAACTAGACCGACAGTCCTTTTTTAGAGCTTAAACATCATCTCTCAAGTTTTCTAGTTGTACGGATGCTAGTTCACCTATGAGATGCTAGCGTGCCATGTTGTCATCCCAGAACCATGCTTTTATCCTCTGACAAAGAGCTACTTGAGACACAGAGTTGACTCTAAATATCGACTCACCTAGTCTCCCTTCAACTCTCTAGTTTGTACAATGATCAAAGGACCTACAATTCTCATCACTTTTATCCTACCTATCCTAACCTTCCTTTTAATTGAAGTAAGTTAGGGAAGCCATATTTCTCTTAGCCTTTTGTGACCTAGGGCCTTCTAATGGTTGGTCCCCCTCTCATACATTTTTTATGAGCTTGATGTGAATCGTTTTGGTTCCATTTTGCGATATTGAAAGTCCCTTTCCTTGTGTCCTAAGAGAGTTGTAGGTGTGAGTTTTGTTAGGTTTCCGTATTGCAACCCAACCTGCAACCCCTAGTAGGCATAGTTGGAAAGTTCTGATAGTGTTGTATAATGAAACCTTAATTGGGTCACTATCCTATCCCGTAAACCTTAGGAGGCTCTATAGAAGTACTGTTAGGGTGCATGATGGCATGTTTCTTAAATATACCTATTCCCTTTATGTAGAATATGAGTAGTTGCACTAGCATAAACTTCACTTCATAAGACCTATCGATGGGCTCTAATAGGGAACCATCTCCTCTTTACATTCCTATGAGGATAAATGGGAATACTGTAGCAAGTGTTATTGTTGATCCGACATCTCAAGTGAATATCATAAATGAGGAGATCATGTTGATTAACTTCCTACATAAGGATGGGTATGATGCACTTGAAAGTACCATCTGCAAACATGATGGAATTTTCATACCTCCTATAGGGAGTATTGTCCTATCGGTCTTTGTTGGACCTAAATATGTGAGCCTTAAATTCGACATCATCTTGGGGTCCAAAATCTTTAGAGTAAATCTAGGCATCCCCTGACTGTTAGCTATGAATTCAATTCCCTCAGTCTTGCACAAATTTCTAAAGTTTATTCATGGAGGTTCAGTACATGTTGTCCATGACACTAGTTATAGACCACTAGTTGTGCATGGAAGCTATATCTTAGATTACTTTTTCCCTTCCCCACTTGGTCCTCTCCCACCTAGGAAGGACCTCCTATATCGCATATATCAAAAATATAAGAAAGGGCGCGCTAGGCCAAAAGTGAGATATCCTCCTTTGCCTTATGTTGTTTAACATGGAACTTGTCTAAAAGTTGGAAGTGAAGTCTCCAAGGCGTGTAGAAGAGAAGAAGAGAAGTGGTCTTGAGATCCTCCTTCATCCTCTCATCCTTCCATGGTACCATATGCTTCTGTCTCACATATTTGAGAAAATCCCATGGTGCCCGCTTGGCGAAAGGCCAAGAATCCTACATTTAAGCTTCCTATCCTACCCACTGAGCCTATGCTCATTCAATATGGCAGACAGAAAGCCCCCATGGAGAGTTCTCTCTATCTCAACCTCTATGGCCTCCTATTGTTCTTGTTACTAAAATAGTGAATGTGAAGAGGCCCACTATCAAGGTGCTAGAGTCGATTCCTCCCATCATTTTTGAACCTGCTCCCATCCAAGATTCTATCCTTCTATTGGAAAAAACTATGGAGTTCACTCCCATGGCTGAGAAGGAGCCTTCTATCCCTTCACAAACTCAGACTTCTAGTTCGACGAGTCATACAAAATTCCTTGCATACTAGCGAAAGTGCCGAAAAAAGGATCTTCTAACTAAGCAAGCCTCCTTATAGAAGAAGGAGGAGATGACTGGACCTCTTGTGATGTCCTCCTCTCTCCCTCCTTCTTCTTCTATCCAAACCAGCTCTGAATCTCTTCCATTTTTCAATGCGAGCACACATGCGCTAGAAAAGTGTAGGTGTTTATTGCTCCTTTCATGGATCTTCCTCTGCTGACTTTTGTTCTAGATGTCTCACCTTTCACCAAGCCCATGGATATGGTTGACACTTTGGTTGTATCCACTGTGGTTCTTTCCTCTTCTCCCTCAAGACTCTCCTTGCTTTTTCTATAGGGAGTTCACCTCCTCCGATGAAGAAGTTAGAGCATGGTCCCTCCAACAATGAAGGACAAAATAAGAGCCCACCTTCTCCAAAAGGTGGCCCCACACTAACTTTTTCTATCCTAGTGATGGAAGTAGTCCCGACCTCCCCTAAGTTTTTCACCACTCCCGAGTCTCTCAGTGAGCCTAGAGGTGAATCTCAAACACAAAATCCTCCATCCACTGAGGTGAAACATGGAACTCTCATTAAGTGCATGTTTAACTCGGTGGATGAATTTCTAACCTTCTCAATGATCTTCATGAAGTCATTGACCTTAGACCCACAAGAGTTGAGTGATGGAGACCTCATAGGTCCCTCTACCTTAACCCTTGTTGTGGGAGGATTGGAAGCTCCTCCCATTAATATTACACCATTACAGGCTCCTCATGCTTCCTATGATGATCTAGAATGGAAGCTTATGACCTCTTGGTTGACTAGTGTTAGAGGGATACCCCTTCTTAATCTTTAGATTAGATGTGTGTGTGTGTGTGTTGTGATGTGTTTCCCTTATGATCATACTATGTGTTCCTGTATGACCCTCATCACCCCTGTTGGTGCTTGGATATAGATGTGGTGTTTGTGTTGTAAACCTTCCTCTATATGTATCATCATTTTTCCATGTTTTTGATTGAATTTCGATAAATTGGGGATGATGCAAAGTGTCGAGAGAATTTAGGCCTCCTTCCATGTTCATCCAATTTTTTATTTTTACTTTGTCTTCATGCATTCTTCCTAATCTAGTTGGGGATTGATTATCTTTCGCCTCACACCACAATTACCTACTATTTATAAATAAAAGCACATCTAACCCCATGAAACCAGATCCCCCTGTTCCCTTTGTTTGTGTTATATTTTCCTTCTTTTTCCCTTGATCTTCCTCTCTTATTTTCTTGAGTTGTCCCTTTCATCTATGAAACTTCCACTTCTACACTACTTGGTTTTTAGAAAGCACATTCATTAAAAAATGAATCCTTTCTCAAAACCCTTCACACACTTCTTTAGAATTGTATTTTTGACTTAAAACCCTAATGGAATGTGTTTCTTTCATCATGGGTTCGTAAAGAAAGGACTTGGGAACCTTCCTCCAAATTGGGAACAACTTTAATCTTCCTCTCGCATGGGCACATATCCTTCCTTTTGAATTCCTTGATGAAGTGAACTTCCTTCAAAAGGATTCCTTGATGATGAATCGATTCAAAAAAGAATACGTTAGCTTTTGAATAGTGTGTCCCTTGAGTGGACCCCTCTTTTTCATGTTGGGTTCTCGAGGGACCCTTCGAAATTTTTCATCAAATTCTATGGCATCTAGCTTGGGGGCAGCCCAACTAGACCATTTTCACTTCTTTGCATCTAGTCTGGGGGTAGCACAACTAGACCTACTTTTCATCCTTACATCTAGCTTGGGGGTAGCCTAACTAGACTTTACTTTTCAAACATCACATCCCTTGACTGGACCCTCCTTCCTTTTGAAGGGTTCCCGATGGACCCCTTTGAAATTCTTCCAAATTGGCAATGGTTTGCATGACTTTCTGTACACTCACCTACACAAGAAATTCCTGATATGTTCTATCTGTAGGTAAGAATTTTGCCATCTCTGACTCTGTAGAATCCCCTTTGCTTGGTCTCCTTCATGTGAGATTTCTTGAAGGATACCTCCCTCGCAGGACCATGAGCCTGTGAGGTGCCTTCATTCTTCACCTTTATAGTCTCATGCAACTATGAAGTCCTTTCTTGCAGTTTTGAGTTCACCAGACCATGCTTTGCTTCCTCATCGGTTCAAGTATACATCTCACTCCTTATTACTCCTTACTACTCTACTTTACCGAAGCACTCATCAGTACTTGTGCTCGCTAAAGTGGGGGAAAAATGTATAGGCATGAATTTTGACCCCTAATGCAAATTCCCCTTTACCCCCTTACACTTTAAAAAAGCTAAGGTGAAAGCTTAAATCTACTTAAGCCCGTTGCTCACATCATAATTGGTGCCTAATTTTTGTGTTAGTGGAGGCATTTCTATCGGGGATACCTGCATGACATGTAGACGTTCACGTGATGCACTTATGTCCCTGAAATATTCCTACGATTGGAGTCTAGAGAGACGTTACACTTCCTATTGGAAGTCAAATTCTAATGCCTCCCTTTGGTTGGCTGACCTGAATATGGTAGTTTGTCATCTTCTTGCTTCATATTCTTCATCTTATCATCCATTCTCAATTTTTGCATGATCTTGAGTTCATCTCTTAACATTTTCTCCACTCTTTAAAGCATCCACAAGTTTTGTAGTAGCAATTCACACTCATAGCAACAATCTACCTCTCCATCACTTTGATAGTGTGAGCGAAGGACAAACACCATCGTAGTAGAGACTTGAGTTCCTCTCATTTTCTCCTCCACTAGCCTTGAGTGCTTTGGATGGAGGTGGGCATGTGTAGGATCATAATGGGCCAAAAAGTGGCAATATCAAAAAAGTAGCATTTTGCACTCGCTAAAAAATATGAAAATTTTGAGTTGACTTATTTTGGGTTGGGTGTCAATACATTGCTCCATAGAAATGTCCAATCCTATTTTTTACAAATCGGATATCTGATTTGGGGTTAGGAAATATTTGAAAAACATTAAAATTTTGGTGCCACAAATTCATTATCTGATTTGTTGCACACATTGACCCAAGATTAGTTAGGAGGTGGAGGGTGGACAAGAGATAGAGGGAGAGAGGGAAAGGGAGAGAGAGAGAGAAGAAGGAAGGGGAAGGGAGAGGGGAAGAGGGGAAGAAGGAGAGAGAGAGAGAGATAGTGTAGGAGGGGGAAGGGAGAGTGGAAGAATGGGAGAGAGAGGGAGAGAGAGTTAGGAGGGGGAAGGGAGAATGGAAGAGGGGAAGAAGGGGAGAGAGAGGGAGAGAGAATTAGGAGGGGGAAGGGAGAGGGGAAGAGGGGGAGAAGGGGAGAGAGAGAGAGAGAGAATTAGGAGGGGGAAGGGAGAGAGAGGGATAGAGAGAGAGATAATTAGGAGGGGGG
>CM021107.1:184756701-184913220 GCA_007115665.2 Sequoiadendron giganteum | reverse complement strand
GGAAGGAGAGGGTAAGAGGGTAAGAGGAAGAAGAAGAGAGAGAGATAGAGAATTAGGAGGGGGAAGGGAGATGACAAGAGGGAAAAAAGGGGAGAGAGAGAATTAGGAGGGGTAAGGGACATGGGAAGAAGGGAGGAGAGAGAGAGGGAGATTGTAATACCCCTCCGTTTTGATTCTTGTTCAAGTTGCTTTATGTTATGTTTCATTGCAATTACTTTGATACTAGATACATTTTGTTATGATGTTTTGATCGTTACTATTGAGTGACAAATATTATTGTGGGATGTAGTTATTCAATTTTGTTTCACGTGCATTATGGATTAATGATGTTGTAGAGTTAACATGAAATGTTATTATGAGATTACTGGATTATGATGGAAGTGTCAGTTTCGATGAGTGTATTGGTGAAAATGATGGTTTCGCATCACTTGCTTGCGAGCACCCTGCGAATCCGTAATTTTTTCTTCACGGTGTGTATTATATGTTGGATATATTGTATGAGGTTGTTTACTTGGTTGCAGAATTGTAGGTACATGACACCGACTCCACCTGGCTTCACAAGTTTGAGCGTGTCAATCCAATGGTTAAGTTGAATAGGAGATAGTAGCTAGGTAACATGTGTCAAATTTACACCCTATCCTTAGTGTGTCATCAGTTGTGTGTGTCGAGTCATTGTCTGTCTTGCTTTGATGTTATTTAATTCTGAAGAATTCTTGATTTGGAAATAGATATTTAGAATAATTGCATTTAAATCATGTTGATGGTTATTTAATTTAAATAATGCAATGTGGATAAAAGTTTATATTTAAATTAGTTAATTATATTTAAATTATTTAATTAATTAAATTTAATCCAAGGGGGTTGAGTTTAGTTATTAAATAATTAAATTAATTAATTAAATGTGATGCAAGAGAATGAAAAGAAATAAAATAATTAGAATTAATTTTGGAATTTAATTCCAACGTGTGGGAATTAAATTAGAAATTGTAATTAAATGTTTATTTGGGAAATTGGTTGCAACTGTGAAAATTAATTTATTATTTGAAATTGCATTTTAAATTGAAAGTGGGTTTTCCAAAAGTGAAATTGAAATTGAAATTGAAATTGAAATTAATATCTAATTTGCATGTAATGTGAATTAGAGTTATAAAAATTGAAATTGAAATTGAAATATCTAATTTGCATGTAATGTGAATTAGGGTTGAATTAGGTATTTTTGATTTATAAAGAATACATGTTTTAATTTTAGGGCAGAAAGTTTTTAAGAAAATTCATTTTTACAGCAGGGAAGAAATTTTGGAAAATTTGCACAAGAGTTTGAAGAAAGTTTGATTGTAGAATTGATTGAAGGAAATATTGTTTGTATTTGTTGGATTTTTTATTGGATTCATTGGAGGATTGAAGAAAATTCAGGAAATCCTTGGAGGAGGCTTGCATCAGAAATTCATCTCTTCCTTTAGCTTCTTGTACCAGGTTTTCCTCTTTGTGTTTTATTGTTCTTGATTGTTTTTCTTTAAAATAGTAATGATTAAAGATTTGTTTGTTAAATCTGTTTTAGAAAATAAATTTGACATTAAAAGAAAAGAATTAAATAAATTTACAGCCTTTGCTTGTGAAAATTCTTGAGTGAAAATTGTGAAGACCTTAGTTGAATTTAAATTGTTTGGGGAAATCGATTTTGTTGTTATTGAAATCAAACATAGAGATTGAACAATGCATTTAGAATGTTTTTAGAAAATGAAACCTTCTATTTATTATTAAAAAACGGATTTTAAAATGTATAGTATAGTTATATTTTTCATAGTAAAATGGTCTGGTTGCGTCGCCTATAACTTCACTTTCACAAACTGGGTTGTCAAGAAATTTAAAGGGTTTTTGTATTTTGAGATTTTTTTACCTCTATCCAAAAATCGCAAATACCCAGATTGTATTGTTTGAGTTATGCTTGAAACATGAGACTACTGTTAAGTTATTTTCCCATGGTTGTTCTGAAAATAAAATAATAATAAATTGATATTTATAAATATTAATATTTTAGGTATTGTTATTATAATATTAAAATATTATTTAATAATATTTTATATTATAATTTATAATACTAAAGTATTATTTATTTATATTATTTTAAATAAAATTTGTATATTAGATTAGTGGAATTAAAATTATAAACGTATGGGAAAATTATTGTTTATTTTAAAATGGCATGTTAAAGTTTAATTGAAGGAGTTAAATATCTGATTTAAACAATCCATAATTTAAAATTTAATTGTGGAATTTAAATTCATGTGTAAAAGGTCCAATTATTAATTTGATTTAATTGGAAAAATATATATATATTTTGGAAAACTAATGATAAGGGATATTTTATTTTGAATTAAACAATTTGATATTCTTTAAAGAATAGAAGATATGTTAATGATTAAATATATTTAGATATATTAATTTATATTTAGTATATATATATTGAAGGTATATATCCATTTGGGAGAATAAATAATATTTTATCTTATTTTATTTTGTTGTTTGCAAATTGGGTATTACTGGTGTTCTAAAAGAAATGATTAGTATGTGTAGAAAATGTATAGAGAGATATATTTTTTAATAAAAGTAATTATTTGATTTAAAAAGAAATATTTATTTTATTAATATGATTGAAGAAAATATATTGAGATGTATATATATATATCCATGAGTATTTTCAATCAGTATTTACCTTGTTTTATTTAAGTGTGTGTAATTTAGCTTTGCATGAAGAATTTAAAAGATAAGTTTTGAATGTATGGTCAAAATTGATAAGGAAAAAGATATTTAAATATATTGAAGAATTAAAGAAATATTTACATTTAAATGTTTGTTTTAATTAATGAGATTTAATTAGAAACAATATGAATGCGTGGTTAAATAGATAAACCAAAAGATATTTTTTATACATTGATGAAATTGCATGTTTTTAAATGGATAGAGAAACAATATGTTATTATATTAAAGTGATTAAATGTTTTAAATAGAAAAAGTGAATGAGATGTAAGATTTGGTTAGGAAATGGAAAGAGTTTACTTGCATGGATTTGTGTCGATTTAAAAGTAAATTAAGAAGTTGTTTTATTGATGAAGCAATCAATTATGTTATTTAATTAATTTCTATTTAGACTAATTGAATCATTGTGACTGGATTATGAAACAGATATGGATTTAGTATATCCAAAAGTAGTATCTTCCTCATGATTATCTTAAAGGATTTAATTCTCTGTATTCGGTAAAGGGAAGTAAGTTTAATTGTTTTAGATTTTCAGTAATGAAAAGGGAAATAGGGGTTATAATTATTTTAGATGATCTAGTTATCATGTTTTTGACTTTTTCAACACTACCTATTGAATGAGTATGGATTTAGGAAATCCAAATATTAGATTTGATTGATGACTTGAATGCTTTTGTTGCTATGTCGTCAAGTTGCATTGTTGGTTTTGGGATTTAGTGTTAGTTCTAAATTATAAGTCTTCCAGAAGAACTTAGAGGATAAGGGTTGTTGAATCTTTATGCCATCCAATTGTTTTCCCTTGGGTAGTGCATGGCATCTTTTCAGTTTTACCCGGTTTTCACAAACGGGGATGTTTGCACCTCCTTGGTTTAGGAGCGGATTATGGGATCTGTGTCTCCTTGTATGGAGTGACCTTGTGATGTGGTTTCATCTTGTTGCCTCCTGTGAAAGGAGTGGACTATGTGTTTGTTGTCTCCAAGATGTTTGGAGTGAGTTCTATTATTTGTATCCACCTTATGTTGGAGTGGATTATGATGCCTAGTTAGTATGCACTTGTGGTTCCCTTGGTGGATTGTTTGGGTGTGTGTTGTCGAATAGAAGAGTGGCTTCTGTTAGGCGCCAGAGCCCAAAGAGGTAAACTGGATAACCTTCAGGAGTTATTTAAACAAGTGATAATTAAAATAATGTACTTAGAAGATTAGGACTAACTTTTCACATTAATCAAGATAATGTAATCCTCATTCATAGACACAAGGGCTCGTTTAGACTTGGGATGAGTGAGAAGGCCTGGAATGGCAAGACCAACTATCTTATCCTTGTGAGAGGTAGTTGATTCCGCTTGAGTGAGTATGAGTGTCGGGATTCAGTTGAGGCCACCAGGATTACTTGTGCCAGAGCCTATGAAAAATGCCCAGAGGAGATCTCATGACAAACCTTGCGATGACACTCTATCTAGGACAATTGTTGTTAATTGTTTTATGTGTATGGTTCACTAAACATACTTGATTTACTTTATGTATGGAAGCAATGTGACCTATGTCAGTGATGTTGGAGTTGTACTTGATTTGTACTTGATTTGTACTTGTATTATACTTGAGTTGTACTTGATTCGTACTTGTATGGTGAATGAGTTGTACTTGTTAGTTCATTTGTTTGGTTATATTAGTATGAGTCTACCTTTGGTTAGAGGTAGTAGAATCTTTGTCCATGTTACTTTGTTACTATCTCCTAGCATGGGGGGTGGGCCTTCGGGTACCACATTGGTTGGGTGGAACATGCACCAAAACCGTTGGGTCCCCATTGATCTTCAGTACTTGGTGGCGAGACATCCAGATGGACAGCTCGTGGTTCCTTTTGTAATTCCTTGCATTGTAATATTTCAGTTTGTATAAGTTATTTTATCCCTCTTATGTTTATGAGGAGAATTTTGTAATTGTAATCTTATGTACTATTGCCTCTTTCTAGGAATGAGTGATGTAACTATTGGTTTAAAATAATGTTTATGAGATTGTATCTTGGTTGATTATCTTATTATGTTATGTGGTATTCTTATGATATATGATGGTTATTTCATAAAGTTCATAAGACTATGGTTATATGTAATGTGTAGGTGTGGGTTTAAGTAATCCTAACCTTGTAGCCTTAGAGGTTGTTGTTAATTAGTAAGTGAATGTGTATGTTAAATACACTTTATAAAAAAAAAATTGGTTCGCTTATGATGTTAATTGCAACTTCCTTTAAGGTTACTTGGCGGGGCATTACAGAGATAGAGAGAGAGAGAGAGAGATAGAGAGAGAGAGAGAGAGTTAGAGGGAAATGGATATAGAGAGAATTAGGAGGGGGAAGGGAGAGGGGAAGAGGGGAAGAAGGTGAGAGAGAGAGAGAGGGGGGAAAGGGAGAGAGAATTAGGAGGGGAAGGGAGAGGGGAAGAAGGACAAAGAGAGAGAGAGAAGTGAGATAGACAAAATGAGAGAGGGAGCAAGGGGGAGGAGGAACGTAGAGAGATTGAGAGACATAAGGGAGGGAGAGAGAGAGTGAGGCAGAGAGTGATAGGCTAGATATAGAGAAGTAGAGAGGGAAGGTGGTGGTAGGAAGGGAGAGAGAGGTGGTATATATATAGAGAGAGGGAGGGATTGAAATATAATGGTGAGATAGAGAGAAGTTTAGAGGAATGGAGAGATAGAAAGGAGAAAGGTGGGGAGATTAAGAGAGAGGGAGAGAGAGAAGGAGAAGTAGAGAGGGAGAGAGAGAGGAGAGAGAGGGAGAGAGAGAGAGAGATGTAGAGATAGAGATAGAGAATGGTGAGATAGAGAGTAGAGAGGGAAGGAGAGAGAGAGAGATAAAGATGGGGAGAGAGAGTGTGTGTGTGAGAGACTCAAATGGAAGGTTGGGAGATTAAAAAAAATTGGGAGAGTTATAGAGAGAGAGGGAATGGTGGAGGGAGAGGTAGAGATGGATAGATAGATAGAGAGAAGTATATAGGTAAGGTGTGATAGAGAGGGTGGAGAGAGGGAGGGAGGGAGAGGTAAGATAGTGAGAGAGGAGGGAAGTGAAGCAAATAGAATGTAGGGTCCATTGTAATGCACAAAATAGCCCACATGTGGTTTTTCTATGGCCCACAAATCTGATATCCATTTTGTGCCAACATAGACCTAAGGGTTAATGGTAGAGGGTTTAAGGGTTAAGTTTTTAGGGCTAAGGGTTAAGGGTGTAGGGTTTAGAGTAGATGGTTATAAGGGTGGGAGAGAGTGAGAGAGAGAGTGGGAGAGGGTGGGTGAGGGTGGGAGAGAGTGAGAGAGAGGGAGAGAGAGAGTGGGAGAGAGGGTGAGAGAGAGTGGGAGAGAGTGGGAGAGAGTTGGAGAGTGGGAGAGAGTGGGAGAGACGGTGGGAGAGAGTGGGAGAGGATGGGAAAGACTAGGATAGAGGGTGGGAGAGAGGGTGGGAGAGGGCGGGAGAGAGTGGGAGAGGGTGGGAGAGAGTTGGAGAGTGGGAGAGAGTGGGAGAGGATGGGAGAGACTAGGATAGAGGGTGGGAGAGAGGGTGGGAGAGGGCAAGAGAGAGTGGGTGAGAGTGGGAGAGTGGGAGAGAGGGTGGAAGAGAGGGTGGGAGAGGATGGGAAAGAGGGGGAGAGAGGGTGCGAGAGGGTGGGAAAGAGTGTGAGAGAGTTGGAGAGAGTGGGAGAGAGTGAGAGAGGGTAGGAGCGAGTGGGATAGAGTTAGAGGTTAAGAGTATCTAGGGGAAATAGATAAAGGGAGTGACTCTGTGTGAGAGAGAGAGAGAGAGAGAGAGAGAGAGAGAGGGAGGGAGTGGGAGAGAGATAAAGGGTATATATGGTTAATGGTAGAGGGTAGAGCGTTTAAGGTTTAGGATTTAAAGGTTAAGGTTTTAGGGTTTAGGTTTAAGGGTAGAGGGAGACATATAAAGGGAGTAATTGAGAGAGGGATACTTGAAAGAGGGAGAGGGGGTTAGGAGAGAGATAGAATAGAGGGTAGAGGGTTTAAGGGTCAAGGGTTTAGGGTTTAGGGTTAAGGGTAGAGGGGAGAGAGATAAGATTGATTGAGTGAGAGACTTTGGAGAGAGAGAGAGAGAGAGAGGTAAAAAGATAATATTTAAATATTTTATATATTAGTAATATATATATATATATATATAAATATTTATACATTAACTAAAATATTGAAATAATATTTCAATATTATACATTAATATATTATATATTAAATACATAATTCCATAAGAGATTATCATAAATTGTATATTAGATATTAAATTATAAACTATATTGTATATTATATATTAATTTATAAACTTTATTGCATTTTTTAAACTCATATCTAAAACATATCGGATATCTGATTTAAATCAGATATATCCGATTTAAATTGGATATCTGATATGTCTGACACAAAATTTAATGCCTAGGGATTATCCTCAGGCTTGCTTTGGAATTTGTTTTGGACCTACCAATCCTAAGAAATCAACACAAAAAACATGTTTAACAACTTACCTTTCTTTTCCAAACTTCGCCCATGTGGAGGATGACTTTCTTTTACCCAAATTTGATGAAATGAAAAGGGTTTGTAAAGGAGCTTCTCAACTTTCCACCAATATAAATTATACTTTACTTTGAATATAATAAATAATTCTTATATTTTCTATTAGAATTGCGACTAAAGTTCTAATTGATAGCTTGATTGAAAAACATCTATAGCTTTCAAACGGTATCATATTTTTTGAATCCAAAACATGCATCACATTATATGCTTTATATACTAAAGGATTAAATAAAAAATTTAATTTCATGAAGTTTTGACCAAGTTAAGGTGGTCAAACATACAAGTTTTTATATTTTTTAAAATTTGTAATAAAAAATTCCTAATTAATTATTTACTTAGAAAAAAATTACAAAAAATATGCATCACATCCAGACATGAATCTTCTACTTATATATAAAATCTTATAATAAAATATTATCATTTTATTATGGTTAGGGTGGTCAGAAAGACACCTACTTCTTATTTTTTCCTTTACTACTGCATTGAAATTTCATTTTTTGACCAAATAGATTTTTTTTTTAGAAAAATAAACCTAGTAGTTTAGAAAATAAATTCAATTTGCAATAGATTCTATTTTTATATATTTTTCAAATAATATAGATAACTTACTCAAATTTTTACGTCAAGTTTCCTAACTATGAATTTTTTGAATTTTCATTGCCACTTAAGGGCCTATATTTTCCATGATGATCCTACACATACACAGGTGGTAAACTCCTCTTATCTTCTCTATCATTTTTGTTAAGTAAGAACATACTATTTTGTAGTGTCTTTTGTTTACATAGCTTGTTTTCTCTTCTTTATCATATTATTCCTATCGTTGCAAACTTGGTTGTTCGTGGAGGTGGAAACACCAAAATGAGGGTCTGACTCAGGCAGACCCCTAAAAAGCCCCCCAACATTTTCCCACTTTTCTATGTGTAGGTGGAGAGATCTTGGAGAAAGTTAGCTAGAAGATTGTTGTGTAAAATCATCTTCATCACCCTTGTGGTAATATATTTCCTTTATCACATTTTTCTTTATGTTTAACTTTTCTTAGTCATATTCTACACCTCCCGAAACTCTTAAACTAGGCCGATAGTCCTTTTTAAGAGCTTAAACCTCGTCTCTATAGTTTTATGGCCATATGGATAACAACTCACCTATGAGACATAGAGTTGAATCTAAAGATCGAGTCGCCTAGTCTCCCTTCAACTCTCAGGTTTGCAAAGTGATCGAAGGACCTATAGTTCTCATCACTTTCATCATACTTATCCTAACCTTCCCTTTAATTGAGGTATGTTATGGCAGCCATACTGCTCTTGGCCTTTCATGACCTAGGGCCTTGCACAGTAGTTGGTCCCCCTCTCTTACAGGTATAAAGATAAAAATTCATGAAACCATCATGCAAGATTCATAATAGTACCAAATTAACATAGAGTCAAAGAGGTCATAGGAGGGACCTCACATTATGGATAGTCTTTCAATTGATGTTTTCACTAAATGAGGTCTCCCCACGTATCATTAGGTTTTCACTAGTTTTTTATATAGATGTGTGTCCAAGACCTTGATATCCATCATTTCATATATTGATATCAATTCTAGAATTTATTTTTCACAAATGCATATCCATTTTCTATTTTAGCCCATGCTTTAATTTTTTATTTTTCATAAGATAATTTTCTATTTTACAACATGATGAAAATCCATCATTAGGCAACAGTGACCTATTAGAGAGAAAGATTCACTCTTCTACAAGAATAAAAATCTATACAAAGGTGGTTGAACCAAGATTTTATGATTATTGTGTTTTCTCCTTGTTTTCAATTATGGTATCTTGATCAATGATATGCTCAATATTTTCTTATAAATCCTCATGCATGGTGGGATCTATACCATTTTTTTAACTATAAATGTGTCTAATGGAGACAAGTGTCTTATCTTAGGAAATAGAAATTTTTTGAGTATGGATGTGATCACCTTTGATTTTATGGTAATTTATGAGATAAATCTAGATGAATGGATTATTTTGGATTGCTAGATCAATGGGAGGATTTTTCCCAAAGATCATATTTTATTCATAAAATATTGGATTACGATGGATTCCATAATAATTTATTGGATCTTGATCAATGATTAAACTAACATGAATATAATGATCATTTATGGGTATTTTCCTAGTAACTTGATCTTGATTTATGTTGAAGATTGTTATGTCATTTTCAGTACTTTCATATTGACATACCCAATGGTTGGGATTATGGAATAAAATTGGGATAAGGACGGGGAATTCTTGGATGGATTCAATATTTTAGTATGGTAATTTTAAATTTTGTATAAGTATCTCTTGAGTGGTATTCAAAGATGATGGGTTCCTTGATGGTTTTTGCTCTAGGGTATGAATAATGGTAGGAGACTCACTAATAGGTATTAAATACATGAAT
Organism: Sequoiadendron giganteum; assembly: GCA_007115665.2. NCBI lineage: Eukaryota > Viridiplantae > Streptophyta > Pinopsida > Cupressales > Cupressaceae > Sequoiadendron > Sequoiadendron giganteum. The sequence continues at coordinate 184,903,484 of CM021107.1, read as the reverse complement.
TTCTTAGATTTTTTGTTTTCTTTTTATCTCATGAGAGTAGTAATTGGACAAAATATTGAGTAGATGGATGGGTCCAGTCAGTAGTTAATGAATGACTTGAACTTATATTGTGTTGGTTGGAGGAATTTGATGAGTGATATTTAGAATGTATAGAGGATTCAAAGGAGTCAAATTACTTGCATGAGGGAGATGGAGATAATTTGGAGTATCTTAAGAATTTTTTAGATTTAATAGTTTTTGGTGAATATGATTCAAATGACATAGATTTTGAGATGGGTAGCATTTATCTAGGATGGATTTTTGCATGCCAAAGGAGGGATAAGGTAATATGCTTGGATATTTTAAACTAGTTTGTGAGGTAGCTAGTGCTAGGGAGGTCTTTGTTTTGAGGGACATGCAATAAGATTGTGGGATGTATGTAATATATGGCAAGAAGGTCAAGGTCCATAATGATTTTGAATCAATGGTGTCATGGTAAATGGTATAATCATCACTACAAGGATTGTATTTAATTTGGTGGATAGGACCATCATCATCATAAGGATATTTTTTTGTTGTGGTGGAGATACTATCATCATCATTATCACACATATTATGTATTGGTTAATGAGTAAGAACATTATAGTAATTATTCTTGGCTTGATTTGGGAAATGGATTTGATCTAAAGGGTATATGGTGTTGTCTTTTCCCTTGATTATGATCATTTGTTCTTCTTTGATTATGATTTTGTTTTTCCTCTATGGGATATGGGTCCATTGTTTTAGGTCCCTAGATGTTGTCTTTATAATCCTTGGTTTTATAATAATTTTTACTTGTGGTTATTGTAAGGAATAACATTATGATGGTATAATTACTTGGAGATATGTTTAATAAAGAATGGGTTGATCCTAAAGATGGAAAAATCTGATGCAGGGACTATATGGATTCAATTATTTAGACTTGGATTAAAGTGTAAGTTACACACTTGGATATTCAACGATGGTTTGATTGAGATTTTTATTTTGTAATGTATAGATTTTTGTAGAGTTTCCAAGGATTAAAAAGGGGGCCTAAGGAGAGATTAAAAGTCCCAAAATATGGATTAAATTATTATTTGATTAAAGGATCCAAATTTGATGTTATAACTGTTAATAAAGGTAGAATGTACACTATAAGGATTGAATGGAAAAAATATGTAAACAATAGAATGACCAAGAATATCCTAATATTTCCAAAGATGACTAAGGTTATCACCAAGTGGACACTGAGTGAGAAATGGATGTATACCTTGCAATCAAAAATATCTTATGGATAATTGGATAATTGTACAACTCAAAATATGGATAATGTATGAAGGACTAAGGATTTGAAAAAAAATGGATAAACATGAAGTGATAGGGTATTGATATGATGTAGGATATATGTAAGATAAAATTATTATGATTAATTGTATGATAATGTTTGGATTATGACTTACAGCCTAGTGTAGAAAATGTATCCCTCTACATTTTCACACTTGTTTGGGCCCTCCTTGCCAAAACATGGCTTATTTATGCCCCAATTGGTCCTTTTTTGCATCCACAAGGCTAATTAAATGCATTTTCTTGAGGATAATCTTGAAATTTATCAAATGACCAATCATAATTCATGTTTTTTAGGTTATGCATTGTAGATTTGGTGATCTAGAAAACATGTGCTACCTTGGGTGTGTGATTCCCACCTAGGTCTTGGTACATGATTTTAAATTACACATTGAACAAGACACTCCTATAAATATGTGTCCCAATTTTTAGCTATTGGGAATCATACACTCCAATTGGCATATGAGTCCCAATTTAATTTGGACCTAATTTAAATAAAATTCTTGGCAAGATTTTATTATCCTAGATCTGATGTCAGATTTAGTGTTGAAATTATAGGAAATTGGACATAAACAAGTATAAACACAAAGTTATTGCATATGATTTCACCTAAGCAATCCTAACAAAACCAAGTATTTTTGAGTCAAGCATCCTGAGAATTCATAAGCTCATTATAGATTATTCAAGAGTATTCTAGAAGGCATTCAAGGGAAGATTTTTAGAAGATTATTGTGGCAATCAAGATCCATTATCATGTCAAAGAATTAATACATCATGCATGTGATTTTGAACTAATGTTGTGATTTATTGTTCAAGATCAATTCAAGTATTCAAGGCCATTATCTTTCATCAAGAATCATGATCAACAACCACATCCATTGAGGCCACTTCATGCTTGTTTATAGATCTACAAGGTTTCAAACAAGGTTCTATTGTTTCATCTTATGTTTCATGTTTCATTTCATTCATTTTTACTTTCTCATTAATTTTTGATTACCAAAACATTGTTGGACCAGGGAAAACCCCCATTCCCTAGAAAAACAAAACTTTTTCTCTCTTTCAGTTATTGCAAGTTTATAGGTTGAAGAAAAAGTGGATTTGAAGCCTTCAAAAGTACCAAAATGATAAAGTTGGAAATTTTGTCAAATTTATCATAAAAAGTTTCCAACGATCATGGAAACTTGGATCTAGAGCTCAAGATATCCAACATATTTACATGTGTGACCACTAACTACTTTTTCTAGCTTGTTTCGGCCCTCCTTGTGATTTTGGCTTAATTTTGCCTTGATTTAGTGTTGTAACGTGGATAACACATTCAGATTAGGTCTTGGGCCCTTGTGAACTAATTGATTTTAATGGTGCCTTGCAAAAGTGTTGTGAAGTGTTGTAATACACTTTCACACTTTTCTAGGGTTTTATCCAATAGCTAAGAATAATATTAATCATAATCAATTTTAATCTTCCCTTATTTAGAGTGTTGTAAAGTGTTGCAACACACGATCGCATTTCTCTAGGCTTGTCATTAATAATTGGGATTTCTTGTGCTTTAATTGGCCCTATTTTGCATCCACAAGCCTCATTTATTGAATATTTTTTAGGATAATCTCAACACCAATCTATAACCAATCATAATTCAAGTGTTCCTATCTTGTGTGGCCTATATTTATTTTTTGGGACCCATTCACCACCTTGGGCGAATGAGTCCCACCTAGGTATTTTTCACCTCGATGCAGGTTTCACACATTTCTAAGAACTTTTCATTTTTCTTCCCATACATTTGGCTTGGGTGGAATCATTCACCACCTTGGGAAAATAAGTTCCAAGTGACCAAAATTTAAATTTTCAATAGGATTTAATTCTCCTATATCTAATGTCGGATTATAGTGTTGTAATTTTGAGAATTCTTGCATAATTGACGGTATGTGTAGAATCATCATGGAAAAAACAAGCCCTTAAGTGGCAATAAAAAGACAAAAAATTAGAGTTAGACAACTTGACGTAAAAATTTGAATAAGTTATCTATATTATTTTGAAAAACTGTAAAAATAGAATATGTAGTTCAAATGTAGTTTCTAAGCTACTAGACCTTTATTTAAAAAAAAAAAAATCTATTTGGTGAAAATTTGAAATTTCAATGTAGTAGTATTTAAATTTCAGGGTAAGAATAAGAAGTAGGTGTCAGTCTGACCACCCTAAAAAATGATAATATTTTTTCATAATATTGTAGATATAAGTAGAGGGCTCATGTCCCAATGTGATGCATATTGTTTTATAAATTTTTTTCCAAGTAAATAATTAATTATGATTTTTTTATTACAAATTTTTAAAAAAGTAAAAGCTCATCTGTCTAACCACCTTAACTTGGTCAAAAATTATTGAAATTCAATTTTTTATTTTTTAATCCTATATTATGCAAAGAATAGAATGTGACGCATGTTTCAGATTCAAAAAATGTGATACCATTTGAAAGTTATAGATGTTTTTCAATCAGCCTATCAATTAGGACTTTATTTGTAATTCTAATAGAAAATGAATAATAATTATTTATTAAATTCAAAGTAAAGCATAATTTATATTGGTGGAAAACTAAGAATCTCCTCTAAAAACCCTTTTCGTTTCATCATTTTTGGATAAAAAAAAAGTCGTCATCCACATGAACCATCATATGGCTTACATATCACCACTTTTTGGCCCATCATGATCTTGCACATACCCTGAGTATAAATACAAGGTTCTTTCTCTCATTCTCAAACCTAGATTCAAAGAGATAACCAAGCAAGTTTACAAGCATTCAAGAATTCATAAGAGAATTCATGGAATTTCAAGGGTAGATCATCAAGCATTCTAGAGAATTCTTAAATTCTCAATCATCAAGTCAAAGATTGCTTGCATCATTTTTTTTGAGAGCTAACAATTGAGATGTAGTGTTTGTGACTCAAGTAAGTGCTTCATTCAAATATCTATAAACATCAAGAAAGATTTAAAGTCTACATCCATTTGAGCGATTATTTACATGTTTGCAACCCCTTTATTTCTAGGGCCTGGTCACTTGTAACATTTTCATTTGTTCATTCACCATTCTCCATTAATATTTTATTCCATTTCAAGGTTTAATTACCAACAAGGGGTTTGACCAACGGAAAGCCCTATTCTCTAACCCCACAATATTTTTCCCTCTTCTTGTCCATGATTTACAGGGCTAGGTTGCAGATTTGTCAAGAAGAAAAGTTGGAGAAATTTTTTCAAATCTCTAAAGTTGTCAAAGTTGGCATCAAGCCTTGGAGAAGCTTGGAGAAGACCTACAAGTGGCATTTTACAAATTCGGGTCCAAAAACTAGTCAAAAAGAATTAAGCAAGCCGAGAGACACATAATCTAGTTCAGAGCTTCTAAAAAAAAGAAGTGGATTGATTTACCACTATTGGCGAATGAGTCCCACTATATAGGCCTGACAAATATTTTTGCAGATTTGGATACCCTTTTGGCTAAAACCTATTTCTACACATTTTCTCGTAAATTGGATTGATTCGCCAGCTTGGCGAATGAGTCTTAGTTAGTATAAACAATAGATTTTTCAATAATCCAGATCTCCATCCTACATTATTTAGTTTCCCAAGTGCACACTTCCAGTTTCATAGATTTATGTTACATTTTCTTTATCTTTTTAAGTCATTTAGTGTTAGATTCAATTAGGGTTTTATTTTATAACTTGCATTGCATTATCTTTTCCAAGTCTAAACTTGGTAGTGAACCCCTCATTATGTATCATTCAGTCCCTAGGACATCCCTATTGCAAGATCTCGATCTTCTTTGCATTGAGATCTCTAGGGTTATCCTTGGGTGGAGTCTTATTTAAAAGTGGGTGTGAATACATAATCACATTACCTCACTCCTCTTACATTTCAAGAGGTTCCATTTTGGTGAACCTGCATTTATGACATTATTATTCTAATTTGGAGTGCATTTACATTATAGATTTAGCTTGCATTAGGATTTGCATTGGTTAATTTGCATTCTATGGTTTCAAATTTTGCATTAGTGAAAGCTCATTTAGCTTGCATTATTGCATCTAACTTCATTGCAAATCAATCATATTTTACATTTTCATCTCATATATAGCTCAAAAACATTAAAAATTATAAAATTCATTTCAAAAATTCTGAAAATTTAAAGAAAAAATAGTACCTTGACTCATTTGCCACCTAGGACAAATCATTTCCTCTACATATTTTTTACTGCATTTTATGGTATTTGCATTTTATTTTCTGAGTCTCAATTTTTTGTTTCTGTATCTCTACTTTAGTTTCCATAATTTCAATTATAAGCATTTCATTGTTCTTATCTTACATTGCATTTCCATTCACCCCACATTTAGTAGCCTTTGCATGAGTGTTTTGTGTCCTATTGCTAATACCATAGTGAGAATAAGTTTGAGACTCATGCCATCGTATGATAGCACAATCATTGTGGATCTTGGGTTATCTAGATATTCCACTCCTAGTATTGAAACTAGTACACTAGGCATGGATAGCACCCTTAGATACTCTTTTCCTTCAAGTAGCATGCAAATTGAACCAAGGAATAATAGTATCCCACAAGATAACATAATTAAAATTCATGAGGATTTATTAAACTTACAACATCAAGTAATCCTTGAAAAAAATTTAACTACTACAATTCCTACCATAGAAAACATTCACTTCATGCTCGAAAGTGAAGATGGCCAAGTTGATCTTGTGAAAAACATAGTGCAAATATTTGGAAAACATATCCCCTCAACCACTAGTTTTCCTTTACCAGTAAGAAATGTTGCAAGCCAAGGAGGAACTAAAATTTCTTCTTCCTCAATAATAGCCTCAATACCTACCTAAATCCCTCCTCAAGTCACAACAAAAATGCAACAAGTTATTAATGTGGGTCCTTCCCTAGGTATTGCTGCTAGCATCCCTAGTTCCTATCTTGCATCACATATTATATCTCCTACCTTACCACCTATAAGTATTTCATTCACTTGTCCCACAAACACATACACTCCATCATGAATTTAACTTCCATCTCATGACACAATCAATGACCCTCTCATAACTCAACTTTTCCAAACCATGTCATCCCTTCAAAAGAAAATTTCCACCATAAACAAAAATCAAAATGGCCCACCCACATATTATGTCAAAAGTAGTCCATTATCCTTGGAGATATTATAAACACCGATGCCACAAGGTGTAGAGGTTCCTAGATTTGAGAAATATGGAGGGAAGGGAGATCCTTCTAACCATGTTAATTCCCACACTACCTTATGTAGTGACTTTTTCCTTGATCATAAATTGTTGGAAAATCTCTTTCATTGTACCTTAAAAGATACTTCCTTGGAGTGGTTATCTTCTTTATCGAACAACTCAATTAATTCATTCAATGAACTTCTTGAGGAATTTCTAAACCATTTCCAAGTGCATATGACTCCCAAGATGACCTTGGCCAATTTGATGAGATGCAAGAAAGAAGAAGAAGAAAAGATAAATCATTTTATCTCATGCTATCAGTCACTTTATTCCAAAATCAATGTTGAGATCTCTAACCCACACCTTCAAAATATGTTCATAGAAAATTTGCAAATAAAAATCCAAGACAAATTTACCATGACGAAATTCCCATCCTTCATGCACTTATGAATTTCCCTCCATAATTATCAAAATTTAGTTAGCAGTCGAGACACAAAGTCCACTTCCAACTAAATTGAGAGATCCAAGACTGCACACCAAAATAATTTCCAACCTTTTAGAAAATAAAATAAAGGGTTCCTTCAATTCAATCCCCCTCAAAAAAACAACTCAAAATGTCAATAACCAAGTATTTTTTCTCAAACCCATAGTGACCTTTAGTTATGGAGATCCAAAAAGACAATTCACTCCCTTACCTAATACCCTTCATAATACTATGTCCCAACTTATAAACCAATAAATGATTATCTTACCTCCTACCAGAAAACCTGACCCTAATAAACCTTTACCTCTGAAATTTAAATCAAATGCTTATTGTCACTATCATCAAGAAAATGGACATGATACAGAACATTGTAAGAATCTTGAACATCTTGTGCAAGACCTCATTGATTCTAGTCGTCTATCTGTTGCAGGTTTCAGTGATCAAGGAAACATGTCCGTTGCTCCTCCAAACCAAAATTTGCAAATTTTCACCAGCGTAATGCCTAGACATAATATTTAATTTGTTAAATCCAACAAAACTACAAAGAATGATGTGATGAATGCTGATACAAATGATAAAAACAATGATTTTGTTCTAAATAATACTATCAATGTCAATTCTATAGATGAAATTGTAGGGGCGATAGACATCATTCCTCATAAGGGCCAAACTAAGAGTAATTTTGACATTTATTTAGCCTCTAAAAAAATAGTTAAACATTTACCTGATGGTCCTCTCTACATAGCCAGTCATATCTATGACAAGCCCACAAATGGGATATTAAGAGATCTCACTCGTGGAGAGAATGTGATCACTGAGGAATTCTTATGTTTGCATGAACTCTATCAAGATATATATGATACATCAAAAGAATGGATCAAGACACACAATGGTTTTGATTTCCCTACTTTGGGATCAATCACCCTCCCATTACAAATAGGACCAAAAATATTAGACATCACATTCTTTTTCATTCCGCAATTAGACCAATTTCATGTAAGATTAGGCCAACCATGGCTTCGCTCCATGAAAGTTGTCCCTTTGGTTATGAATAACTGCTTAAAGTTTCCCTTTGAGAATGAAATATTAATTTTTCACCAGAGTGGCTTTAACCCCTTGTCTTCCAAAGTAGACTTCTTCTTATAAGCCTTTTGGCCTGAGCCCATGGAACCTATTAAACCTCAAGAAAACTTATTTTTCTTTTCCTATCAAAAGTTCAAGGAAAAGTAGATAGCAAAGCTATTTCTCTAAAAAATATCCCCATCGAACTCCGATCCTCCCATCCTTGATGAAACCATGCTTGAACCCAAACAAATCCCAAATAACCAAGACCAACCTAAAACAAAACCTTCACCCAAATCCTACAAATGACCAAAAAACAATGAAACCAACCCTACCACACCTCCCAGAATAAATAAATTTTACAAAGCCAAAGAGAAAGTGGTTGAATAACCTCTTTTGGTTCCTTCCATTCCTCCCCTTAGGGAAGAAAATAAATCAATGGTTTATCAACCCACTCCTATGTAATTTCAAATTGAAAAAAAAAACAAAAGAAACAAAGGTTCTAGGGAGAGTAGATGTAGATGTCGTGCCCTTTCTCACAAGTTACATGATGAATTAAACATATAAAATCAAGATCCAAACTTGACTGAAACAAGGTATGATGACCCTCCTCCCTAGACAAAACAAGACAAATCAAAGTAACCTCTACAACAAGAGTTGAACTCTTCCATAGACATTATCCTTCAACCTCATATTTGATCAACTTAGATGATGATGAAAAGGCTGCTAAAATCAATGAAGAGATACATAATGAACTGAATACATTATTTCCTTCTTCCACGAGCTTAAATGAAAAATCTTCTACAAAGAGTGTTGAACCTGGTGCTTCTCCTAGTTCAAAAATTTCTCTTTTCCATTTGTCTAGTTGTCCGCCATCGGTATATAATGAACATGATTGGGAGGTGGAATAATTTCTCATAGGTTGACTTGCATTTCCCTTACTAGTCTTTTGCATCATTTATTTTTTATTTTATTTCATGTGATTGTATGTGCATGATGTGATCCCCCATGACATTCTATTGAATGTTATGTCTCTTTGTTACATTCCTCTCTTTGTACCTGCATTCCTCTCTATGTCTTGCATCTCTTTCACTTTTTATCTTTATCCCTTTTTTCATTTTTCTTGTTTTTTCCTTTTTGGGATGACCCAAGGCATTGAGACACCCTATGTCTCTTCCATGTTGACCTCAAAGGATTTCTTGTCCTTTACCTTTTCTTTATCTCTATTTCATTTTTATTGTTTTTTCCTTTTAAGGATGACACAAGGCATCGTGACACCCTATGTATTTTCCATGTTTACCCAAAAGGTTTTTCTTTGTTTTCACTCTCTTTGTATTATTCTTCCAGTTTTGTGTGTATCTGGGGGATGATGATTGTTCCAATCTCTCTAAAACATTATATCAAAGAGAATATTGACCCCAAATCCATAGATTCCTTATGATTTTTTTGTTTTCAATTTGGAGGTAATCCCTCTATTTTATTTTTCTCTCGCATGATGCAGTTAGCCTGGTGCATGGAAATGGGTAGCCAATTTCTGGCCACTTTCAAAAAAAGTTTTGAAAATTCATAATGCAAGCGCATTATAAGGCACTCGTGTTATTACATTTTAAAAGAAAAAAAGAAAATTTAAACTCATTCATTTTCATTTCGATTGTGTTTTTTGTTGTGCTGGCCGCGAAAACCCTCATTTTTTGCACTCGCATTCTAGGAGAGGATATTGTGAAAAAATCTCCACCAAAATTTTCTATTTCTTCACAATGATAGTGCCACGACGATGCAGAGGTGTGAGAGGTAAGGATTGTTTGCTTCTTTTTTTTTTTAATTTGTTAGTTTTAGGTTGTATTTGATATATATTTGTTTGAATTCTTAGGAGATACAAATCAACCTCCAAAGCCTCAAAATCCTCAACAAGAAGAGCAACCAAATCCTCAAGAAAAAAATCAACGCCAACAACAACCTCCTCCACCAATCACTCAACCCCCTCTTGGCACTCGACAAAATTTAATGAGTGAAATTAAGAACAACAAAAAGAAAATTGAGGATTTAATCAATAGGTTGAGTGATCCAAATGGTTCAATCATAGAAAGAATGACCCTAGCAAGTTCATTTAAATATATGTTAAAAAATATAGATTCAAATAGCAAACAAATAATTGGATGGCAAGATAGGAGGTAGACAACTAGGGATTATTATGCGAACAAAATATCATATAAAGATGTAAAGGATTCAAAACTTACAAAAGGTGATTTATGTTCATTATTCACTAACCCACATATAGAAAAAAATCTTACCCTCAATGCGAAGAGGTTTCCTATTCATTGGTGCCACAACCAATAGATTAGGAACCAATTTTATGATAGTTGGTACATGGTCTTCGATTACCCACCATGCGACAATTGTGAAGTCTCACAATATTTCCTTAGAAAACTATACCGTGAGTTCATATTGAATAAAATCCTAAATTATTTTCATATGAGGGACTTCTAGGGGAGAGATGGGGGGTCGGCTCAGGATAGAATCGGTGCATAGCCAGATCCTATGCAAAAATGGAGATGAGCTCTTGCTAGGCTGCCTTGTGAGCACGTTGTTATGCCTTTTGTTGTGAAGGAGAGTGTTGATGTAGAGATATTGCAGGCGATCAACACTTTCACCTAGAGTGTCATCTGTCATACTATCCCTATTCTACACCACCATCCAAGGGAGTCTTTGTGTGGTGGCCTTCGAACCCATGTGTGTCAATATTGTGAGGCGACTTGTTCATATCACCCCACCGACACTCCGGAGGCTGCTACATAGGATCTATCTACAACTGTGGAGATGAAGAGGGTAGCTGACATTTTTCATGAGGCATATGGAATTGGTATTCGGGTAAAAGTTAGCATGTTCATTGAATTTAATTTATTAAATTTTGATTTTGAAATGCAAGATTGACTACAAATATTTTATGATTTTAATAAAATTGCAAGGTCACAGTGTTGAGACTAGATACACCAGCCCTCCACCTGCTTATTTTTGTAGTACACCTATCATTGGGGTATTAACTAGTAAACAATTATAAATTTATTACATGTTAATAGCATTTCTTTATGAATGGTATTTTAATATGTGATTTTGGATGTTGAATAGGCTAATATTGGAGGTTTCGAGGGAACACCTCCCAGTGGTAGTGCATTTACTCAAACCTACATAGAGGAAAGAGAATAAATCTTATAAATAATGAATTGTACTTAATAGATTCATATAGTTTATATGCACATCGTTGATTATGTTCAATAATTTGTTGTTTTATTTTCAAATGTTGCAAGACGAGACACCTCTGAATGTGATGAGGGAAATGCAAAGTAGTGTTTCATTTTCTATACAATCCTCGATGGCTCTGACAAGGGAGGTACAAGGAAAATTAATAAATTTCAATTTGCATTCGTTGTTATAGATGTTAGTTAGTGAAAAATCAAACCATTATTGATTCAAAGTTTAATTTCTATTTGGATGGTTTATGCAGGGCTTGAGCATGCCTGAGCATGGGTGTTTGAATATTTCCCTCATGGAGAGAGATCATGAGATGGTGGTAAGTGATTATTTTGTCAAATATATCATTTTTTATAATGTAATTTCTATATATTCATGTCTTTACTTCTTATTGTAATAGTTAAAAATTCACCATGAGCTAAACACTAGGAGGAACAGTAGGAGCACTCCTTGAGTGAAGCACAAACAAGTGATAGAGCTATCGCCATTTGATCAACAAGAAAAGTGAAATAATTTATTTCCAGAGCATGGAGACTAATGAATTTTGATTCTAGAGCCCTTTGTTGTATGCCTACATGGCAGTTTTGTACATATTTGACATTGTATGCCTATATGGCATCCTCGTAATCCTATATGGCTATTTTGTGTACATATATTTCATAATTATATCAACATATATTGATGTATTCCTACATGGCTATTTGGTTAATACAATTATTTTTTATCGATGGTGTCCATATTTGCATTCTAAATTGATGGTTTAATAGATATGAGTTACGTGTATTCAAGTGTATGTACTTTACAAATTACATGTATACTTTGTGACTTACATGTGTTCCAATGTATAATTTGTGACTTATTTTTTTTCATGTGTATACCTTTTATTCGTGCATATACTTTGTATTAACTTATGTATACTATGTATTCATGTGTATACTTCAAGGCTTATGTGTTTTTGAGTACTTGTGCTTCCCTTATTCACATGTAAATTCTTGACTTATTCACATGTATACTTATTAATTGGTTGGCCCTAGAATTGATCATTGTTGTCCTTCATGTTTTTTCTTCAATATTAATTGACTGATGCTAAACAACTTTATCTAAAAGACGAAAAAACCATTTTCAATTGGTATTCCATGAAATGAGTCATAAAAATATTCCAATATGTTCTTGATGTGTCACCATATAAACACATTAAAATATTTATATGTCAACTTTTTACAATATTATTTCTTGTATACAAAATGAACTCAGGAGAAAGCAAGCTATAATTTATAATACAAATAAGAAATGGACTCAACATTGTCCTAGACCCCCGAATAGGTCTATTTAACAAAGAAACATGCTCTTAATGACTCTTTTAATTGAAAAACACAATTGGCCAGCATTTACCAGTCTGCAAATCCATAAAATCCACAATTTTTAGGATGTGATTGGCCTTCTAACCCCACTATCCTCTAAACCCTCACTTTTCTCAAATTTCATGAGGGTTTATTGAAAACCCAATATCCAAAAGTCATACAACCTTAAAACCTCTTCCAACACTCTTCATTCTACCTGCACAAACTTAATTGATCACTTGTCCTTGCAAACCATTTGAACACATCAAACTCCACAATCTCACCCTATTTCCAACCTATTTTAACTTATTCTCAAGCAATTTCTTCTTTTCACCTCATCTAGCCTTGCTTTTAAGGCCTAAATTCTAAATTTTGAATAGGGGCAGCCTTAGTAATCTTTTCCAATGCCTTTACCAATGCTATTTTCTTATTTTAACTTACATAATTGACTCAAATGACCCCACATTAACTAAAAACTAAAAGAAAGATTATAGAATGGGCTATCATGGCCTTATTTGACATTATAATGACTAAAACCATTGAACTAGACCTTCTTCATCAAATGGAGGAACAAGGTGCTCTACACCAATAATCATACACTTTTTGTGTGGAATACTCAGACTTCTCAACCGTCATTTGTATGTTTCTCTTTTCTATTGTTTTGCATGCCATCATGAGGGATCAAGCAAGTTGAATGTAGCTTGGATCAATTATGTGTGTTTGGGTATGAAAAAGGACAATGCCTAGTGTAAACCTATCTATTGGGATACATTGGAGTATTTAGTTTGGTCACATGAATTACAAAATGAAAGTTGCACCACTTTGCAACTTTACACTACTTCCATTTCACACTTTTTCCATCAATTGAAAACTAGACACCTAAGGAAAATGAATCCAAAGTAACAAAAACCGAGAGAGTTTATTATAGATGGGCCCAACACAATCCCATAGGATCAAACAAAGAGTTCGTAAGCATCATGGTTTCTGAGTAATAGTCTGTCAAACTTTTCTTCCCTTTTGCACTTTGGACCCTTAAGGGATCGATCTAGTTGAACATACCTCAAAGCGATTCTATGTGTTTTGGTGTGAAAGAGGAACATGGCTAGCGTAAACATACCTATTCAAACATGTTGGAATAGTCCATTTGGTCACATGAGTTGTAGAACAAAAGTTGCACCACTTTGCAACTTTTCACTACTTGCATTTGACACTTTTTTCATCAAGTGAAAATCTGCCACCACAAGAAAAACACTCCAAGATAGCCAAAAGCGAGAGATTTTTTTGTAGAGGGGCCCAACGCGATCCTGTAGGATTAGACGAGAAGTTTCTAAGCATCATGGTATCCAAGTAACAACATGCTGAAGTTTTCAGCCATTTTGCACTTTGGACCCTTAAGGGATCAATCCGGTGGAACGTAGCTCAGAGTGATTCCACATGTTTGGGTGCAAAAGAGGACCATTCCTAGAATTAAAATACCTATTCAGATAGGTTGGAACAGTTCGCTTGGTCAAACGAGATGCAGAAAGAAAGTTGCACCACTTTGAAACTTGGCACTACTTGCATTAGACACTTTTTCCATCAAGTGAAAATCCACTACCATGGGAAAACCACTATGAGATAGTGAAAACCGAGAGTGGTTTTTTTAGAGTGGCCCAATAAAATCCTATAGGATCATATGAGAAGTTTCTAAGCATCACAATAACTAAGAGATAACATGTTGAAGTTTATAGCCATTTAGCACTTTGGACTCATAAGGGATCGATCCGATTGAGCGTACTTCAGAGAGATTCTATGTGTTTGGGTAAGAAATAGGACCATGCCTAGTGTAAACATACATATTCAAATGTGTTGGAATATTTCACTTGATCACACAAGCTGCAAAACAAAAGTTGCACCACTTTGAAACATTGCACTGCTTGCATTTGATGCTTTTTCTATCAAGTGAAAATCAACCACCACAGGAAACCCACTCTAAGATAGCCAGAACTGAGAGAGGTATTTGTAGAGGGGCTCAATTTAATCTTGTAGGATTAGACGATAATTTTCTAAGTATCATGGTATCCGAGTAATAGCATGTTGAAGTTTGTAGCCATTTTCCACTTTTGACCCTTAAAGGATCAATCCGGTTGAATGTACCTCAAAGTGATTCTGTGTGTTTGGGTGTGAAAGAGGACCATTCCTAGTTTGAAAATACCTATTTGGACATGTTGGAATACTCTGCTTGGTCACACAAGCTGCAAAATGAAAGTTGCACCACTTTGCAACTTTGCACTGCTTGCATTGGACACTTTTTCCATTAAGTGAAAATCCGCCACCATGGGAAAACCACTTGGAGATAGCCAAAATCGAAAGAGGTTTTTACAGATGGTCTCAACACAATCTTGGAGGATTAGACAATAATTTTCTAAGAATCACGGTATCCAAGTAACAATATGTTGAAGTTTATAGCCATTTAGCACTTTGGACTCTTAAGGGATCGATCCAGTTGAACGTAGCTCAGAGAGATTTTGCATGTTTAGGTGTGAAAGAGGACCATAACTAGCATAAAAATACGTATTCTGACATGTTGGAATAGTCTTCTTGGTTAGACGAGTTGTAGAATAAAATTTGCACCACTTTGCAACTTTACACTGCTTGCATTTGATGCTTTTTACATCAAGTGAAAATTCATCGCCATGGGAAAACCACTCTAAGATAGCCAAAACCGAGAGAATTTTTTGTAGAGGGGGCCAACAAAATCTTGTAGGATTAGATGAGAAGTTTCTAAGTGAAAGGGAATACTTTTTATTGGGTTTGCGTTGCTGCCCCTATAGATTTTGATGGAAAAGGGCATGAAAAATGAGGTTTCACCCTAGGGTTTGATAAAATATTTCATGTAGAGGTTGGGTGATTGTATTTTGAGTTTCTAAAGGTGATTTTAAGAAGGTCTCAGGTGGTAGCATGTTCTAGTAAGGTTTTGAACCATTTCTTTCAATAAACCCTCCTCATACTAACATAAAATAAGGGTTGTATGGTTTGGCATGGTGGAGTGAGTTTCTCTTGAGAAAAATGTGGATCTGAGGGTTTGGATACATGATAATTATTTCCCCAAAAATTTTAGGGGGTTTTTGAATTTTTAAAGGTATGTTCCTTTGTAAATTAGGCCTAGTTAGCCTAATGAGGACAGCGAAGAAGGTCATTTTTGATGCACATGTTCCAAGACACTCACTATTGATTTTGAAGTATGTGTTGTAACTCAATAATAGCTATCTAGATCAGTCATTTTTTTGTGAAGTCATTTGAAATTTTTTCGTCAAAACACCACTTGGAGCCACACTTTTCACTTGGAAATTCATCATAAAACCTTGTAGCAGCAACTCCACCTTTGTTTCTTGAAGTTTCCTAAACAAATAAACACACACATGCCTAAAAAATCCTAAGACTAACTTACTCCACTGATCTAAACTGTCAAATTTGGTGGAGGAGTCATTATTGGTTATCTAGACTCTGAAAACCCCAATCTTGAGGGTTTACAGATCGGGTTGAGAAAAATCAGTTCAAACTAATGATAAAATTAATGGATACCCTCCTAAATAGATTCAAATGAAATAAAATTCACAATTCTACCTTAAACAACAAGATTCAAGGCTTTAAAGTATTGTACAGGAAGTACAAGTTAATGAACAATTGGAAAAACTCATAAAATCACTAAAATAGGGACTTTATTGATTGTAAGTATTCAGGAATACAAAACATATCCATTTTGCTCGACCTTACATACTTTAGTTCACTTCTCTAATCACCGAATGACCTCTTTCAGACTTTGAATACATTACATATGACCTTCACATGACCTTTTTCATAATGTTTACATTTCAAATTTCAAATGTTCTAGATTTCTCTATTGAAGGCATTTAGAGAACAAGGTGCTACTACGCCAAACATGAACTCCAAAATTATAGTATTTGAGTAAAATATCATTACAATGCCTTAGGTACTTCGTTCTCAGAGATATTTTACAATGTCACTCATAAATTTTGGGTTCTCTTTAAATGTCTACATCATAGGTGCTCATTATGAGGTTAACTTCAATTATGTAACTTGAGATTCCCTCGCTAAGCTTCACACGCTCTTTTATAATGGCTTGAAATTAGAATTGAGATTTGTCAAGATCATCAAAATAAGGATGTTGCATTCCTTTTTTGGCTAAGATTCTCTTTGATGGCTCATAAATCAACATTTTTTACAATGAGAGACCAATCAATTTTTACTAGTTTACTTAAAAATACGCAAAGTAAAAGAGAAAAAGAAAGAGCATACAAAATGGAAATGAAATGAAAATAGATGGAAGGAACTTTAGATAGGCATGCAGGTCTCACAACTTAGTCACTCATGGTCATACATCTTCACAAGGAATTCCAACATACCTATTGCACACAACACCTCTCATGAATAGAGTAAGTTGAAATTTCAGATGCTCTTATAATATCTACATCATAGTTGCTCATGATAAGGTTAACTTCAAATGAATAACTTGAGATTCCCTCACCAAGCTTTGCACACACTTTTCTAATGGCTTAAAATCATGATTGATATTTTTCAGGATCATCAATATAAGGATGTTGCATTGCTTTTATAACTTACATTCTCTTGGATGGCTCATTTATCTTCATTTTTTGCAAGGGGACACCAATCACTATTTAGTAGGATACTTACAAATAGGAAAAGTAAAAGAAGGTGATAGCATTGGCATCAAAAAAATTAATGTGCATAAAATTATAAATGAATAACTTGAAATTCCATCACTAAGCTTTGCATACACTTTTCTAATGGCTTAAAATCATGATTGAGATCTGTCAAAATCATCAAAATAAGGATGTTGCGTTGCTTTTCTAGCTAACATTCTCTTGGATGGATCATATATCTACATTTTTTGTAAGGGGACACCAATAACTGTTTAGTAGGTTACTTACAAATAGGCAAAGTAAAAGAATATTATAGCATTGGCATAAAAAAAATTAATGTGCATACAAGTATAAATTAATAAGAACCAATGTTCATATACTTACAAATTAATCCAACGAACCATCTGGGTCTTCTCTACTCTTTATTGTGTCAAGTATTGCCTCATGGTCAGACTCACAGACCTTCCACAAGGTCTTGTTCAAAGGTCTACCCGCATATTTGGTCAAACAAACATTGGATGCCATGACAAGGTTTGAGTAATGAAGACTGAAATAGCCAATGTTTAACACTTGAATGTGGGTACCTTCTAAGCCATGTTCTAGTAACCACAAGTGAGCCTGTATGGTATTCGATGTTTTCTCCATCTATAGCTAGGGCCTCCAATTTATTTTTGGCCTCAACACAATGACATAAGTAATATTTTTTTCCCTTTTCATTGTCTTCATATGCAATAACTGCATAAACATTCCTTGCATGAACATGTGTTTAAAATCTCTTTAAATTAGTCAACATTATGAATACACTACAAAGTAAGATAACAATATGGAATTTCAACAACTAAGCAAGTAGATATATCACCTAGTTGAACTAGATCTGATACATGGTCAAAGTTGACTGATGATTCCATCTTTGTAAGTTCCAATGCTGTCGGAGGGTGATACATGTGAAATGGGCTAAGATAACTTGTAAACCATTTGTCAACCCACTACCCTGACTCACAATCATTCTAGGCTTGCATTATACATGAAGAACAAAAGCATGCCATCTTTCATGTATAGATACTCCATGAACCTACATTTGAGCTAAGAAAAGAGTGAAGCTCACTCAATCTTGTTAGTGTATAATAGTCCTCATATGGTGCAATGTAAGTATCATCCATCAACCAAAAAAATCTATGAACTAAAGATGTACCTTAATTACCTGGACCCATCAAAGCATTACACCACTCGACGATTGATCTTGCATTTGTCAACTTTGCACTATCTTTATACCTTAACTCTCCTCGTGCTAATGCTTTTTTCATGCATGGTCTTGCACCATCATGCTCCCCCTTTCCATGTCCAGCCTCACAAAAGTTGCACATATGTTGAACACCTGTCATGACATGCATCCTATAAAACTAGTAGAACATGTGTGAGTTTTTGAACTATGTTGCACATTTATCCAGCCATATTATATTCCAGCCGTATGCTATGCCCCTCTAAGCCAAACCACTATACAACATATGGAAGCAACCTTGCATGAACTTTGGAGAATGTATGCTATCATCACTAATGTTAAAGTGGTACTCCCTCAATACCTTACTTTGGTCCTTTGTACTATCAGATGGGTGAATGAATGCTATATGCACAAATATCGAAACCTGTGTGGAGTTGTAATACTCTGACTACACCTCACGCTATGGTTGTAGAGTGTAGTTCTCTACAAATTCAACCACTGATACTATTTTTCCAACTAAAAAGGTGTCCTTGCATAGCTTGAATTGCATGTCCAACCATCAGGCTCTATGGGTATGCATTGCATACTCAGATAGTATACTATCATGAAACATGGACATAAATTGGTACACTATAATCTTCTCAAAAACCAAATCACACCTTTCTTTTTTAGACCCATATTCTGTAGCATATGCTAGTGTTTTATACTTCCTGAACTCTCCTAGATTTTGTCCCACCTCGTCTATTCTTTCCAAATGTTGACATACTGGCATACGTTGGAAGCCACCGCAATGCTCGCAAGAACCATCCAAGCATGTTGTCTTGTAGAATATTTTGCCATCCTCTATTTCACATAATTTTTTTTATAAGAACTCTCTTGAAGATTTTTCTGGGGCTTCTATGCCACAATCCTAAAATACATCTATAGTATGCAAATCTAAATGTTCATATAGAATGATAAACATCATAATGGTTAGAGAATTCAATATGTAGTCTACAACAATAAGTAGTGCATGTTTGATTTATCCTAACATAAAAAAATTTAAGCATTTGAAAAAATATTTGAGAAATACTAATTTGATGATAATCACTTTCTAATTTATAAAAAATTGGGTTTGAGTCATATCCAAAAAATGCTTAGGATGTGGCTCAGGTTCTGACAACCAATTCTTCTTCTTACCACATCCCTTTGATTCAGAGATGGCCTTGTGTTATTCTTCCAATACTCTTCAATTAGTGTTCTCAAGGCTTCGAAAACTTCTTTATCTTTGCATGGTAGTCTCCTCGAGAATGCTCATAATTCATTTGAATCAATGCCCTCAATTCTTCATCGCCTTTGAATGGCTCTTGATAAAAATTTTCTACTAATTCCCCTATGTTCACTCATCTTTCTAATGATATGAGCTCTCTTTTTTGAAAACTTTTCAAAGTCGATGTAATGACATGTCGGGTGACATTACTATCCATTGAGCATGAGGTTTTACCAACACTCTCATAAGCATCCATTAGATTCTTCACAATAGTGTCTTTACTCGATGCATTCAATGTTCTCAACCCAAGAGTCTTTATGATATTCCTATACTTTAAACTCCACATCATTTCAATAAATATTTTACATCTTGCGGTCTCATTTAGCCTTTCAAAGAGGAATTTCCAAAATCTTATCAGCATATCTTCTACAAGTGCATGTTGAAATATTACCTTCCATGTGCTGCAAAATCTCATCATCAATATTAATCAAATACTTTGGATTTCTACACAAAATTTTAGGTGGGGTTCTCCTAGGTACATACATCTTAACATTAGGAATTTCATCAATATTTAAATGAGGTGTGCTAGATTGCATACCTTCGATCAAGGGTGGAGAAGAAAACATACCTTGAGGTTCACGTGGGGATGATGTCATACCTTCTTTGTCAAATCCAAGTGATGATGTAATCTCAACTTGAGATGTGTTGGATGGTGTCCAACAATATTCACTTGTGGTGGATGGTGTCCCTCCATATTCACTTGTGGTAGATGGTGTCCCTTCATATTCGCTTGTTCTTAATGGTGTCCCTTCATATTCACTTTTCATAGAGGGTGTCTGTCCAACAATGGTATCTTAATTGGTATTACCATGATGCTTTTGCATTCATGCCTTTTGTGCTGCTAATCCCTTTTCTCTTTTTGACAGTTTAGATTCCTCTTCAATTTTTCTTGTTTTCGTCAATCATTTCTAATTTCTTCTTTTCACGATATCCCACCACTCGAACTCTCTCCTTTTCTTTGAAGGTTTCATTCTCTTCATTTTTTAGTTTCCTCTTTGTTCATTTCTTCAGCATGGCAGATAATTTTATCTCTAGTATGGTAATTAGATGAATATTAGTTCCTAGAAAATGTATCCATTCAAGTGAATCAAAATATATGTCATTCAAGGCTTCACAAAGAATACTTACAATCATCCTATACAAGAGTTAACCTAGAATAGACAATTTAGGTCACATGATTTTGTTCAATCCAGAATGCCTTAAAGAAATGTGGTAATGTGGCATGTCATGATTGCAAGATAGGCTCAAAATGGAAGCATGGACAAGCATACAAAATGTCAACTTATGTCATATATATATGTATATAAAATGTGGAAGCATACATGGTGTGGGAGCACCACTGAATGAAAATTTTCAATTCAAGAAGTTTGTGTCTAAGCTTTAGGAGAACATCGATGCAAAGACTGATTTAGAATATTTGAAGGAAGATTGAATTTAAAAATCACTATTTTTCAGATGTTTTATATTTCTTTGTCTTTTGCAACCTTGGTTCAGACCGTACAAAGAGGTTTTGAATATAAATCTTCATGAATCATTTTGGGGAATGTGTTACCAGTGTTTTGCATTTGATTTGAGACTTTAACTCCAATTCTATTGGTAGTTTGGATTGAATCTCTTGTTGCAGGTGTGTGTGCCCTGATTAAAGATTTTTTAAGGTCTCAATTATGTAAATTGGCCCATTCCACTCACTGTGATTACTATAATTTTTGGAATGGATCTGCATCATCAATAAATAGGTGAGGGAATGTTGTTTGTATGTAGGGGAGGTCTAAAAGGGTATTAGGCATGAAGCCCTAGAGTGAAATTTTGAGTTTTCCTTGAGATTTCGAGTGGTTTTGATATTATAAAGTGTTTTTTGCATTGGGGAAGCATGATTTCTTGTTGAATAGAGTTTATTCAAGGCATTTTAGACCTGTTTGAAGTGTTCATAAGATTGTGTGAGGGTTGGATGAGTGTTTTTCAATAAACCACTAGTTTCTTGGGTAAAAAGGAGGGTTTTTCTTGTAGGGGCACCTACACCTTGGGGTGAAGGTAAAATGAGTCTTGAAGGACCCGTAGGATTATTTGAGATTTCTTTTGGTTAATATGCAATGAGGAAGTTGCAAAATATGTCAAATTAGGAAAAATGCAACACATTGTCAGTCCATGTCAACATGGGTAAAAGCAAGGTTCTTATTTTTTTCTATTCTAAGATCTTGATCTATGTTAAATAAGGTCTATGAAACCACTCTTAATATTTATTTAGTTATTTTGAGTTATTCTAGGTGTTTAGGGAGGAGATTTTGCTTGACATTTGCAAAAAAATGCATTTTTGGCAAAGTTGTGAAGAGATAAGTTAGTTAAGAAGTTAAAAAATAGTTTGATACATTGGGGGAGTTGATTTTAAAGGGAAAAAAGATAAATATCATGTAAATTATTGAATGGAGGCTTCTCTTCAAGATTCTAATAAAATAAAATAAAGGAATTCTCTGATTTTTGTGATTTTCCTGTGTTTTCCTGTGTTCTTTTTCTATGTATGGACCCATACAAGTGTGTGATTCCTTGAAGTTTTGGGAGATCATTGATGCATGACTTTATATTCACTTGAATCAGGTTTTGTGTCTTAATTGTATTTAACAAGAGAGTTTCAGTCGTTTCTCCAAGTCTGCACTATTTTGATAGTGTTAGGGTTTGAGGCTATAATGTATTGATTTTCACCAATCCACCCACTATAATGGAATTGTAATGGCTCTATAACTCGGTGGATTGGTGTGTAACATAATAAGGTAGATGAAAAATTTGTTTTGGATTCTAGAAGAGCATGAGTTTGGTCAGTGACGTGATGCACTAGGTTGAACATAGCATATTTCTATGTGAAAATGAATAACCATGACAATGATTCTAAAAACTAATGAGTGTAATGGAATTGTGAGTTTTTGATAAGTTTTTATAGTGGTACTAGAAGGTGTTTGGACCCTTAGGAGGACTGGGAGAGGCTTGGAGTTTTCAAATCCTTGAAAACCCTTGTTTTTGCTTGTGTTTTGGAGGGTTTCTTGGGACAGTAGGGTAATGACCTTATTTGGGAAAATTCATCATGAAATTGGTGGTTTGGTATCATGAAAAGTGATTATTCTTGGAGTTTGAGTGGAAACATCACCTTTAAAAGGTACTTCCTTTGCAAATTTGGGCTAATTGGGAACCCTTTTTCTAGGTAGGCTTATTGGAAGTCAAACATAGTCCAAAGAAGTCACCCCTAGTTCTAATATATGTTGTGTGGCCCTAAAAAGGGTATCTTAATCAATAATTAATTTTGCAAGTGTTTTGGGAAGCTCTTGAGAAAAGTGCTTAGAACTGGGTTTGGAATATTGTTAGGGGAAGCATGCTCAAAGCATGAATTTTGAAGAGATCTTTGGAATATGTTTTGGAGGTTGATCTAAGATCATTTATTTGTCATTTGGATTAGGTCTCCATCCCTCTCTCCATCATTTTTTGTGATTTGGCACTTTGGTGAGTGATTTTATGAAAAAAATGGTGGAATCCTTGGTCTCATAACATATAGACTGTTGCCCTATTGAGTCTGGTGTTTTGGAAAAGGATTGAAGATAAGGTCATTTGTAAAAGAGGCCTAGTTTGAGGCATATTTGGTGTATAAATCTAGTTTTGATGAAGTTATAATAAAGAATCGTATTGTGGATTGTATGAATTGTTAATTGTGAATTGTTGTTGATGGTTTATTTTTGTTGAGTTGTGTTATAGGAACTCCCTTGATTACATCAATACACAAGGTAAGTCAATTGTTAAATAACAAAATTCCTCAAAGAGATGTGGTTTTGGTGCACTAGGGGGGTTTGAGAGTCTAACAAGGTTCATTATTACTACTCTGTGATCTAGGCTCTGTAGTTTGGTGGACTAGTTTAGCTTTGGGATATGTAAGGTGTGTGCATGTTGTTTTGTGCAAGGGAAAAAAAGAATCCATTGTTTGGTTGATATCTTCTCAAGAAATACAAAGTTTGACTCCTTGTGCAAAATGATGTTATCTCTGCAAGAATTAAAGAGCTTGATGGATCAGCAGTTTGTGAATGTGTATTTGGTTTATTTCAATCAATAACATGTTGATTATAGTGTCTTGGATGTCTAGATAAAGCTCGGTAGTTACCTTCCATGATTTGTTATTATTTTTCCATGTAAGTTGCAGTATTGAGTTCTTGAATTAGTGAATCATGAACAAATTGAATGGTTTTGAGTTTCTAATAAGGTTTATTCTATGTTATAATCAATTTTATAATCATAAATTTGTTTTTGAGTCTAACAAAGAGTTGAAGCCAAGTTATAATGTTTTGTGGAAATATGAAATTGAAGGATTTTGATGGAAAGATAACTCAGTTTGTTGGTTGATCTTCTTCAATTCAAGTTAGGGTCAGAAGTACCCTTGATGATTTGTGGATCCTGGTAGATGCTCTACATCAGGTTTCAAAATGTAGTTGGCAAGTGTATATAATTATGTAATTTGAAATTTGCATTGAAAACCTAAGGTTATAATGACAAAAAAATAATGTTCAACATGGAATATGTAAAATAACAAATATGAAAGCAAGCCATAATATAATGAAAGAAAATGTGTGAAGACTTGACATACCTAAAAAAATAGACTTTCCAATGGAGGAGTTCAACCCAATTATGTAGCCTTAGCTTCTTCTTTCTTCAAAAGGTTGTTCCCCTCCAAAATTCAATTGTATATCATTTTTCAATGGAATTCAAATGTGAGTTGACATTATATGTCTTTCAACATGAAAACTCTTCTATTTCATGCAAATGTGGTAGAAAAATCATGGAAAAGGTGGTGGAATGTGAAAAAAATGCTTGCACACTTCACAACATCAAAAAGCTTATTTTTGTCGAAGCACACACAAAACCAAGAGAATATGCAAAATTTGGGCCTTGATATCATGGGTATATTGAATTTTTTTACCATTTTTAGTGGAAGACAAAATTTTCTCACATTATAACGTCAGTGTGTTATTTCTTGCTAAAACGGTCATATCTCTACTTCTTCAAAATATGCTCGCATTATATGAAATATGGTTTTTTTAATACTTTTATTTTCTTCATCTTTTTCTATACCCTCTATCTTAATTTTGAATCTCTCCCCTATACCCTTATAGTAGAGGAGATATAGGTGAGTGATTGTGTGTGAGAGAGAGAGAGAGAGAGGTAGAGGGAGAGGAGAGATATATAGTAGAGAGGGAGGTAGGGTTGAGGGTTTTAGGGTTTTGGGGTTTAAGGGGTTAGGGTTAAGGGTAGAGGATGTATGGTTGAGAGAAAGAGAGTGGGAGAAAGAGAGATAGGGAGAGAGGGAGAGAGAGAGGGTGTGGGAGAGAGAGAGATAGAGATAGAGAGATAGAGAGGCAGAGAGACAAAGAGACAGAGAGACAAAGAGAGACAGAGAGAGATAGAGACAGAGGGAGAGAGGGGGAGAGTGGGAGAAAGAGAGACTAGGAGAGAGTGGGAAAGGGAGAGAGGGGGAGAGTGGGAGAAAGATATACTAGGAGAGACTAGGAGAGTGGGAGATGGGGAGAGTGGGAGAAAGAGAGAGTGGGAGAAAGTGGGAGAGTGGGAGAGAGGGAGAGTGGGAGAGAGATAGAGGGTAGAGGGTTAAGAGTTAGAGGGAGAGAGAGGGAGAGGAAGAGGGAGAGAAAGGCAGAGACAGAGGGAGAGGGAGAGTGGGAGAAAGAGATAGTGGGAGATATGGAGATAGAGAGGGAAGGAGAGAGGGGGAGAGTGGGAGAAAGAGATTGGGAGAGAGTGGGAGAGTGAGAGAGTGGGAGAGAGGGATAGTGGGATGGAGAGGGAGAGTGGGAGAGAGATAGAGGGTAGAGGGTTAAGAGTTAAGGGTTTAAGGGTTAAGGGTTTGAAGGGTTAAGGCTAAAGGGTTTAAGGGTTAAAGGTTTAAAGGGTTGAGGGTTAAGAAAAGAGGGGAGAGAGAGGGAATGAGAGATAGATACAAGGTAAATTGTTTAAAGGGTTAAGGGTTAAGTATAGAGGGGAGAGAGAGGGCATGGGAGAGAGATAGAGGGTAGAGGGTTAAGAGTTAAGGGTTAAGGGTTAAGGGTTTAAAGGGTTAAGGGTTAAGGGTTAAAGGGTTAAGGGTTTAAAGGGTTAAGGGTTAAGTATAGAGGGGAGATAGATAGCAACTGGGAGAGAGATAGAGGATAGATGGCTAAGAATTAATGGTTAAAGGGTTAATGGTTTAAACGGTTAAGGGTTTAATGGTTAAGGGTTTAAAGGGTTGAGGTTTAAGGATAGAGGGGAGAGAGATAAGAGTGAGAGAGAGTGGGAGAGAGGGAGGGAGAGAGGGAGAGGGAGAAAGAGGGATAGAGAGGGAGAGTAGGAGAAATATAGAGTGGGAGTGATTGAAAAATGAAAGAGAGACATGAGAGAGGGTGAGGAGGTAGGAGGGAGTGATTAAACCCTAATCCCTCAACCCCTATACCCTCTTAATCCCTCAACCCTCAACCCTTAAACCCTAATACCTCAACCCCTCAACCCTCTTAATCCCTCAACCCTCAACCCTCAACCGTCAACCCTCAACCCTCAACCATTAAACCCTAATCCCTCAACCCCTATACCCTCTTAATCCCTTAACACTCAACCCTTAAACCCTAATCCCTAAACCCCTATACCCTCTTAATCCCTCAACCCTCAACCCATAAACCCTAATACTTCAACCCTTATACCCTCTTAATCCCTCAACCCTCAACCATCAACCCTTAAACCCTAATCCCCCAACCTCTATACCCTCTTAATCCCTCAATCCTCAAACCTCAACCCTCAACCCTTAAACCCTAATCCCTCAACACCTATAACCTCTTAATCCTTCAATCCTCAACCATTAAACCCTAATCCCTAAACCCCTATACCCTCTTAATCCATCAACTGTCAACCCTTAAACCCTAATCCCTCAACACCTATAACCTCTTAATCCCTCAACCCTCAACCCTTAAACCCCAATCCCTCGCCCACTATACACTCTTAATCTGTCAACCCTTAACCCTTAAATCCTAATCCCTCAACCCCTATACCCTCTTAATCCATCAAATCTCAACCCTCAACCCTTAAAACCTAATCCCTCAACTCTCAACCCTCAACCCTCAACCCTTAAAACCTAATCCCTCAACCCTCAACCATTAAACCCTAGTCCCTCAACCCCTATACCCTCTTAATCCCTCAACCCTCAACCCTTAAAATGTAATCCCTCAACCCCTATACCCTCTTAATCCCTCAACCCTCAACCCTTAAACCTTAATTGCTCAACCCCTATACCCTCGTAATCCTTCAACCCTCAATCCTCAACCCTTAAACCATAATCCCTCAACCCATATACCCTCTTAATCGCTCAACCCTTAAACCCTAATCCTTCAACCCCTATACCCTCTTAATTCGTCAACCCTTAAACCCTATTCCCTCAACCCCTATACCCTCTACCCTATACATTAGACCCTCAACCCTAATCCCCTAACCCTATACCCTCAATACTCTACTATCAACCTGAAAACCTTAACCCTTAAACCCTCTACCCTCTACCCTCTACACTATAACCTCTTAATCCCTCAACCCTAAACCCTCAACCCTTAAACCCTCAACCCTCAACCCTCTACCCTCTACCCTCTACCTTAATCCTCGAACCCTTGAACCCTTAAACATACTTAGTAAAGTCTCTACCCTAATCCCTCAACCCTCTTGACCCTTTATCCCTCAACCTTTAAACACTAATCCCTCAACCCCTATACTCTCTACTCTATACATTGGACCCTCAACCCTAATCCCCCAACCCTATACCCTCAATCCTCTACTCTCAACCCTCAACTCTCAACCCTCAACCCTCTATCATCTTCCCTATAAACCCTTAAACACTCAACCCTAAACCCTAAACCCTAAAACCTAAAATCTAAAACCTCGTCCCTTAAACCCTAAACCCTTAAACCCTCTACCCTCAATCATCTACCCTCTACCCTCAACCCTAATACCTCAACCCTTAAACCCACTTAGTACACTCTCTACCCTTATCCCTCAACCCCTATACCATCTATGATATACATTGGACCCTCAAACCTAATCCCCCCAACCCTATACCCTCAATCATCCACCCTCAGCCCTCAAACCCTCTACCCTCTACCCTATACATTAAACACCCAACCCTCAATTATCAATCCTCAACCCTTAATCTCTCAATCCTCAACCCTTAAACCCTAAACCCTCAAGCCTGATACCCTCTACCCTATACATTGAACTCTTAACCCCAATCCTTTGATGAGGGTGCAACCCGAGACACAAGAAAATCACACAGAAAAACCAGAGATTCTTATTATTTTCAAAATATGAAATTCTTACATGCAGAGGATCTCCAATCCTCGATTTCTGCAATGCATGCAAATTACAGAAAAGAAATTATAGAAATTCCCCTATTCGCAACATGCGATCTTCTTTCTCCAAAAACTACCCACAAAAATCAGAAACTACCGCATAAATAGCCCAATTCTTCGTTTGGAGCCAAAAACAACATTCTAATTATGCACAAACTTCTAGAAGCCCTAACTCAAGATCTAACTGTCGGATCTTCAATGATAATACCTTTTCGGAAAGGTCTTGCGAAAATGGAGTGCCAGAAAGTGGGGCCTAAAGACTAACCACTTTCATTTTTCGCCAATTTTCGGGCCCATTCGGAGCCTTTAAGTCCCTCAAAATTAGCTCTGAAGATTTTGTAGGGCAAAAAGCAAAAATTGAAACTTGAATAACTTTTGAACTGGGAATGATATTTGCCTGATTCTTTCATCAAAGTGTTTATTACTCTGTCCTGAAGCTTCCCTTAAATTTTTGTCTCCTCACGGCTTCAAAATCATACCTGCTAAAAAGAACAGTCAAGCAGAAAAAGCAAAAAAGCAGTTTTGAAAGTTGGGAATTCTTCTTCGACGAAAAGGGTATCTAGAAATGAAAAAACATCTACAAAAAAAAAAATCTAAATGAAAGTAAATATATTTTTGGGTGATGTAGGATTGCCCTTACACCACTGGATGCTCCTGCATCATCCTTCAACCATATGTACCCAAAACCCTAATCCATCAACCCTATACCCTCAACCCAATAACCTAATCCCTCAACCCTATAGGTTGTCAACCCTATACTCTCTATTATCAACCCTCTACCCTATATATTGGGTCCTCAACCATCATATATATGTCTCTCCCTCCTCTTCTCCCCACTCTCTATCCATCCATACCTCCCTCTATACCCTAATCTATCAACCCGAAACCCTAAAACCTTAAACCCTTAAACACTCAACCCTAAACCCTCAACCCTCAACCCTCAACCCTCAACCCTTAAACCCTAAATGCTTAAACCCTATACTTTGTACCCTGTACCCTATACCCTCAACTCAATAGCCTCTACCCTAAACCCTAATCCCTCAACCCTAATCCGTCAACCCTTACACCCTTAAATCTAAGAAAAATATCTACCCTAATCCCTAAACCCTCAACCCTTAATCCCTCAACCCTTAAACCCTCAAACCTCTACCCTCAACCCTTAAACCCTAATCTTTCAATCCCTATAACCTCTACCCTATACATTGGACCCTCAACCCTAATACCTCCACCCTATACCCTATACCCTCAATCCTCAACCCTCAACCTTAAACCATCAATCCTCAACCCTCAACCCACAACTCTTAAACCCTAAACCCTTAAAATCTCTACCCTCTACCCTCTACCCTATAAATTAAACCCTTAATCCCTTAACCCTCAATCCTTAAACCCTAAACCCTCAACCCCTACACCCTCTACCCTTTACATTAAACCATGAACCTAATCCTTCAACCATATACCCTCAAACCTATACCCTAAACCCTCTACCCTCAACCCTAAACCCTTAACCCTAAAATATTCAACTCTAAATCCTTAAACCTTCTATCATATACCCTCAATCCAATACCCTCTACCATCAAACCTATTGCCTCAACCATCAATCCTTAAACCCTAATACCCTAGAAACCATCAACCTTATAGGCCCTCCACCCTAATCCCTCAACCCTATACCCTCAACCCCTATCACTTTCTCTCTATCTATACATCTCACTTCTCCCTCCCTCCCTCTCTCCTACCCTCTCTAATTTTCTCTATCTACCCTCTCCCTCTTTCTACATACCTCTTGTTCAATCAATCCCTACCACCCACTCTCACTCCCTCTATCCATATCTCTTTATGTCCCTCCCACTCTATCCCAATGTCTCCCACTCTCTCCCAATCCCTCTCTCTCATGTCTCTCTTTCCCACTCCCTCTCTCTCTCTCAGGTCTCTCCCTCTGGAAACCTACCTAGGTAACTCTCTCTTTGTCTCTCTCCCCTCTCTCTATCTATCCCTCCCACCCTACCTAGATAAGTCCCTCTCACTCCACCCCCCTCTTTCTCTACCTCTATCAAGTAACTCCCTCCCACACACTCTCCCTCTCTCTCCTACTCCCTCTCTCTCCCACTCCTTCTCACTACCTATCTCTCAAATCACTCCCTATCACCCCCTCACACTTTCAAGTCTCTCCCTTTGGCACCCTACCTACATAACTCTCTCTTTCTCTATGTCCCTCTCTCTCCCCTCTCTCTCTCTCTCTCTCTCTCTCAATTCTCTCTCTCCCAACCCACCTCTCTCTCTCTCCCTCCCTCTATGACTCCCACCCTACCTAGCTAAGTCCCTATCACTCCAACCCCTTCTCTCCCACTCCCTCTCTCTTAAAATCTCACTTCCACCCCCACTCCCTTTCTCTAGACTCTATCTCTCTCTCTCTCTCTCTCTCTTAAAATTCTCCCTCCCTCTAAAGACATACATAAATACATACATACTTACATACATACAAGCATAATACATATGTACATAAAATCCTACATCCATACAAGCATACATACATACATGTGTAGATACAATCTTGCATACATATAGGCATACATACAATATACATGCGTTGATACATATAGGCATACGTACATACATACAAGCATGTATACATGCATACATAGATGACATACAAGCATACATGGACATAAAAACATACAAATATATGAACATACATTCAATAGACTATAATTTAACATAAAGGAGGACATAACGCGAGTGTGTTATATTGTGCTGTGTTATGTCTTGGTTGACATGTTTCCCGAAGAAGAAAAAAACCATGTCAAAACTGAGATATAACACAAGCATGTTATAACACGCTCGTGTTATATATTGATTTGGGAATCCCCAAGCCTTTGGATTGGTATTTTCCTTGTAATACCAACCGAAAGGCTTGGAGGGCATTCCCAACAACTAGAGACATGTTTTTGCAAATTCTATAATATTTCACATAATTGAGTTCGTGCTCATTCTCAGGATTGCACATGGTTCAATATGAAACAAATCAAACACCTAGGTAATGTTATGTTCTCTCTTAGCTATCCAACGATGTAATTTTTTTCACTTTCTAACAATGTTAAGCCTTTCATGGACATAATTTCTTTTGTTTGTATGTCTCTTTTTTGGCAAAAAGTAGTGTTTGGTGTTTTTTTCATTATAAATTAACCTCTCATCAAAATTTCAAATAAATTACATTTTTAGAAACTAGACTCCATTCTATAGTTTTTTCAAAAAAATTAAAATTCAACTACTTTCCAAAATTTGTAGGGGTAGCATGGCCAAAATTTTATGTTTTAGGAAGTATCCACTTCAAAAATTAGCAAAAAATCAAATATTCATTAAAAATTATCAAAAAAATCGTGCATCAACTACATACTATTAGCTAACTTTTTATTGTTGCGATTTTAAAAATACTTAAAAAAAATTCATCGTACGAGGGTCGTACAAGAGTTGCTATGTTATGTTTTTTTGACAAAAACAACACCAATTTGTGTATGTCCCTCTTTTGAACCACTTAATCTCAACCATTTTAAAAATAAATTAGTAGTTTAGAAATTAGACTCAGAGCACTTTGATCCTTGTTTTTATTCCATCTCAAAATTTTGAGTGTAACTATCCTCAATTTCATGTCCAAGGTTAGTATTTCTTGATTTCAAAAAAAATTTGTCCACTTAAGTCCCCTTTTTGGGAACCATCTTGGTGCACTTACCCACCACATTAAATATACTTCTTCCATGATGTGACATAAGTATCAATGAGGGGGGGTTATTCAATTTTCTAATAATTGCTCCCCCTTAGTCATTGTTAGACTCAAAAATTGATGGACATATCTGCATCAAAGGTTGACATAGATGATTTTGATTCAACTTTCTTGAATTCTCCTTCCTTTCTCTAGATTCTCTTCATTGCTTTTCTCACTTCTTCTAGATCAATTATTTTTTCATGCTTCTTCGTTAGATAATTTTCCTTCCTTCTTGTGTAGTTATTAGTAGGATGTTCTTAATTGTTGTACTTACAACAAACAACATTCTTCCTTCCATTCTTTCTTTTATCCAATCTATTTTCACACTGATTAGCTTTATGTCCAACCTTATTGCACTTAAAAAAAATTCCAGAGAATGATAAAGTATCATTTATTTTAGTTTTACAATCATTTTTCTTATGACTAAATTCCTTGTAGGAATGACAAACACCATTGCAAGAAAAATACCTCTTAGCATTAGGTTGTTTGATGGGAGTTCTTTCATAATTGCTTTTTAATTTCTTGATTCGCCCATCTTTGTATTGAGTCTTCTTCTCACAAGATTTCTTCTTTTTTTGAATTCTTACCCTCTTCAAACCCTAAACCACTTTTATCCATTGCTGATATCTGAGAATTAATAAACTCATAAAGCATTGAAGAGCTTACCTTAAATTTATCTTCAAAACTTCTTTCCTTTTCCAGATCTGATCTCAAAATTTCTGGTTCTTGCTCAATCTTTAAACCTTCATCCATTTTCTCTTGAATTTCAACTTTCTAACATCCTTCAATTCTTTTCACTTCTTCTAGTTGTTGTAATAGTCTAGTAATATCATTATGATCTCTTCTCAATTGATCATAGGAATCTTCAAATCTTCTCCTTAGATCCTTGATAGAATCATTCAGTTCCTTCATCTCATTCTTCAGGTCTTCAATTTCTTCTGAATATCTAGTAGAAATTACTTCCGAAGGAAAAAAATGCTTATAATCAAATTTTTGGACCTTCCTCAAGTTGTTGGGATCCATCAGAGGAACCAGGCTCTCATACCAATTGTTAAACATCCATAATACTCAGAGGGGAGGGTGAATCAATATTCTAGAAAACCATTCTAATAAAATATATCTAACCATTATCACAAATCTAATGGAATCAATAAGAGAGAACATAGAAACAAAATAATGCAACAACACACATAAACACTAGGATTTTTACGTGGAAAACCCAAAAAGGGAGAAACCACGATGAGGGTTAAGTCACAATATATTATATCGAGATACAAGATATTATAGGGCTCACTACTAGGACTCACTATCCTTAAAAGGATCCCAACCTAAATACAAAAGATGGTTAACCACTGAGATACAAAGATTGTGGCTCACTACCAAAAGTATGAACTGAGAGAATACACCTTCAATGTGTAGGATTTAATTACAATGAAGCTTTAAATATGAAGTATTTCCTCTCACAACAGTTGGTCAACAAATCTATTATGATCCTTAACTAATAAAACATTTAGGTTCAGATCTTCACATGCCCCTTAGTCCTCTTCACATTTCAATTACACCACAACTCCTCTCTTCCACACACTTTCTATTTTCAACACTTTATCTTCCACAACATGTATATTTCATTCATCAATTAGGTCGACCTAATTAGATGAGAGAAAAATAATCAAAATATTCTTGTTGGAACCATATATGATTTAAAACATTTTATCCATGTAGTGCATTATATCAATTCGGCTAACATCCATAAAGTACAACTAGCCTCCTTAGTGTATTGCATACGTTAGGTTGGCCAAGAATAGAAATTAATCCACAAAAACTCCAAACCAACATACAATCCTCAAAGAAAACACCTTTTGGATCTGAGAATACATCAAATTTTCATCATACTATCATCATAGAGACTACCACGAGAACCACAAAATTAGACTGTTATCCTTAAGAAAATGCAATCTCCCACACGAATATGCTAAGTAGAGAACAATAGTAAAATGTAGAGTTGAACTCTGTCAGTGATAACTTTCTGGTCACAACCAAAAATTTCTCAAGATCTAGGATATAGTCGTCTGAATGAGACATTACAATATGGTAAAGAGATTAGAGTCATATATTTTCTTGTGATGAATCCCGGACTCAAGAACCAACACACTGGTTCATCACAAAAGAAAACTACCAGTAGAGAACAACTTCCAATAAACTAAGTAAAATTCTCATACAATTTTTACCATATTGACATCCATGAAAACATAGGAATAACCAACATAGACCATCTACACTTCATGCTCATGTTGCAAAGCTATATAATTCCAACATATTTATATGTCTATGCTAACATATTTTTATACCTATTTTCATAAATTATTTCAATATACTCTCTTATAAATATTTCAATGGAGGGATGTTTCACCACATGCATATTTCATAACCCTTTTCTATTTGTTACCTCTATTTTGGAGCTTCTTATTTTTTCCTATAGGTTTCTCTTCTCAAATCATATTATTTTCATATTTATAAAAATGCAAATTTTATTCATTTCTAGGGCCAATTTTGGGTAAGGAAAATGGAGAGAATGGATATCTTCTCTGAAGAAATAGATATCCATTTTGTTTATCATCAATTTTTCCACCAAAATAGACATTAGGGAATGAAATTTGTAAGTAAACATTTTTCTTATAGTGTAGAAAAAAGTATCCCTATACATTTTCACACTTGTTTGGGCCATTGTAAACTAAATAAACATAATGATGCCTTATTTAGGGTGTTGTAAAGTGTGTTTAAATGTACAAAACAACTGAGACGGGGGGGGTGAATCAGTTGTAAATAAACTTTCACTTAAAACTGAAATAATTCCACTTTATTTCAATCTATTATTAAGTGTAAACATGAAATACAAATAATAGAAACACAACACCAGAGACACTAGATTTACATGGAAAACCCTTTAAGGGAAAAAACTTGGTGAGGATTAAATCATAATATAGTAGAATGCAAAACCGGATACACAGGCTCACTACCTAAGGGCTCACTACACAGATACAAAGGCTCACTTCCTTAGGACTCAATGTCCAGAAAGAGAGGCTCATTGCCTATAGAAAATTACAAATAAATAGATAAAGATCTACCACTAGGAGTTTTACATAGTTCACAAATTGATCAAAAGATTATAGATACAATTAAAATACTGTTTCCACAATTTTCTCTTCCACACTCTTCTTTTTGCACTTTTTCGCACACTCTTCTCTTGCTCAAATCAAATGATGGATGGATGATCAATTCATTACAACTTGATTTACATTTATACTATCTTCAACCTTAGAAACATTCATAAGGTTGGCTATACAATTTCAAATTACAAATTCAAACAAGTTCAACTACTCAACATTCTTGTGATGGATAAGAATGTGAGAGGACCAATTACATATTAATTTAGGACCCAAACAACATCTTGGATCATGCACATGCTTTTTCAAATCGATGCATAAACATAATGTAACGTGTAAAAACTGGGTCGGCTAAACCTAACGAAAACACTGATGATCTTTGAAGTATACACATTTCCATTAAGATAACCATATGCGGATTGCCCAGCATGCTTCACCAAACATTTTACCATCTCTGAAAACAACATAGATACATCTGCAACAACAACAAAAAACTTCATTCACAGAGAACACTTCACCAGTCCAATCGAGATTGTAACCAGCAAAAATACCGGAGCTCTAGAGCAAGTCTTCCAAAGTGCCAAATTACACACAACTTTTCTAGAATGCAAAAACCATCGCCAAGAGCAATTTCGTAGATCCACAAGATTTGAAACCAAATACCAAAAGACTGTGGAGCCAAAACATTTCCCCCAGTCAACAACCAGACAACTCTGACAAACCAGTTCACACATTGGTGAACACAACTTTTACTCTCCATCAAATTAGAAACTAAAACTCAGAATATATAATCCACTTAAGCTTATGAACACATCTTCAGATTTGCATAGGTATAAGATCAACATAGAAGAAATACGGACCACATTACCAGATCATACACAATACACATTTTAACTTGGATTTCGTTGTTTCTCAAATTTTCTCAAAAGCATTTGGAAAATACACAACATACTCAACCTGTACAATGTTGACATCAATGACAACATTAATGACAACACCACCAAACACATCCATACTTGTAACAAAGTCTTCTATTACACTTTTCATGCTAATCAAGGCCTTTTATTAATTAATTGGGCTTCTTTATGCCTTAATTGACCTTATTTTGCATCCACAAGCCTTAATTAAAGCATCTTTCTAAGGATAATCCCAACATTTACCAATATCCAATCATAATTCATGTTTTTTTGGATTGTATAGCCTAAATTTAGTAATTTGGAACTCATACGCCACCTTGGGCTTATGAGTCCCAACTAAGTTCTAGGGCCCTGATCTAGATTTCACATAAATCTAAGCATTTATTGAAAAATGTGTTCCATAGCCTAGCATAATTGGGGTCATATACCACTTCTGGTGTATGAGTCTCGTGTGGCTTAAACCTAAATTAAATTCAAATTCTTGGCCAGATTTTATTCTCCTACCAAAGAAGAATGGAGTACGAACCCCACGCTGCAAACAAAACCATCCCCCGCAATGCAGAACACTCCCCCACCGAACCAAAGGAAGCTCCAACACCTACGCAAGAGAAAGTAAGGACATGCAAAGAGAAAATGCCACATGCAGGTCGCGGCCTATCACAGGCCCTAAGCCTACACCAACACCCATCCAAAACACTTCATCGCCATCCCCATCGATCAATTCAAGTTTTAGATTTTTAAAATTCATTATTCTAAATCATTTATTTAGAAAAAAAAAAAAACTTTTTTTTTAATGAGTAACTAATAATTTAATTATTTTTATATTAAGTGAGCTATTTATGAGCATAATTATATTATTTTTAGACACACAAGTATAAATGAGCAATAGGCCTCTAATTATATAGTACCGAATTAGAAGCAATAACATTTTTAATCATTTTAACTATTGCAAGCTTTGCGCTGCTTCATTTATATATTGACATTCAAGAAAATGTGAAAAAATGGAGGTTGGGTTGGGCTGCTTGAAACCTGTGTGAATTTAAGCCATTTCTCATCCATACTAATCGAATTTCTGTTAAGACCACAAACCATCCATTTTATTCAGTTGAGTTGAATCAATAAGAACCAAATAGTTAACTATTGATTGGCTGAAGGGGGAACAATTGGAGAGTAGGCACCGCTTCATTTCTGTCTTGGTGCTCTTCAGATTGCATAGTCTGGGAAGTCCAGGCTGCTTCAACCCTTGTGCTGATTCGAGCTAGTGCCCATCCTCTTTTCCTTAGATTCTTGTTTATACACCACGGTAATTTAGGATTCTCGAAATTATAATCATCATTATTATTGCTCTTGTATACATTCTCTTCAATGCTGCAATTCTCCTGTGTTTCTGTTTTTGTCTCCTGTTGGGCGATAACTGTGAAAACAAAGCAAACAAGATAATAAGCAGATAACGAAATTACAGTTAATGAAATATTTTTAGGTTTGTAGAGTTATTTTTAGTATGGTTACATTATTTTAATTATTATATAGATTTCCATTTGGCTCTAATGTTGTTTTGATCTAGAACTAGTCATCTATTCATGCATCTTCATATCTTTCAGTTTGAATAGTTTTTAAATTTGCAAGTTTGTTGTTAGTGATTTTATTATGTTATATTATTGGTTGAGTCACTCATTGAGAGTGATTTGAGTTTCTTGATGTTGGTTTTATCCACCATCATCGACACTTCGTAATGGTTTTCATTATCCATTGTTTGTTTCAATAGATATCAATTGTTCAATTGTATTTTAATACTCTGATTTGCAGAAGTCTAAAACGGTTCTAATTGTTTGTTAGAGTTCTCAATATCTCACTATTTTCCAATGTATAGTTAGGAAAGTTATGGTGGGTTTGTCTATTTTGACCATACAATTATGAAGAAATAAGTTTAGAAAATGGTGAAATTAATGTACATAATAGATTCTTGTAACTCCATGGCATCATTACTATCTATTCAAAGAATTGTTATATCATTAGTTGCACCTTTCTTTTCATTCTTGTCTTAGGTCCCCCTCTTAGATTTCCAATTCTAGGGCCAAAAATGTTACATGTCTAGTCCTCACATCACCAAGAAGATGCCAAATTATTGAGGTTCCTAGTGACACACCAACCTTGTGATAATTGTGACCATGTTCTCATCTAGTGACCCATGCAGTCCACAAGAATTATTAACTAAAATGTCAACATGATAATGCACTATTTCCTCAAGCATCCAATTTTGTAGAAAGGTCAAAATAAGGCTTCTTATTGGACATTTGTAAGTGTAGATGCATCTATATCTAGGGATTTTCAAGCTAATCATCAATAATTTGATCTAGTGTTGAATTGTAAAATTTAATGGTCTGTGCAAGTTCATTCTTTTTAAAATATGTTGAGTTAAAGTTTACTAAGGATTATATGGCCATTGAGAAATAGTGAAATTTTAAGCTTCTTGTTCAAGCATTTATATAATGTCCCTATAAAAATTGCACTCTAAGGAATGCATTGTTATAATCCACAAGTTTTATCTATCATTATTTTGAGTTAAAATTCATTCCAAATATCTCATTGTAGCGTGAAAGATAATCAAAGAGTCTAGTTACCCCTCTAGTTCTAATAAATATAGAACTTTACTATTCATGTACCAAGTGGATAGATCACTTTATGTAGGAAAATTCAATGAGTAGTTACATACAAATTATCTTTCATGATCATGAAACGAAACCCAATCTGGTGTTTTCTTTTGGCTATATTTCATCATTTGTTTAAATGATATTTTTATGTCTATTTATAGGGGAGAGGAGACAAGGTATACTCAAACTTTTTGAGATCTATAGACTTGTTATTTTCTCAAGCATATTTCAATTCTAGTAGCCTTTATGTGTCCACCTTTTACTAGAGATATACAAATTTATAATTATGGCCAATAAAGTTACTAATATGAAGAAATCGTGATAAATTATGTCCCTCTTCTTATTATTTATGAGGTTAAGATTTTACTTATGTTGGGGAAATTAAGCCACAAACATGTTAATTGCTTATTTACTAAATTAAATGGTTGGAGGATCCACATATATTTTACTAAAATTGAAAGAAGAGTCTACAATCAAAAGAATTCTATTTAAGATGAAAATGTTGAATTATAAACATTATAGGATATATACAATAGTAATCTTATAAACAATATCAAAACTCAAAGTATTTATATTGACTAAACATAATGATCACCTAGAGGAACAAATACCATTGAAGCTTGCAATTTTTGAAGTATCTCCTTGAAAAGGAAGAATTTTTTGATTAAAAGAGTTAGAATCATGCTTTATAAGGAAATGCAAAGAGTAGAAAGCCTTAGAAGCATGAGTGGAAGTCTCTTCACCCAAATCCTTATAGAGGCTATCCACCACATCCATTGTGAATAGGGAGGTTCATTAACTAGATCCATCTATATTGCAAGGGGAGATGAAAGAAAAATAAGACATGTCTACAACAATGAATTTGAAAAGATTCTACCCACATCTATAGTCTTATATTCATCATTGTAATTCTCTAAATATACATCAAGAGCCTATGAACTTAAGATAAATGGTTGGACATAAATGCTAGTAATAAAACAAAGAAACCTTTAGTTTGGTAACCATGCAATTGAAGATAAACATTGAGGGAAAATATGAGAATAACAAATAATTGTAGTGCTCAATGAACAGGTTTCTTCCCACGACTAGTCTCAAAGAATCCTCCACTATATCACATGGAATAATAAAAATTCTACTAATATTTTCCCTATCAAATGGAGAATTATCCATTTTTTTCCTAGAAACATTATGGGAGAGAAATTCTATTGTTGAACTCCAATGTATCTTTATAGGTCACCATGCTGATAATATATTTCAAATACATCATATATAATAAAAAATGCTCAAAGAAGGGTGAATCATCCACACCAACCAAAAAATATAAAACAATACAGTATAAGCCTTCCAATTGAAATATTTAAGATAAATTTTAATAGGATATCAGTAAATAAAATAAAGTGTGGCATATAGAAGGGTTGTTGAATTGGAACCAAATCATTACTACAATGTAGTAGCCTACATAGAAATCAAACAATTTAAATTTTAAATTCCCACCCACATATGTGAAGTAGCATGAAATGATTTTTTTACCATGTATGTCTTCATAATAAGAAAACCATATGAAGAGAGATAACTTCTTGCACTCTCTAATTTCATAACTCATAAACTATATAAGACCCACACAAACATACTACACATGCAATATGCACATTTCACAAAATAAATAGACAATTCCTAATTATTTTTAGTAATCCCCAAGCTAACTCCA
This sequence comes from Sequoiadendron giganteum, assembly GCA_007115665.2. Classification (NCBI taxonomy): domain Eukaryota; kingdom Viridiplantae; phylum Streptophyta; class Pinopsida; order Cupressales; family Cupressaceae; genus Sequoiadendron; species Sequoiadendron giganteum. The sequence continues at coordinate 184,863,003 of CM021107.1, read as the reverse complement.
TCAAATCAAATGATATGTAAGAATTGAAATTATTTTTCTTGATATTATTAATTCATAACATTAAGTAACCTTCAATAACAATAATTTAAAACCCACTTTCTAGAGTGATTCCCAAATACAAAAGAAGAGATCTTCTATCTCTACTTCATTATTTGAACCAATGAAAATAATTTTTAGAGTTCTAAGATAAACTTACCATCTAACCCTGTAAGGACACAATTGATACTATAATCTCATGGGTTTCCTCTAGAATCCCTATCAACTATTATTTTGATAAGAGGAGGAAGAGACAACCATTTATATTTTTTGGTATGAATTATGTTATTACTTTTAATGGATCCATGGGAAAGAGGGATTTTCAATAGAGGCCACCTTTCTAAAACACTAGAATCCCAAGAAGAAAACATATATTTTATTCTGTAGAGTGGATGAAAAAATCCATAGCCCTCTTAGTGATTTTCAATGCTAGTTTAAAAATCACAGTACCCAAATATTTAATAATATGTTTAAAAGATATTGAATTTCTCTCCCTCTAGATATGCCAAATTATCAATGAAAGGGAGATTCTCTAGAAGCATCCAAATTTAAAATTTTTTTAGAGACTAGGCCAACTTGAAAATTATTAAGACAAATAATGTAATGAGAAAAACATTGGTGAAGAAGATCCAAAATCCAATAGCACCATTTAGAAGTAAATTCATAATTTAAAAATAAATGATCATTTTTCTCAACTTCCTAGTTACAAAAAGAGAATTTCAAATCCACATCAGTACCAAAATTTTATAATCTCTCAAGTAAGGATTTTATTTTTTCAACCATTCAAGGAGCTTTTCTTTAGGGAATAAATATTTTTCTCAAGGGAGATGAGAGAGCCAATAATGAATTAACTTTAGATAACTTTAGTTAAATAATATAATTTCACTAGTATTTAATTAATGCAATTAATATTTTAATCACATTTGAGAATGTGTGTCGTGGACTTATGGTTCAGAACCCATTCACGCAAGGGTGAATGGGTCCTCCTTAAGTGTCATGACCCATTTTTAAATATGTTTTTGGCAGTATTTTAATGATTCAAATTTCATATGCAATTTTAATCTTTTAGAATCTATTTGATAGGAAATAAGGTAAACACCTATAAATACATAGTTATTATATCAATTCAACATCAACAATCAAGAGGTGAACTTTACATGAGAAAATATTATTTTCAAGAGCATTCAAGAGTACATTTTAATTTATTTGTTGGAGCATTCAATATCCTATCATCACATTCAAACTTATGTATGTTCATGTCATCTTGTGAAGGCTAATATGCATTGTTGATCCTAGCATTGATTCAAGTATCCAAAAAATTAGAAAAAGAAAGATTTTATTCCTTGGAGTGATGTGCTTGAATTCAATCCTCTAAGATAAGCCATCGAAGGTTTGGTGAGTTGTAACAAGAAAACTTTCAATCATCATTTCCTTCTCCTTTATCATTATTTATTTATATCAAGATTTAATTACCAAATTGAGGTTTGACAAGGGCATACCCCCATTCACACAAAACCAAAAAATATTTTCTTTGTGTATGTGCGAGTCTTAGGTTGAAGAAGGATTGAATACATTATAAAATTACAATTTTTCATTATTGTAAAATATTTCATCATTGTTCTCAAGTCACAAAAACTAGATTGTAGATTTTATTTTTGACTTTTTGACAATTGGACCTAGGTAAAATGGAATCTTGAATCTTGTAATAGAGGGCCTAGAAATTTGGACCAAACACCTATCCAAAGACCCATTCATAAAATAGAAAATGAGTCCTTGTAATCCCCTCAAAACTATTTTTTTTGAGCATATTTATTTTTCTCTGCACTTCCCAAATCCATTGATAAACTACTGATCCAAGCTGTCAATATTTGGGATCTTGCATTTTTAATAATATGGCTTATAGGATTATTAATTTAATCATTCAAAATATTTATAATAAATTTAAAACCCCCTTGGATATAGATACATGTTTGGTTGGGTCACTTTTGAAGTTGATAGTTAAACAATTCACCTTATTGATCTATATCCCAACAAAATTTATAAAAATGTAGAAATGGCCCTAGGTTATGGACACTAATATTAGAGTCACCGCATTTGTATGTTTCACTTAGAAACATACCACAATTTAATTCACACAACTTATATCCCCCATCTCCACCAAGAAACTATAAAACCTATCATACCATCAATAAATATTATTTCTTCCTCTCATATGGAGCGCTTCTTAAAATTCATTCCTTAACCATTAGTTATACATAATAATTCCTCCCAACCTTATATTTCATAACATAAAATCGATCAAGATCCTTTTAAATGATTTGGTTATCCTCCTCCTACTAATAACTATGCTTCCTCTTCCAAAAATATTCATACCCCTCATCCAAACTTAATTAATAATATTTTGTCTTTATCTCCTAATTTAGAGACACAATACTGCCACAATTTTTGAATTCTTTTCAAACAAGGATTTAAAGAAGAAAATAATTTGGAACAAGGAGTTAAGGTTCCTATAAATCTCACACCATAATTTTCCACAAAGGGACTAGGCTACCAACATCCTCTTCCTCCACCCTTGCATGAAGAATTCATTTTATCCTCTAACCCACCACCAAAGTGAGAAGCGGGATTACTTCTTGCTCCATACCCCTTATCTGAGATAAAAAAAATGTTATCCACACACTTTTAAAGTTGACATGATCACTGTTCCTCCACCACATGAAAGAAAATATAAAAAACAAGCACAATAAAATTCATCTTTAATGCATATCACAAAAGTTTTTAGACATTCTATGAATGATTGTTGTTCCTTAAAGATATAAATATAAAAACTCCTTCTGCAGATAAAAAAAATGATTAGTTCCACATCACTGTTTAAAGTACTGATCATTTGATCACTGTTCCTCCACCACATGAAAGAATTAATTATAATTTTTTATTAAACAGCTCAGCACAATTCAAAAAATTCAATTATTATTTTTAAATCTTATAATGTGACACATATTCACTATTTGAAAATAATGTTTATTAGACTTTATTCGTAATTCTAATAGAAAATGAATAATAATTATTTATTAAATTCAAATAAAGCATAATTTATATTGGTGAAATCTGAATCTCCTCTAAAAACACTTTTTGTTTCATCAATTTTGGGTAAAAAAAAAGTCGTCAACCACATAGGCCATCATATGGCTTACATATCGCCACTTTTTGGCCCATCATGATCTTGCACATACCCTTCAACATAATACTATTATTAAGGAACCTATTAAAATGTCATTGGATATATAAAGTTACTATTATATTGATCCTTTGAATATAATAAATTAAATCTTATTTTGTTTCTCCTCACCATGTGGTATTTGTAGCCCTACATAGGTGTAGACACCTAAAAAGTCTAGCACATTCTTCTAAATTCATCATTTCCCATCATCATCACTCATCACTCCTTTCATCACTATTAATTAATTATTATTTTTAATTATTTTATTAAACTAACCTATTTCTCAATTTAATTAAACATTTTTTTAATTAATTAATTAATTAATCATTTCCCCTCATCACCTTAAATTAAATAATTTTAATTATTTAATTAATTAATCATTTTCCCTCATCCACTTTGATTAAATAGTTTTTAATTATTTAGTTAATTTCCAAATATTCTTCATTCCCCATACATAAATTTTCCTCTATCCAAAATAATTAAATATTTTTTAACTATTTAAATAAATCATACATCCCTCTCATCTCCCATTATTAAATAATATTTATGTATTTAATTAGCTAATTATTCTTCCAAAATTTAATAAATTATTTAATTTATTTAGTTTGCACATTCCTTTGAAAATAAATTTAAATCATTATTCTTTTTATTTCCTAATAATAGAAAATCATATCTTTATTCTTCTAATCATAAATTTAGAGACCAAAGATAATTCTAGTTAGCATTGCTAAAATTAGTGAGTTGCTTGAACTTCAACCCAACTTCACTCTCACTCACTCCACTTCATCTCTCCATGTAGTCTCATGCATGTTCCTCTTGATCTCTCATCAATCCTCATCCATTTATCTTATTTCACATCTTAAATTATTGATCCAATATCCTTGAATACTAAAAAACATTCAACCTTTGATCATTCAATCCCTCCTTAAATTTGTATCCAAAATAAACTTAGTTATCATCTTGATTTTTCTTATCAAGTTTATGCTAATATTTTAATCCACATATCATCATAATAAAAAATTATACCATACAATGGAGTAAGGATAGGAACTTTTGATGGATGTAAAGTAGATTGGATTAGATTAGATTTATGTTCTTATTATTGCTTTCATTTTTATGTCCACATGCTTCATTGAGATTTAGTGTGACTCTAATCAAAATTACCTTTAAATTATTTTCATAACTTCATGATTACTCACTACAATATACTCCATAGTACTATTGTGAAGTGTTATATGCACCATATTGTGTTTTATTGCTCATTTATAGAACTAGTGCATAGATCCAATAGATAATGCAACTAGCAACAATTTTTTTATATAAGATTCTAGTTGTCATAGAATTTTTCCCGACAAAAAAATACATAGAATATTTTGACATAATTAAGGAATATACTAGTGAGGAGAATATTTTGGATGTCTAAGGAATATTTTACCTTTTAACACAGTTAAAAAATTGATAGGACCTAAGTTTTTTTAGCCCCCTTTCACAATTAGATTTTTTTATTTCATAGTCTAACTTAGAAGTCTCATAAATATGCCATATTGCCTCCCTTTTTGAAGTAATATTTTTTATTTGTGGTAGAATTTTTTGAGCTTCATAGTGGTCTAATCAATTTCTAATTTTTTTTTGCCTTTTTTTCTTTAAATTTAATATTTTTATAGGTGTTCCTAAGTAGTTTTTATTTTGATCTTCCAAGGCTCAGGCTGTAGTAACATTTTTGAGTGCATTTATTCTCAAGGTTCATAATTTTTCATGTAATTTAAATCGGTTTGATCACTTTAATCATATTCTATGTAAAAAAAATTATTTAAGTATGAGGCCAAATTTGGTATCTATAAGCACTAAGATCAAGTCCAATTTGTTTTTTTGGAAAGTGGCATCTATAATCACATTGAGAATAAAGTACTAGATCATATATTGTTGGGGGGATTCTGGACTAGGTAATTTGGAGGGGTAATCTTGTGGTAATTGAATTATTTAATTTTCCTATTGTGTGTTCATGCAATTGGGAAATATCAAATTAAAATCCTCACTCCATATAATTATGCTTGATGGAGAAAACCAGTATGGAATTATCTCACTAGAAAGGGTTATCTAGTGCATCTAAAGGAAACCATTCCTCAACCTATTGATTCTAAAGAATTAAAAATATGGAAGTGAAGGGAAGAAAATTCTCGATGGATATGGTTTAGAAAATAAAACAACAATATTCTACACTCTCATTCAAGGATGACCCTAGAGATTTGAAAGCAAAGGAGAAAGAGATATTACAAAAGGGTTGTCCTAGGGGCTGATTGTAAACTAATGAGGGGTTCACTGCCAACCTAGGGCTTGGAAAGACAATTACAATGTATTATGTAATGCTTAACCCTAATATGATGCAATATTTCATTAAATGACCTAAAAATGAATGTAAAACAAAATAGAGAGGTGATATCTTAGAAATATGCACTTGGAAACCTGAAGGAGGCTAGAATGATCTTTGAAACACTGAAAACCATGAAATTTTGACCTACTAGGACTTATACGCTAGTCTAGGCATATTAGTCCCAGATCAAGGTTTTTGGGTTGGAATTAGTTTCTAGAAAAAGGGTATTTGAATCTACTAGAATCTAGAAAACCACATGAAGTGGGACTCATATGCCACTTCCGACGTATCGGTCCTGTTTCACTTTTTCAAGAATTTAAAGTTCAGATCTTTGCTCAAATCTCTGTCATTCCCTTCCAAATTGATTTCTGGATTTGAATCTATGAGAAGACCTACAAAATAGAATAAAGACTTGATTTTCTTATGGGGATTTGCCTCGCTCAAAAACCTAGTTTTGTAATTAAACCTTGATAGAAACAATGAAATATGCATATAAATAAGAATGTAAATCATAACCTTAATAGTGTCTAAGATTAGAAAATCCAAAATGCAATGCAACCCTATTCTAATGTGCAAGGATGAGATGGATGAATGAAGCTTGAATAATGAGTAACTCAATTTAAGAGATCTCTAATCACTCAATGGAGCACAAATAATTCTTGTACCTTCCTTAGCTTGAATGTAGAGTGATAATGGAGGATGGAATCACTTAGGAAACAAGTCATTAGGCTTGTCATGATGGCTAGTTGCTTCTCCCCAACCTAGAATCCATCATGATTCACCATAGACAACCATAATCAACCCTTGAAAATGCTAGATCTTTAATAAAAGTGAACTTGAAGACCTACAAAAACACTTTGATGTTGCTCCAAGACTTCAAATTTACTTTCTTTGGAAAATTGAATGCTCTTGTGAAAGAATGCTTGGAGATTCTTGAATGATTGGATCTTGGAATTGCTATTGAAAATAATTTCTTAGATGAAATAGTGACTTATATGCTTTTTGATATAGGCATTAACACATAATTTACCATTATTCAAATCTCAAAAGTTGGCATCAACAAAAAAATTGAATTAAAAATGTGATTTTCATGCTCAAATCCTTAAAAATCCCCAAATGGGACTCATATGCCACCTCTAGCATATGGGTCCCACCTAGGGGGAAATCCTTAAAAATCCCCAAATGGGACTCATATGCCACCTCTAGCATATGGGTCTCATCTAGGGGGACTCATATACCCAAGGTGGCATATGAGTCCCACCTTATATTTTTAGGGTGGGTTGTTAAAATTTTAAGTGTTTTTGATGATTTTGTCAGTTTTTTAGCTAAAATAAGCTTTGAGATATAAAATAATGGGTCTTAAGGTCCTATTAATGATGGTTTAAAAGGAATTGAATGCAAGGGTGCCAGAATAGGTCCAAATTAAGTGTGAAATTGCACCACTTTCAAGTGTACAATTTTCTACACTACATTTAGCCTCCACTTTAGTCCCCATAAGACTCTACGCGCATATGCAAGATAAAGGGTTTAAAAATAAACTGTGTTTCATAAAAGGATACACATATAAGTCCAATCTCAACACTGGAGAATGAAGCCCCCATTGTACCTATCTACAAAACCACAACATTAGGATCCACATTTTGCAACTTGATTTCGTTAGTTGTCAAAAAATCCTCTTATATAACTTCTTCTACGAATCCAATTCAAGGGTAGATATATGCCCCCCTTGATCTTGCTTTCTTTATAGAGGTGGAATCAAGGTAGTAGTCTAACCACATTGAATAATGCAATTCATATCATAAGGTATTTCCAAGTACCATACCACATGATGATAAACAGTTGATGATGACGAGAGTGGGATCATGATTCTATAGTATAGGAAAATGCATACCTTTGCATTTCCACACTTGTTTGAGCCCACCTTGCTTTATTTATATTTATATATGTACTAAATGGTCCTATTTTGCATCCAAAATCCTAATAAATTATATCTTTTTATGGATAATCCCAAGAAAGATCAAAGGATAAATGATAATTTAATGATTATGTTTGTGTGTCTTTGATTTTTGGACCAAGACTAAGACGTAGCCTATTGATTTTTTTATAGTAACTAAGCTGATCTTTAGAATTTCCTATGGACATTTCCATTTCCAATAATTATCAATCTAAAGGGATTGGGAAATGAATGAGTAAAATCTACAAAAATTTCACTCCTACACTTCGGGCTCTGTGAAACCTGAGAGGGTAATCCCACAATGTATATTCAATAATTAATACTACCAATATGTAGATACTTCCCATATAACCACTCAACAACGTAATATATTGAAAAGGTAGGAAAGCCTTTTAATAGTATACTACACATGGAGTATGAGAACAATGAAACTCAATGTAACTACAATAGTAATTCATTTAGAAGATTTGTAAATAAAGAGTGATTTGCTGATGACTTGACCCAGAAAATGCATGGCATACTTTACTTGAACCAGTACCTTATCCGAAACATGAAGTCAACAACAATCTATGTAACCTAATAACAATATTTGATATAGAAACATATAAGTTACAAGTAATACCACACTATAATATTCCCATATTACATTCACAACCACCACTTCTTCAGATATCCTAGCATACACTTTCTATAAATCAACTTCTTCCAAGCGTTTTGAGTAGTTCATTGAACTAAATAGAAAGAATGAAATCACACAACCACTAAAAAACAATGGAGATGAGTAACATGATCCTTGATTATATTATTCATGATTCATAAAATGCATACAGGGGAGATAAAATGGCTATGAAATTAGAACCACTTTGCTTCATATTTACTATCTTGTTATCAACATCACATATACTATTGCCGACTCAAAACCTAAGACAAAAAGAAAACATTCATGATATGCTCTATATTCCTCACATAATTCACTATTTCAATTGAAATGAAATGAATATAGCTTTTTGTTCTTGAATTCCTTCTTATAGAAATGAAGGATAAAACCAAGCCTCAGACCAAAAAGAACACATGTCATCCATCTATTGGAATTTGGTAACAAATATTCACTTTTCAGTTACACTTGAGCACTTAGGTAGGGGGAATACACATGAAGCAAAAGTATTCTTCATTCGTTGCTAGAGATCCGGTCCTACCACCAAAAAGTATTTTTTTTTTTTTAACAACCACAAAATATCTCCCATGGACTCAAAAAATTTCCACAGGCACACTCAGTCAGCAAAATTTGAAAATTTGAAAATGCCTGTAAAATAAAGAATTGATTTATCCACATCAACATCGATACCACCACCACCTTCCAAAATAAGGAGAAAACAATATTTTAAAATACTTCATCAAAAACCTAATCTGTACTATTTTCAAGCTATGCATTGTTTTTCTCGTGTTCATCATCATCCTCTTACAAGCTTACTCAGAAGATTTATTTAACCATGTGATGTACTCTTCCTCATCTGCCCATTTTGTATCCAGAAGCTTCCACACCTTTGTATTATACAGAGTATATTTTTCATCCTTTAAGTCTCTATCCTCTTTGACAAAAGCATCCATCCTTGTTTCAATTTCCACCATTATATCAATGTGTAGATTCAACATGGAGTAATCACTTGAAATTAGTATCATTTTTGTTGAAATGAGCATCTCTCCCAAATCATGCTTCCATTCATTGAAGGAATTCAATTCAAACCTTCAATTCAGTATCTTAGGAATTTGAAAATTCTCCATTTCTCTGAATGCATTTAATTTTCTCGGGAGTTCCAACCCCAACTTCCCATAAAAATTTGTTATCTTATTTACCAAATCAAGAATCTACAATATTTCAAGTATGTTTTTTAGGTACATCGGGATCTTCTTACATCCTAGGTATCATCACTTTTAAAGTACCCACCCTACTGATCCACTTTCTCCAATCATTCATGAAAGCCCCCTAAACTTGCAAGTACCTAATGTTAGCTTCATGAAAACTCTTATAACTAGCCTATACACCATTTGCCCTATTGACCAACTTGGTCATTTTATATCTTAGTACATCTTCAAATATATCATTAGTCAAATTAAAAATTTCCAATTTGACCTTCTTGAAAGTTTCCTTTTCTTCTTTTAAAAGCTTATTCAAATTAACAATTTTTAAAGCTATTGTTTGATGATCTTGTATGGATATCTAGAAAGAAGAAGAAGAATATGTAGGCACATAGATCATTTTTACTAACTGATTAGCCTGAAGAGTGGTACTCATCTGATTCATTTCAACGAGGGCCTTGTTATATTCCTTAACCAAAGAATTAACAAAATTCTGATTTATTTGTGCAGTATCAACACTGAGCATTGCAACATGGGAAGTTGATTTAGCAACCTAGACAAGTGTTATATCTATGGCCCTTTTCACCACTAAAGAACCCATGACCTCTTCAATAGGTCGAGCCACCTCATGCTTTCCAATATTAGGTGTCATAGACCAAATTGCAAGTGTGTGCAACTTAAGACTATATCCAGATCCAAATACCTTATCCTCCATTTGTTCCTCAGATATTGAAGCTAGAAGATCTCTTCTTATAATATCAAGTGAAATAGTTGAAGTGATAGTGCATTTAGGTAACAAAATTATTCCACTATCCGCAACAATTTTCTTAGCTTCAATTTCAGCCTTAATCTCCTCCTCCTCTTCCTTCTCAACCTCTTCATGCTGAGAAGGTTCAACACTAGCCCTACCTTTCTCAAGACTTTCTTTTATCTCTTTACTTATTTGTTGAATCATGAATTTCTGAAATTCCTTAGATTGTACAAACTTATCATCCGCAAGGAATTCATTAGAATCCTTCATTCTAATATCATCATCATTTGTGTCATCATAATGCCACTACATAAATTTATATTGGGAAACCTCAGAATCAATAGTATCTTCAACATTAGGGGAAGGAAACCTCTTCTCCACCTCCCCATCATCAGGCACATGTTCAACTATTTTCTCTACCTCAATTTACTGGGTACCCTCCTTTTGCACATTTGCAAGCTTCTCTGGGATGTCCATAGCCTAGGACTATTGTTCCAAAAGAGCTTATGCTCTCTCAATAGCCTCTTTCACCTTTGCTTTGAAGTCACCACTTTGATAATCTCTTAACTTTGTAAAAGCCCTTTCAAAAGGATCTACAATTTCATCATAAGGACTTATATTTAAGGCATTCTTCCTTTTAATTCTCTCTTCAATATCCATGATGAATTTCCATTCCCTTTTCCTGACTATAACAACCTCATCACTTTTCAAGTTCCTCAATACATCATCTAAATACAAGAATTGATGACCAATCCTTGATAGATTTTTCTCTCTTCTCCTTGTAGAAACAAAAGCCTCTGGGTCAAAAATCATAACCTCATCAACAAATAGCCTTAGGTTATTTACTATGATTCCAAACTTCTCATTCCCCTCGTGGGCAGTAACTATGAAATAAGAAAAAGAACATCGAAGGTTTATAACACTACCCTTTCTAGGTATCCTAAACATTTCATAGCCCATAAAATAAATTTTCCACATCAACTCCATGAAGGCCAATAGCTCAAAAATATACAGAGGCAAGTGGTGTGGTGCCACCTTAGAGCCATAAGCTCTAATCAGCGTATACTTTGAGTGTAGAAACCAGTCTACCCAATTATGTCTCTTGTCTAACCCCATTACCTCTCTTGGTCACATAACTTGCATGATTTCCACTGAAAGCATATGAACAGGTGCCACACCTAAAATTTCAAGAATACCATATTTGATAATATTTGGAAACATTAGGTGATTGGAATTGCTTCTATCCTGGTGCAAAATATATGTCCACATTTGAACAAGTAGAACATTATGTTCAGTATCCCTCATTCTCAATTTCAACTTCCTTTTTCCATTTATAGTCACCTTCAAACAATAGCATATGCATCAATAGAGAATAGTGTGGAAAATGTAAAGGAGGGACCTCCTTCCGCAAATTTATAAAATCCTGATGCATCTGACTAAAAAAAGAAGCATAATCGAAACTAGTGTTTAAATTATGTCCTTGACTATCAACAGTCATTACTAATAGGTCTGGAGCTATCCTTGCCTCAAAAATTTGACCTAAAACTTGATTTAGGTAATAATATGTATTTTTCCAATAATCTTCAAACTCCTCACTTTCAAAGGGCTCGATATCCTTGGGGAGAAATTTATCCTTGATTTTTTTATGCCAAACCAACAATCTGTTCCCATATTCCCACCTATTTTATCCTATTTTTATCCTATTCACCATATAGATTAGCTTGTTTGATTTCCATAGTGCAATTGAGATTCAAACCAAATACTTCTATCATTTTATCACTTGTTACTTCAAGGACTACATTTCCATCTTCACTTTTGATTTTTTTGTCTGAAGGGTCATAATGATTGGCCAATTCCATCATTAGATCCACCTCTACAAATAAATTGGGTACTACCAATATTCTAAGGTTGCGTCCCCATAGGTAACATGTCGGTTTTCTAGAATATCTCCTATTAAATGAATATGTGAATAATTTCCACCCACTCTAGGGCTGAGCCAGCTATCCAATTTTACCAATAGTGTCAACCAATCAACTAGTTACAAAAATATACCTGTGAGTCTCTTACCAATTCACAATCCACCCATTTTTACCTCTTGAGTGACACTCTCCTTAAATCTCTCCTGAGTATTTTTTGCTCGTCTCGACACTGCAAACACATCCGGGGTACCTGGTGTAGTGTTTTTCACTGTAGGTGGATTTGGATTGGTCATGGACATAACATCTTGGGTGTTGAGTCTTTTCACTCTCTTCTTCTTTGGTTTTCTTTCTGGCCTAGCACTAGATTCACTAGGTTCTGGCTCACTGATACATGGAGGGTTATGGGACTAGGATTTACAATATTCTTGATTGAAAAAGGTTCACTTGATTTCTTTGAAACCCCAAGTATAAATTGCAAGGAAAACAATCCCAAACCCACAATAATATATATCACTTTAACTGAAGGTACTCAACTAGATAAACCATAAGAAAATTATCTCTTAATTCCTTGTGACAATTTAGGAATCACAACTCAACACCTTCAATTATGGAGAGATGTTTAATTTTCTTACCAGTGTGAGTGACTGACATCAATTGTTGTTGCAATTTCCTTGTTGGGATCATTCACACCATTTCTCTAGTTTTTTTCTTTGTTCTTCACTCTTGAATAGCTCTGAATGTGCAGGAAACAAATCAACCACCTTCATTATAGCTATGAAATAGAACGTATCATCATAAATGTTTTATAGAGAGCTCGCACGAGTGAACTAACATTTAGCCATTCATATTTGAATTTTGGTCATAGATCATTATTTTTTAAAACCATATCAACAGTTCTCCTCCACCTCACCACTTTCTTTTTTTCTTTAAACGATGCCCTCAAGTGATGCCGCATTATTCTATTCTTTATTTGGGAGGCATCACTTATCACTGATACACTTCCTCATTCACAAGTCTCATCAACAATATAGCCAATCATGCGATGAAATATTTTCCATCTAATCAAAGTCTCATCCTTGGGTTTGTTCCTCTTCTCCATGATGCATCACTAATTCATGGTTCATTCTCTAGATCACATCAGCAACAGGAAAAGAGGATTAAAAAATATGCACCTACATGAAAAATTAGTGGCACAAGATACATCTCTCCTAAGAGCACCTCAAGTCAATGAAGGAGAGCCTAAGGTAAACACATTATTGCTCATCACCCATTTGAAAAGAACAATCAGAAATTTATCTGTGATGAGTGATGGAACAAACACCAAAGTCATCGCTCATCACCCGTGATAAACTTAAACCTTAGAATGGATCCGCGATGAGCGAAAATAACAAGAACAAAAGATCGTTGTGTATTGCAAATATAGAATTCCAAAACTATGAACAATCAATGATACTAAAGGAATTAGCAACAATATAGATCATCGCACATCACCAATTCAACTTTGGATATTTGAAACAAATCCATGATGTGCAATATCAAGGAGAATACAACTCATTGCTCATTGTGAATTTGAGCTCACAAACTTAACATGGATCAATGATGAGTGATATGGGACTTTTATGAAGATAATTACCATGTGCTCATAAGTTGTTCTTAAAAGAGGGAACCACCTAGGCTGAAGAGTAAAAGGCCTTAAGGAAATAATACACAACATTTTTTAAGGATGTAAAGGAAAAATAAGGAAAATTGAACAACCTTAAAATATGTTCATTGCTAGGTATGAGAGGTGGGTAATTCTATGGGCTCAGATGACATAGGATGTTTTAAAATGACTGGGAACATGCAACAAGAGGTCAATGATGAATTAGAACCCTAGCCAAGACACAAGCTTGAGGATAATTAAGGAATGGTTTTTGGCACACAAAACCTTATAATAGTAGCAATGGATAAACCCTAAGGTCAAAGGGTAGATACATTAAAGATTTCTTAAGATGCCTAATGGAACTAGAAAAAATTTCAAGGGTTTCATAAGTGGCTCCAATTGGGGATGCATGCCTTTTGCAAGCATGGCGAGATCTTAGAATCTTGGGTTGAAGCAAACCAGCCAAAAACACAATGAACCAAAAAAAACCAAACTAATTGCTTGGACAAGGTAGAAAAACAAAACCAGACACAACTAAAGCAAACACACCTATATACAAAAATCTAAGAAATCTACAAGGTACATGGAAACACTACATACTTAGGAGAATTATGGCTTTAAGAATTGTTCATGTACTGGAAGTTCAAAAATTTTACTTGTCAAGCTTTGGAGAAAGTAAGAATCCTCCCCATGTGTACTAGCAATCAAAAAAGGGCCTAACCATAATGCTTCAAACTTCCAATGCTTTCCCTTGTCTTTTTCCTTTATGTTCCAGGCCAGTACCATACTATTCTCCTCAAATTTATTGGGAGAATCTTTCCTCTCATGCAGGTTGTTTACTTGTAACTACAATTTTACTTTTTTGGTTTGAGCTTCTCTTCTAGTTTCATCTGGCTGCACAAGGTTATCATTTTTGTGTTGCATATCATCATGGATATCATCATTAGATGCTTGTAAGAACTTGTAGATCTTTCAAAATGTATTCTATGGATATGTAGCATCCAAACCATACACTAGGCCAAATAGTGAATAACTTGTAGCTTTCTTCATAGTCACTCTATCCACCCAAATTGCTAACTTTAGCTTCGAGTCCCAAGAATTCTTTTTTTTCTCTAGCACCCTCTTGATGATCTTTAGTAAGCTTGTGTTGCTGGATTCGGCCTGACCATTTCCTTGAGGATGGTAAGGTGAAGAATAGGAAACTTGTATGCCATGTTCATCACAAAAAGCTTTGAATTCCTCCAATCTAAAACACATAGCATTATCTAAAATGATCTTTTATGGGACCCCAAATCTGATCAAAATATTATTCAATAGGAATTCCACCACCACTTTTCTTTTTTCCCTTCTTGTGGGTATTGCTTCTACCCATTTGGTAAAATAGTCAGTATTAACCAAGATTGACGAAGGTTCTCTACTAGATTTTTTTTTTGATCTATCCAATGAAATCAAGTCCCCATTGCTGGAAAGGGGCCTAAACAAAATTAGGCCTTAGTGGAAAGTGTCTTGAAAATTTTAGCTTTCTTACAAATCTTTGATAGGCATCACAGGTTTTTATAAACTTATGAGCATCCTTAAAAATAGTAGGCCACGAGAATCCTAATCTCAAGACCTTATGAGTAGTGATCTTGGCCATATAATGGCCACCACATACTCCACTACAAAATTCCTACAAGAGCTCCAATGCCTACTTCCCATCCACACATTTAAGCAACACACCTTAAAGGTTTCTCCAGTATAGTTCATTGGCAATAATCACATATTTGATGGCATGAAATTTGAATGTCCTTTTCTCATTATCAACCATTCTTGTGGGACATTGTAGATTCTTCAAGTATTGGAAAATCATTCTATACCATCCACATGTTTGCATATCATAGATAGGTGCAATATTAACAATCTCCATCTAACTTATTTGGTTGGCATCCAAACTTGGTTCTGCAATCAACTTTTCCAGGCCTTGTCCTCTTGCTAATTTGGTAATTTGGACATCAATGTTAAATTATTGGATCTGATTGATCCATCACCACCTTCTTCCTATAGTCTCTTGCTAAGTGAAAATATCTTTCACTGCAACACTTGGTACAAATGTTATGATAGTAGCTCCCATTAAATAAGTTCTAAAATTCTTCACAGCTTTAAAAAGAGCATGCACTTGTTTTTCAATTGTGTCATACTTTTGGTATGTAGATTGTAAAGACTTGCTTAAAAATTCAATAGACTGCTTGTAAACCTGATCATTATTTTATAGTAATACAACAACAATAGCATGATAAGCAAAAGATAAAATATGCATTGGCTTAGAGAAATCAAGAGACTTTAAGACTGGGGCC
The DNA here is from genome assembly GCA_007115665.2 of Sequoiadendron giganteum. Lineage (NCBI taxonomy): Eukaryota > Viridiplantae > Streptophyta > Pinopsida > Cupressales > Cupressaceae > Sequoiadendron > Sequoiadendron giganteum. Next base: position 184,846,920 of record CM021107.1, on the reverse strand, counting down.
TCCTTAATAGCTTGCTTGATCTTTTTGTAAGCTTGAATAGGCTCATAACTCTACTGCACCTTTTCTCCCTTCTTGACAATCTTTGAGATAGGCCTTGTTATCTCTGCAAAGTTGGTGACAAATATCCTCAAGAAGTTTATTTTTCCAAAGAACGACTGAATTCCCTTGACATTCTTTGGCTAATGAATCTTATCAAGGGTTCCTACTCTTTCTGGGTCAATCCTTGCCACTTCCTTGGAGACAATATGCCCCCAAAATTTTACCCTCAGTGACCCCAAAGCCACATTTCTCTGGGGTCAAAGAGATCCCATACTCTAGGGACCTAACAAACACTTTCTCCAAATGTGTGAAATGATCTTCCACTTTCTTAGAGTATTATGTTAAGTCATCTTGATGTATAGCCATAACAAAATCAATAAAATCTGAAAATGCTACATCCATAGCCCGTTGCAAGGTAGCACCTACATTTCTTAATCCAAATGGCATCCTCACATATACATAGGTGCCCCATGGAATGGTGAATTTAGTCTTATACTACTCAAATTAATTCACCTTTACCTAGTTATGACCAAAAAATCCATCCATCATCGATAATAGTGCACAGCCAATTACCTTCTATAACATGGCTTCCATATTTGGCAATGGATAATTATCCTTTAATGTGGATATATTCAAGTTCCTAAAGTCCATGCATAACCTTATATCTCCATTCTTTTTTGTAACAGGAACCAAATTAGACACCCATGACGAATGTTTGATGGGTTTTATGATGCCAACATCTCTTAACTTGACCAAATCCTCTTGCATATTCAGAACTAAAGTGGGATTAATCGGTATTTTCTTCTATCTGAAAGGCTTAGCATTTTCCTTTAGAGGAATCTAATGCTGAAATAATTCCTCCCTATAGGATTTCAATTCATCATATGACCAAGCAAAGACATGTCTATATTTCCTCAGTAACGTGATTAAATTTTCTTTCACCTGAGGCTTCATTTTCTTTCCCACATATAATTTCTTGGGGGCACTTTTAGTCCCCAAATTTACTTCTTCTAGGTCCTCTGGATGAGCAACAATTGTCTTAATCTTACTATTATCTTGACTATCAAAGCCCCTTTCTAGTGCAACAATGCCTTTAGGGATTTTTTTTGTCTTTAATTGGATGAACTCATTTCCAAAACATGATGTCCTTACCATCCACATTCTCAACAAATCAACCAAAGTTGATCTCCAGACCCTCATATTTATCAATACATTTCAAAAAATGTAGAACATCTTCATTGTCATTGAAGATCTTCCAATTGTACACATTATCAAGAATTGAAGGCCTTGATTGTATCTCAACCTTTGAGATGCTTGCAAAGGTTATGTAATTTTATCTCAAGGAAATATTAGAAAGTAGGTTCACTACTCTATTCTATCCTCTTTCCATCCAATCAATTCCAAAATCATCAAATTTCTCTATCGAATCCCAAACAACATTTTCGTACTGCTTCAACCTATTATTTTTGCAAGCATACCTAGCTCTCGCTTGGGATATTACTAACTTAGAGTCACCAATTACCATCAAATTATTTATCCCATGTTTCTCAACTAGCCTCAATCCATGTAACAGTGCTTCAAACTCCACCACATTATTTGTGCAGACAAAAGACAAAGTGAAAGAAAATTTGTATGTGTTACCACTAGGACAGACCAATAGTATCCTTGCACCAGATCCTTCTTTGGAACTCACACCATCAAATTACATCTTCCATAGTCCATATTTGTTAGATAAATTTGTTACTTCATGATCTATAGGTGCAAGGCACCTATTAGCTTCTCTTGGCACTTATTCCACCTTGAAATCACTTATGTCAGTATCAATAAAAAGAATGGAATCATCTTGAGGAGAATGCTCTAACATATTTGGCACCTTTGGCTCCCTTAATACTTGCACATCCTTTCCATAAGTAGGAAAGGTGGCATAGTACATGTCACACTGTATGCTACCTCCCATTGAAGCACTCCATTTTTTAGATAGTAACATTCCATAATTAGGTGGGATATCTACAACCACAACACTGATCTTAAACTCCCTTTTTGGATATGTTGCCAACCTGTAAGGAAGTTCATTAATCACACCAATAATAGGGACTTCTCTTGAATCCATGGCATCTAAACTACCATGAGTGTTTTCAACTTCCAATATTAGTGCCTCCATGATCTTGGCTGGCATAATGTTATTAGATGCTCGAGAATCAATAATATTTTTTTTTATAAAATTTCCTTCAACAATCAATGGAAGGAAGAATGGGTCTATCTTCCTAGGGAAAGTTTTTATTGAGTTTCCTAGAAAATATGATGGATTTTAGTAATCAATCCCTCAACTTCTTTATCATTTCTATCATTTTCACTCACTTTGGGTGGAGTGGGGATCACTAATTCAGCATAGGATAGCAAAATTGATAAGGGTTGTTGCCTTTTTTTTATGCTCATAAATTCTCATCATCTCAAGGAAAGGAACATAAAATTTCACTTGTCTAAGTAATTGAATCATATCAATTGGGCTATACTTAGGTAATTCAAATAAAATCATACCTTTATCTATGTCAATTTCCTTTTATTTATTTTTTGCTAACTCAACTTTAGGCCTAATATCCTTCCTCATGGTATCATGATTCACCTCTATGCCTTTACCTTTCCAACAAGGGGTCTTAAGTTCTCCTTTTTTCTTTGGTTTATCAACCTTCTTCGCCCAAATCTTATCTCCCCCATTTTCTTTAGTTTTTACCACCTTATTAGAATATTTTTGATCTTTGCCTTTGGAATTCAACTCCTTAATGAAAAGACCAACATGATTACCTTGTTCATCAACCACTATCCTATTTATTAGGTGATACGATCCTTTGGCTTGAGTATCCAAAGCTACTATATATCTTGCAATCTCCTCATCTAGAGGTCTCCTCAAAGAAATATTATCTTCTATTGCTTCCAAATTATATACTTCATTATTATTATCCATATCTTCATCCGAGAGAACTTGCTAGTGATGTGTACTATAAATTTTCCTTTTCTCATCCACATCCATTTCATAAGGTTCAACCTTAGACTAATAATCATCATCATCAAAATCAGGATTATCCAGAGTCATAAGTACATCAATATCCTCACCGATTGGTTGGTCAAAATCATTAGGTACATTTTCATCAACCTCAACCAATTGTGCAACCACACATTGATGAGGATAATGTGGCATTTGCAAAACCATACACCATGGATTTTCATCAGTAAAGTTCCCTGAATTATTCTATAAAGGGTCCAAATGAACCTTTTTCTAAGAATTTCTTTGATTTTTAGAGATGGGCTTCCCATTATGCCAGTTGGTATAATATGGGTGATCCTACAATCGAGGGGATCTTTCATTCCTATGATAATTTTTGACTGAGCCTTATCTTTCTTTTCTATTCTATCATTTATTTTCTTCATGAAACTATCAAACTTATCCTCAAGAGTACCTCCTTTAACACCAGAACTTCTATCCTCCCTTTTTGGATTTCAGAGAATCTTTGAATCATCTCTCCTTCAAATTTTACTAGTCAACCTACTAATGTTATCAATATGGATAACTTATTTATAATCTTATCTTAATGTTTGGGGATTCTTATCAAGAAAACGGTAACTCATTTTTGCATCACAAGTATTGCAATAATTTACTAAGCATATATTATCATTCAATTGCAGATGGGGGGCCAATCTATTCATAGCCTTTTGGAACCTTGTATTAAAATTAGTGACAGACTCATTAGAGCCCTTAGCAATGTTATTAAATTGATTTAGTAGATACCTTGAATCTTTATTATCACCATAGTGCTCCCTAAAGATCCTTTTAAATTCTTCCTAAGAGCCAATGCTTTTAGTAGGAAAAATATTGTACCACTCCCTGATAGCCTCAATGAGTGATTGCATAAACAATTTCATCATTACATCTTTTTCTTATACCTAAAAGTCTTCCATGACATTAGAAAAAGCCTTAAGATGATCTTCACCACTCACAACATTATTTCTAAAGAATGTGACAAGGGTAGGTATGAAATCTTTAGGAAATAGGTTAGGATAACCTGATATTCTAGAAAAACACAGTTCTTGATACCTATCTACTTGGAGAGGTCTCCCAGTATGTTGACCTCTATGAATATTTCTAGTCCCTTCATCTTTATTTTTATCAAACTGAGTCTTATCCTTACCCTTTCCACCTTCATTATAATTATTATCTTCCTTCCCTTCTTCCTCTTCCTCTTCGGAATGAGAATTCCCATTACCTCCATTTACTCCACCATCACCACCTTGATCTCCATGGCCTCTTCCACTATTATTATGTCTTGTGGACCCTTTTTTATGTTGTTCACCAAAGATTGAAGCCTGTGGAGTTGGTGTGAAGATTTTAAGAAATAAAATATTTCTATATTTTTCTGCATTAGTAGCTTCTATTTCATCTTTCTTTAAATCCTCTTGCAATTTATCATTCTCCAACTGTAATTTCAAAATTTCAGGTTTTGGGGCTGCAACAGATGGGGTAGGATCAATCTTGACATTTCAATTAGTGGTATTGAGAGATGAAGTATTGGTATTAAAATTATTGAAGGTGGTCTTCTTTGTCTGATCAATGCACTTCTTCCCATGATCTATAAAGGATGATTTCTTAGCAATAGTAGGAGGGTCCAAGGCTTTAGTAGTTGCAAAAAGGGTGGCATTGGTATTGGTAGTAGATGTCCCCATTTGGATTGTTACCTTAGGAACTTTTGGAGTGATACTAGTGGCCAAATTAGCAACATTTTCTTCAAAGGATTTTTTCCTAATAACATCTTCTCTACTTTTTGTTTCCTTACATCCCTCTCAAGTTTCTTAGCTCTAATACTATCTTCCTTTTCCTTCAGCCCCTTCTACCTATTCTCTTCTTCTTGCTTAAGCTTAATTTATTCCTCTTCCAAGGATTTAATTTTTTTGTCAATATCTTCTTTGTTTTCCAAGATATCTCCAAGCTCACATGGTAAAGGAGTATAATATGTCTGATCAATTTGGTCCTCTTAAAAATATTTAAGTGCACCTATACATTAGGAGCTTCACATCTTGGCTTAAAATTATTTCCATTGAAAACAACCTCGACGCTAGGAATCAAACGTTTTGAGAATTCTTTGTCCTTATCCCAAAATCCCCATCTATCCTCTTCTCTTGAGAGGTTAAGTTCACTATCAAAAAATTGCTCAATAGGAAAGCTTCCTTGATCTACATTAGATACATCAACTTCATGTGACATTTCCTGAGTATTTGCACTATCTACTTCATAATTGAATTTAATTGAATCTTCAACAAGATATTCAATGGACTTACCCGATTCAATAGTCTTCTTCACCTAGAAGTGCTTCTTATCCTTTGGCAGCTCAAATTCTAGGTTTTTCTCTAGATTTTTCTTTTTGTAACTTCTAGTCTTCTTCATGGTGTCTAGCAATATGTCAGAATCCTTCTTCTCCTACTCTCTTTGAGATTTAATCTTTTCACTAATATATGAGATTTGAGAGTCACCATCTAGAATGCTGGGAAATAGAATTTGATTATATTTTGACTTGGTACTTGCAACTTTAGACAAGACTCTGAACATAACTCAACCCAAAGTGAAAGAAAGGACCACAACCTAACACATAAGACTAAACATAACTTTTATACCTAAATCCTTTTAAAACCCTTATTCTCCAAAAATTAAAGAATAAGAAAGTACTCGACTCTCACTGTATCTATTTGAACTATAGAAATTGGACTTGACAGTCCGCATCAGAGTCGCCAATCTATTGGTGTTTTTTATGGTAACCAAGTTGATCTTCAACATTTCCTATGGATATTTCCATTTCCAATAATTATAAATCTAAAGGGATTGGCCAACAAATGAGTAAAATCTACAAAACTTTCACTCCTGCACTTCAGGCTCTTTGAAACCCGAGAGGGTAATCCCATAATGTATATTCAAGAATTAATGCTACCAATACGTAAATACATTGCCAATATAGACACTTCTCATATAACCACTCAAAAACATAATATATTGAAAAGGTAGTGAAGCCTTTTAATAGTATACTACACTTGGACTATGAGAACAATGAAACTCAATGTAACTACAATAGTAATTCATTCGAAAGATTTGTAAATAAAGGGTGATTTGTTGATGAATTGAACTAGAAAATGCATTGAATACTTTACTTGAACCAATACCTTATCCTAAACATGGATTCAACAATAATCTATGCAACTTGATAAAAATCTTTTATATAACAATAAACAAGCTTCAAAAAATACCACATTACAGTATTCCCATATTACATTCACAACCACCAGTTATTTAGATATCCTAGCATATAATTTTTATGAATCAGCAACTTCTTTCAAGCATTTCTACTAGTTCATTAAACTAAATAGAAGGAAGGAAATCACACAACGACTAAAAAACAATGGAGATGAATAACACGATATTTTATTATATTATTCATGATTCATAAAACATATGTATAGGAGAGAAAATGGTTATGAAATTAGAACCACTTTGCTTCATATTTGTTATCTTGTTATCTACATCACATATACTATTGCAAATAGAATCTAAGAAAAAAATAAAACATTCATGATATGCTCTATATTCCTCACACAATTCACTATTTCAATTGCAATGCAATGAACACATCTTTCTAGTCGATAATTCCTTCTTATAGAAATGAAGGAGCAAAACAAGCCTCAAACTAGAAAGCACACATGCCATCCATCTATTGGACTGTTGTAACAAATTTTCACTTTTTAGTTACACTCAAGCACTCAAGTGGTGGGAATAAACATGAAGAAAAAGTATTCTTCATTCCTCACTAGAAATCAAGTCCTACCACCAAAAGGTATCTTTTGTTGTTATAACAACCACAAAATATCTCCCACATGCTTAAAAAGTTTCCATGCACACACCCAGACAACAAAATTTGAAAATTTCAAAAGGCATGTAAACTAAATAAATGGTTTATCCACATCAGCATAGATGCCACCACCACCCTCCAAATTGAGGAGAAAATAATATTTTACAATACTTCATCAAAAGCCTAATTTGTACTTTTTTTAGGCTATGCATTGTTGTTCTCCTATTCTTCATCATCCTCTTACAAGCTTACTCTATATATTTATTGAACCATGTGATGTACTCTTCCTCATCTGGCCATGTTTTATCCAAAAACTTTTGCACCTTTGTATTATATTGAGTATATTTTGCATCCATTAAGTCTTTGGCCTCTTTTACAAAAGCATCCATCCTTGTTTCAATTTCCACCATTATATCAATGTGTGGATTCAACATGGAGTAATCACTTGCAATTAGTGTCATTTTTTCTCAAGTGAGAATCTCTCCCAAATCACACTTTCATCCATTTGATTTCATCCTTTTGATTTAGTATCTTAGGAGTTTTGATGCTTCTCCATTTCTTTGAATGCATTTACTTTTCTCTAGATTTTCAACCCCAACTTCCCATTATAATTTATTATCTCATTTACCAAATCAACCATCTACAATATTTCAAGGATGTTTATAGGTACATAGAGATCTTCTTCCATCTTAGGTATCATCCGTTTTAAAGCACCCACTCTAGTGATCCACTTGCTCCAATCATTCATGAAAGCCCCTTGAACTTGCGAGTACCAAATTTTATCTTCATGAATACTCTTATAACATGCCCATACATCATCTTCCCTATTGACCAACTTGGTCACTCTATATCTTAGTACATCTTCAAAGATATCATTGGCCATCTTAACAGTTTCCAATTTGGCCTTCTTGACATTTTCCTTTACTTCTTTTAAAAGCTTATTCATACTATCAATTCTTAAAGCTAATGTCTCACGATCCTATATGGATATATCAAAAGAAGAAGAAGAAGATGTAGGCACAGAGATATTGTTTACTAATTGATTAGTCAGAAGAGTGGATCTCATCCTATTTGTTTCATCAAGGGCCTTGTTATATTCCTTAACCAAAGAATCAAACTTTTTCTGATTTATTTTTGTAGTATCAACACTGAGCATTGCATCGAGGTAAATTAATTTAGCAACCTTGATGGGAGTTATATCTATGGCCTTTTTCACCACTAAAGAACCCATGACCTCTTCAATAGGTCGATCCATCTCATGACCTTTCCAATACTAGGTGCCATAGACCAAATTGCAAGTGTGTGCAAATTCAGACTATATCCAAATTCAAATACCTTATCCTCCATTTTTTCCTCAGATATTGAAGCCTAAGGATCTCATCTTATAGAATCCATTGCAATAGCTGAAGTGATAGTGCAAATTGGTAACAACATTATTCAACTATCTCCAACAATTTTCCTAGCTTCAATAGGGGTGCTAGCTGCAATTTCAACCTTATATTCTCCTCCTCTACCTTCTTAGCCTTTTCATACTAAGAAGGATCAACACTAGCCCTAGCTTGCTCAAGAATTTATTTTATCTCTTTGCTTCTTTGTTGATTCATGAATTCCTGAAATTCCTTAGATTGAACAAACTTATCATCCACAAGGAATTCATTACAATCCTTAATTATAGGATCACCATCATTTGTCTCATGATAATTCCACTGAATCATTTTGTATTGGTTAACCTCAAAATCAGTTGTATCTTTAGCATTAGGGGAAGGGAACTTCTTCTCCACCTCCCCATCATCAGGCACATGGTCAACCATTTTCTCTACCTTGATTTCTTGGGCACGCTAATTTTTCACATTTGTAAGCTGCTATAGGATGTCCATAGCCTAAGACTATTGTGCCAAAAGAGCTTGTGCTCTATCAACAACCTCTTTCACCTATGCTTTGAAGTCACCACTTTGATAATCTCTTAACTTTATAAAATCCATTTTAAAAGGATCTACAATTTCATCATAAGGACTTATATAAAATGAATTTTTCCTTTTAATTCTCTCCTCTATATCCATGATGAATTCACATTCCCTCTTTCTTTCCATAATAGCCTCATCACTTATCAAGTTCCTCAATACATCATCTAAATAAAAGAAATGATGACCAATCCTTGATAAATTTTTCTCTCTTCTCCTTGCAGAAACAAAACCCTCGAGGTCAAAAATCCTAACCTCATCAATAGGTAGCCTGAGGTTATTTACCATTATTCAAAACTTCGCACACCCCTCTTTGGCAATAACTAAGAAATAAGAAAAAGAACACTGAGGGTTTATAACACTACCCTTTTTGGGTCTCTTGAACATTTCATAGTGCATAAAATTAATTTGCCACATCAACTCCATGAAGGCCAATCGGTCAGAAACATATAGAGGCAATTGGTGTGGTACCACCTTAGAGCCATAAGCTTTGATTAGAGTATACTCTAAGTGTAGAAACTAGTCTACCTAATTATTTCTCATCTAACCCCGTCACCTCTCTTGGACGCATAACTTGCATGATTGTTGGGGAAATCCTATGAATAGGTGCCACACCTAAACTTTTAGGAATACCATATCTAATAATATTTGCAAACATTAGGTAATTGGAATTGGGACAATCCTGGTCCCAAATATATTTCCATATTTGAACAAGTAGAACATTATTTACACTGTCCCTCATTGTCAATTTCAACTTACTTTTCCAATTATAGTCACCTTCAAACAACAACATATGTATCAACATGGAATAGTGTGGAAAATTTAAAGGAAGGACCTCTTGTAAATTTATAAAATATTGATGCATTTGAACTAGAACAAAAGAAGCATAATCAAAACCAATGTTCTAATAATGTCCCTAAATATTAGCAGTCATCACTAAAAGGTTTGGAGCTATCGTTGCCTCAAAACTTTGACCTAAATCATGATTCAGACAATAATATTTTATTTTTGAAATATCCTCAAATTCCTCACATTCAAAGGGCTCAATATCCTTGGGGAGAAACTTATCCTTGATTTTTTTGTGCTGAACTAGCAATTTTTTCTTGTATGCCCTCATGTTTTTATCATATTCATGATATAACTTAGCTTGTTCCATTTGCATGGTGCAATTGGGATTCAACCCAAATACTTCTATCATTTAATCACTTGTTACTTCAAGGACTACATTTTAATCTTCACTTTTGGATTTTCTATTTGAGGGGTCATAATTCTTGTAGAATTCCATCATTAGATCCACCTCTACAAATAAATTGGGATCTACCAACATTCCAAAGTTGACTCCCCATAGGTAACATGTTGGTTTTCTAGAATATATCCTATCAAAGGCATATGTGAATAATTGCTAGCCACTCTGGGGTTGAGCCAACTCTCCAATTTTACCAATAGTGTCAATCAGTTGGCTAGTTACAACAACATTTCCTGTGGCTCTCTTACCAATTCATGATCCACCCATTTTTACCTCCCCAACGACACTCTCCATAAATCTCTCTTAAGTATTTTTTGCACCTCTCAACACTACAAACACATCAGGGGTACCTAGTGTAGGGTTTTTCACTTTAGGTGGCTTAGGTTTGGTCATGGATGTACCATATTGGGTATTTATTCTTTTAAATCTCTTCTACTTTGGTTTTATTTTTGGCCTAACATTGGATTCATTGAGATCTAGCTCACTCATACTAGCAGGGTGATGGGACTAGGGTTTACAGTATTCTTGACTAAAAAAGGTTCACTTGATTTCTTTGAAACCACAAGTACAAATTTAAAGGAAAAAAATCCTAAACCCACAATAATGTATATATCACTTTAATTGAAGGTACTCAACAGATAAACCATAAGAAAATTATCTCTTAATTCCTTGTGACAATTCATGAAGCACAACTCAACACTTTCAATTATGAAGAGATGTTTAATTTTATTAACCATGTGAGTGACTAACATAAATTATTGCTACAATTTCCTTTTGGGGATCCTTCAAACCACTTCTTCAATTTTTTTCTTTCTTCTTTGCTCCTAAACAACTTTGAATATTGAGGAAAAAAATCAGCCACCTTCTTTATGGTCGGGAAACAAAATGGATCATCATAAATGTTTGATAGAGAGATTGTGTGAGTGAACTAACATTTAGCCATTCATATTTAAAACCTAGTCATAAATCATTGTGTTTTAAAACCACATCAACGGTTATCCTCCACCTTGCCTCTTTATTTTCTTCTTTGAATGATTCCTTCAGGTGTTGCCACATTGTTCTTTATGTGGGAGGCATCACTTATTGCTGATAAAATTCCTCATTCACAAGTCTCATCAATGATGTAGCCATTCATGCAATGAAATATCTGTTGGAAAACAATAATAGACAACTAAGAAGGTGGGGTGAATCAGTTGTCACAAAATTAAGACTTATTTAAATTTAAACAACCTTTAATCTTAGATCTGATAATTAATAGTGGAAGCATAAATTAACAATGCATAAGAGACACATGAACACCAAGATTTTAATATGTGGAAACCCTATTAGGGGAAAAACCATGGTGGATGTTAGTCCACAAGATTATACCTTATTAGAAGTATAATGAAAGAAATAAATATGGAATGTACATTCATTTAGGCAAACTACATTGAGACCACTGCTCAAGGGAAGGCTCAATTCCTTATATAGGAAAATCAGATTAAATCCATCTGATGAGGGTGAACTAAGAAATTAGCTTCTACAAAATCCTGATGACAGTTTTGATTAGGCACAAAAACATTCTACACACTCTACTCAATTTCTTCCACACTCTGCTCAATTTCTTCCACACTTTGCTCAATCTCTTTCGCACTCTACTCTGCTCTTGAATGATTTGATCTTTATTCACACATATATTTCACACACATATAGTGAGCATACATTTACAATGAAGAGAAAATCGCTCTTATATATCTACTATAAAGATTTACATCAACAACTCTGTCGACCAAGAATAAAGAATAAATACATGAACAAATCTTGATGTGCATCAACCTAAGTCATTCACAACATAGTGAGGATGTAAATCAACATCCTCAAACATTCTAAACAATAAAATATTAATCCTCATGGATCTGCAACACATTACCACCATCATATCGGCCAAGAACATGAAAACTCAAGCACACATTGGAAAAATCTTTGATCACAATCATACCAAAAAATGCAGATGTACAAAAAGGATAAAGCATGATCTATACTCATCCACAAACATCACACGAACATGTGCAATAACTGAAATTGCCAAAATTTCATCCTCTTCTTCCAAGAACACTTGCTACAGTAACAAAGTGACTGTATGAACATAAAACTTCATACCTTCCTCAATTCTTGATGTGTACCATTGAAACATTCAAAAAACATACTAGAGAGGCTCAAAAATAAATATTTTAGTGAGCAACACCTGAAACTCAATGTAAAACACTTTTCACCATTTGGATCTTCACAGCATCACAGAATGCCTATAACATATTTATTCTAAATTTATCAATCTCCTTGATATATACAACCTTCAGAATCACCAATGCTAATAGTGTTGACATCAATGACAACCACATATCAGCAACACAACCACAACATCCAACAATATCCCCCTTTGGAATTGATGGCAACACATGATGTGAAAAATAATACCATCAACACAACTGGTTTTTCACAGACTTCTCTCCCTTTAATCAGCAATTATCCTCTCATAGATCTTCTCTCCCTTTCTTGACTCTTCTCCCCTTCAATATTTTTTCACATTGTTCTTCTCCCCCTTTGACATCAATGGAAAAGGTACACATTCTTTGAACAACATATTTATCACATCTGCCTACTCCCCCTAAGTAGTAGTCACCACAACATCAATCTAGAATAAGATATGGCTATTAATTCACAGACTGATACAAAGACCTGCATCACTCAGTTGTGATCATGAGGGGAAATCACCCCTAACTTTCCTTTGAGGTACTCAACAATATCCTTAGGTAATGTCTTAGTAAACATGTCTGCAATTTTCTCCTTGGTAGGTATATACTCTAGTCTAACTTCTTTGTCACTTAATTTATCTCTCAAGAAGTGATATTTGATGGATATATGCTTTTTCTTTGAATGCAACACTGGATTCTTAGAAATTTTTATGGTGCTTGAGTTATCACATAATATGGCAATGGGTTCTTCATACTCAATTATGACATCTTTCAGAATTTTCTTCATCCACAATACTTGAGTACAACTATTTGTAGCAACAATATATTCCACCTCAGTAGTAGCTAATGAAACAAAATTTTGGTTTTTTCTTAGCTGACACCAACTTATTTCCCAAGAATAATGCACCACCACTAGTACTCTTCCTATCATCCACATCTCCTACCCAATCTACATCAGTTAAAGAACTCAGGATAAGATCATCATCCTTAGGATACCAGAGACCAAATTCAACAGTCCCTTTTAGGTATCTGAAGATTATTTTCACAGCAGTCACATGAGACTCTTTTGGATCAGTTTGATATCTAGCAACCATGCGTACGACATTCATTATATCAGGCCTGGTCCGAGTCAAATAGACTAATCCACTAATCATTGACCTATATTTTGTTTGATTTGGTTTAGGAGAATCATCATTCTGTGGAAGTTTGCATCCAGTTACCATAGGTATACCAACTGGCTTTGAGTCTTCCATGCCAAAAAAATTTAGTGACTCTTTTACATATTTGGACTGGGATATAAGATTACATCTTCTAACTGATTGATCTGTAATCCTAAAATGAATTCCAGTTCTCCAATCATTGACATTTCAAACTCACTTTTCATTTCATCAATAAGCTTGATACACAAATCATCATCACCTTCAAAAATAATGTCATCAACAAAGAATTCAATGATCAACTCTTTATTCTGGTCCAACTTGAAATATAGATTGTTGTTAGCAGTACCTTTATTAAATCCAAGATTCCACAAGTATTTATCCAATCTAGAATACCAAGCTCTAGGAGCTTTCTTAAGTCCATATAGATATTTCTTCAATCGGCATACCATGTTTTATTTTTCAGTCAGTTGAAATCCATCAAGTTACTCAACATAGACTTCTTCTACTAGCACACCATTTAGAAGTGGTAACTTTTTCATCTGATAGACTTTGTAATTCTTGAAAGCATCATAAGCAAGAAATAATATTACAGATTCAATTCTAGCAATAGGGGAAAATTTTTCTTCAAAATAAATACCTTTCATCTGTGAGTACCCTTTGCAAACTAGTCTTGCTTTGTTTGTGACAACTTCACCTTGTTCATTTAGCTTATTCTAAAACACCCATTTGGTTCCAATCACATTTTTCTTCTGAGGTCTAGGAACAAGATCCCATGTATCATTTTTATCTATCTGCATTAGTTCTTGAATCTCATCTGCTCCCAGCCATCCTATGATGACCCCACCACAAAGTATTGAATTATAATGATATCATAGGAAGGCACCATCTATCACATTCAGAGGAGCTGAAATAACATTATAAATGTGTTAATATATTAAGCCAACCCTAATGTGTTAACTGGAAAGCTACTAAAGTGAATCTAAAAGGCACATGCTTAATATCAATGGAGATATTTTAATCTCAACAGAAAAGGTGCTCAACAGTTAAGTTCAAATTTGGCAATCGTTTGAATGAGTAGGTTCATTGAAGATCGTAATTTGTGGTTTCCTACTATCATGTGATCAGGAGTTGCAATATGGTTAATGATCGCGGCATCAAGGGAATGATGACACGTGGATTTATTTGACGATGTAATAGGTGGTGGTCCATTTTCTATAATATAAGTCAATGTCAGATTGATTGAAGCACAACTGTTTGTTGATCTAATTTAGATGAAGATCGACAGTTAAGATTCAAACCTACATCAAATGCGATTGGAGTCATTGGTGAAGCACGCGAGCAGGCAATAGTGGTGGACGGGTTGTACTCTTTCCTGTTTCGATTGAATAATAGGATTATTTCTGTATTTTATAGTCATAAAAAGCATTCAAGGAATTTTGTAGAGCAGTTTTAAAGCCAAGGAAGAAATCACGAGTTGTTGCAATGAATAATTAGGGTTTCTGTGAGTAAAAGGCCATAAGTTAATTTTTTCTTTTCTTGGTGAAATTTTAGCCTGAATTTAAGTAAATTTGCAGTGTGATTTTTGGGAGATTGTTAGAAATTTTATTAGCGTTGTGATTGAATTTTTTTTTTTTTTTGAAATTGTAAATTACATGTTGGTAATTTCACATTCTTGAAAAGCCCTAGTTTGTTCTAAAGTTTTTAATTCAAGTAGACCCTAGTTTGTTCAAAATGGCACCATAAAAGCACCACTCTGACCAAATTAATTTTTTTAAAAGGAACCTATATGACGACTTCTTAGATCAATTGAAAATTTTGACAACTCATACAAGAAAAGGGCAGGCCCTAATGCCAAGAAAAACCCTTGGGGAGGGGTTAGTATGTAATTTATTTAATATAGCTAATGCTAAGGTGTCAATACAAGGTTTCGAGATGTTCAGACTGTGGTTTGGACAAATGAATTTTCCTCACCCATTCTCAAATGGTTGGATTTACGACATGGGAAAATTGGTGGTACCCAATGTGTTTCTGGATGCGGATTTTCTCAAGGCAGTGCTTGCAAGGTATGATCCTGTTAGACAGGTGGTCAGGGACAAAGATGGAGGGGTTTTATTGAGTGTTAATAGAGAATAATTTTAACAATTTTTTGATTTGTCTGAACCCAGTGACTTCCTAGTTCCTATTGAGCTTGCAGAGTTGAAGCAGGCATATCATAAAATTAAGCCTCTCTTTAGAGTTAAGATGCTCCCACCTCATTTGGAAAAGGCAGGAGGTTCAAGAACTCATATAAGCCCTAATGATCAGGAGCCTTTCAAATTGGATTTTTTTTCCAAACACTTTCAAGCTAACTTTTATTCACTATTCCAAATATTGGGATTTAGCCCTAACACTGTGATGCCAATATCATTCATGTTCATGGAGGTGCAAATACAACATTCAAAATTATTTGTAGTTTATGATTTTTCTTCTTTCCTAGCCGATAGAATACACAAAGGGTTAGTGAAGCTACAACAAAATGATACCAGCACACCTTTCTACTGCTATTCTATGCTCATGCATATGTTTTTGTTCAAGAATACTCATTTATTCTCTAATAAAATGAAACTGAATAGGTTTGTCAGTGAAGAAAGGCTACCGATACAAACTTGGACTGCTAACCTTTCATATAACAGAGAAAGATCTATGCATAGTTTGATAATTGTTTTGAATCAAGAATAATAGCGAGTTTGGTGGTAAATTCACCAAGGGTTCTTATGGAGTTGCATGATTTTCTTAGGCCTAGGGAGAGGAGGCCTAATTTTAGGATCTGCCACAATTGAGGTGATATCATCCCATATCCATTCAATAATATTTTGAGAATGTATGGATTTTAGCGAACTCCACACATCTTTCCTTACAATGTGCCACCAACGATCGTATTTTTTGAGGTCATTTGGAAAATTGGTTGCATTCATGAAGACAATCTCATTGGAAATGGAAAGTGGACATTCTATCTGGATTACATGGTAGTTTTTGATTTTGTTATTATAAAGGGAGGATGGGTACATTTTGAGAAATTCTTTGATTTATACAATTTGAGTTTTAGTCCTAGGAGGTAGTGTGACCCTGAGGGTTTCTTCGCTTTGTTTAGACAGAGAATAAAGGGAGCAAGATTTTATCATGAGTTCAATTTTCCTAAAGAGCTAATCATGAATGATTTTGAATTAAATAGGAAAGAACTGAATAAAGAGAAATGGGTTGCCTATGACAAATTACTAGCTATTGTACACAAAATGGACCCAAAAGATGATCCATTGATGGATTTCACCCCTTTTCATAAGAAGATTGATTTCTTGATGAAAATTTCAGGGAAGTCATGGAAATTTTAATGACAAAGAAAATCAATCTGGAGTTGGATTTTGCTAAACATGAACAAGTTACAGGGCCATCAAAAGAAAGGCCAACCTACCAACCTACAAAAGATAAGCCCATCTATAGGAGGCAAAGGGATGATAGTGATGAAGAAGGAGATAAGGATGGAAGAGGAAAAAATATGATGGAGCTAGAGGAGCCACCAAGATCCATAAAGATAATTGATCTCCAGTCATCACCAAGGAGTCCCTCACCACCACCATCATCACTAGCTCCCAAAAGGAAAAGAATTGTGTAGTCCCAAGAGGACTTGATGGATGAAATTATTGTTACAAATCAAGACCTACAGATAGGCATGCCATCCCCTCCTCGACCAACTAAATTGATCTTGTCAGACCTGGACATGAAGGGAAAGTGTGTACAAGATGCAAGAATGGAAGCTTGCAAGGAATTCTTAAATGATGATACTTTTTTAAAAACACCAACCTTCTTGCAACTGGTATAGAGGATGAAATTGGGAGAGTACCAGGAAAAGTGCAAGGAAACAAGAGGTCAGAGTCCGGATAGGTCAGATGAGGAAAATGATGATGAAGTGAAGGCTGAAGTGATGAGTGAATTTAAGAAAATCACTCTAGAAGAAGGGAGAAACTGGTTGATCAAGTTGGTGTCTTGATATTACCTTAATGGGACATTGTTGATGCAGTGGCCTGTAATGTTATTCTGAAATGAAAGCATCCCCTCCTAAATTCAGAAGAAGAAGTTAGGTTAGCACCACAAGACTTTGACTTTAGTGAAGAGTATGAGACTTTGGCAATATGGGCTTTTTCCTTAGAGGGAAGAAAACCAAGCATAACAAATATTAACCCTAATTTGAAGGGAGGGTTAATAATAAAAAGATCTTCAGAAACTTCAACAATGGAGGCTAGAAGTTTAACTGTGAATGTGGCCAAATTGGCACAAAAAATAACAGAAAGAGAGGAAGTTGAAAAAAGGAATTATATGGAGAAGTATAACTTTATGATTGGGGAATATAATAAGGTGTAGCAAAGGACTATTGAGCTGCAAATAGAGGTGGAAAGGATGAGGTACAAACAAATAGGGGTAGCATCAACTCAATCTGTGATTAAATCATTACCATCTACATTAGGGTCATCACTTCCTACTTCCCCCATTGTTTCCACACCAAAGTCTCCCACTAAAACTCCTACCCTTAGTCCCACATTAGAACCAATTGAGAAGGAGCTAGAGTGCTTTGTTGATCCAACAAAGAAACAATTAATACAAAAACTTATAGAGCTTAAATATTCTTTGAAGAACAATGAGGAGAAAGCAAATCTAAGGCAAAGGGAAATTGTCACCATAGTTTTTCAGAATTTAAAAGAAAATTTTGATAACAAATTGCCAAATATACATTCTTCTTATTCTTTATTGATGGGTGCAATAAATAATTTTGATAGGGATCAAGAAGTAGAAATACCATTGATTGAGAAATGGATCCCTAGGGCCAATGACTTGGATATAATGTATAAAGCCTCAAGATTTGATGTTAATAATAGGCCACAGTCATTAAGAACTACTCAAGTATTGGTTAAATCACTGCAAGGTTTTCAAGCCTTACTACATAACTTGAGTAGGAAGATAAGGGAATTTTTGAAGATTTTTGATGATTGGAGACATACACTGTTACCTAATATAATTGATTAGAAAAGTAATATCAATTCTCTTCAACAATGGAAAGATATGGCTAGTAATTGATGCCCAAATTTTTTTAATTGGTGATGACTTGGATTTAGATCTACTAGAGAGTTGTATGGGAAAAATCATCAACACCAATTCATTTCTTGATTATTTCTAAAATGAGGCAAACTAGGTGGCAATTAAATATACACCCTACAGAGTCAAGGGAGATAAGGTAATCAACTTAAATTGGCCAACTGATGAGGAATACAAGCTATGGGTGGATATATATTCGACTGAGGAGGAGTAAAAGCAGGAGTAAACTACTAACAGTGAATTAACTCACTGTTGTAGTCATAAAAATTTCAAGTTTTGTTTTTTGGTGGAAGTTTAAGTTCACGTGCTCTTGAAGATTCGCTGCTATATCAAATCATCCTCAATGGGAAAAATGCAAAAGAACAAGAAGATTATCCAAGGGAAATATCTATTGTAACTAAATTTTGAAATGTCACAAAGTGGTCGAATTGGCTGGTGACATGTGTACTTTCTAGCCCGATACTTGTTTGATCCTTCATTTTATATAAGAATGATTTCAAGGCTAGAAGTATGGGTTAGCAAGTTAGAAATCTTTGGTCTAGTCTAGGTGAAGTTGTAGAGAAATTGTAAAGTCTGGTAGTTACATAAGAAATGCAAACTAGGTTCTAAGTCATTTTGTTATGGGTTTTGAATTCATGGAGATATAATGTTGTATAATAGTACTAGCATTTGAATCAGATTGATAAATTCAAGCTCATGTCTCTCCTATGTACAAGCGTATTTGAATTTTGAATAAAGTGATCAAGGGTTATTCTTTTCATCTCACTGTTGTGGTGTGTGCAATTATTATTTTAGCTTTAATTCAAGGAATTAATTAAAATTCTTAAATGATATTGTAGGTTGATATGTTCTATACAAGGATCTGATAAGTAGTATTGAGTTAGGGTTACATATTGGTGATATTGTAAGGCAATATTATCAAAGATCTTATATGCTACAAGTTGAATATGTTATAAAACCTTAGGTATTTGTGAATTTGTCTCCTCCAATGGCAATAAAACACTGATCTAAGTTGCATCTATTTTTGTGATTTTTTATTTGTTTGTCTTCACCCAGAGCTTGGTACAAATTATAATTAATGAATATATTTTACTTTGAAGTGTTGTTATAATTATCTCACACTCCAAATGGTTGATAATTATTGATGAACAACCAATTCTATTCAATATTATCTAGTTCTATTGAGCTATTGAGTGAGATTATCTGTTATGGTTAATGTTGTTTATAATTATGGTACAAAGGTTATAAACACATTAAGGGATCACCCTCCCGGGTCTTGTAGAGCCTAAAGTGTAGGAGGTCCTTAAAATCCTCATCAGTTGGTCTAGGTCCTTCAAGATTCCCTTGATTGGAGTGTGCAATTCCATAGGTATATTACAAGATCAACGTGGTTTCAATAAAAAAAAAAATCCAACAAAATGGTGACTCTACTGGGGAGTTAACTTAAATATTTCTTTCCAGTGTGTTTGTCATCCATTTTGCATAGAGTTTCATCGTGTTTCTATGATTTTAAGGTCGATTATGTGGTTCTGTGTTGAATTTATCTATATCTTTTTTTATTCAAAGTGTTTTGAGTCATTGGTTAAGTACATTGTAAGTTGTCAATACATAGTTACAAAGATCCTTTGAAATCCACCAAATATTTCTAGATATTTGGTATTCCCAAGATAATTGGGTCGTGGCTCTGAAGTCTCTACACCAGTGTGCATTTTATTTTGAATATTTAATAAATGCTGAAGGATCTTTTGGACAAGTACATAGAATGAAGAACACCAGGTCATTTATGAAGCAACATCTAGAAAAAAAGGTTGGAAAGTGAACTTCCTAGAATGAAGAAGAAGGACTAGATAAAGAAAAGACCAGAATCTAGTCATGTGGCTCTTGCATCACAGAACCCTATACATCAAGGTACAAGTAAGTATTTACATCCCATCCCTGAAATTTTTGAATAAGTATCTAAAAGTTCAGAATTAGACAATTGTGGATTTTTTGATGCATTATTTAATACACCAAATCAAGAGGATGTAATATGTCCAAATAAAGGACCTATTAATGTTCAATATTCTGAAAACAAAAGAGGTAGGAGTAGAAGTTGAAGCCATCATATAGAAAGCACTAGTGATGTGCCTCCTCCTCCTATTGCAAATGAAGAATCTCATTTATTTTCTAGACATGCACATGAAGATGTGAATCTTGCATATTTAAGTGATACATCAAGTTTTGAAATGACCTTACCTGATCTTGAAGAATTTTTTGGAAACATTGAATCCTTAAGATGAGAGATCCAAATGCAAGTTGAGCTTAGGAGGAAAAGAGAAAAAGAGAGAGAAACATAATTGATGCATGTCATGATTGAAAGAGATAGGTTGACTAGACAATTGGCAACAATGAAAGCCTTGAACCAAGAAAAAACTAAGCCAAGTGTTGAGGGCCCTATCTTACGTGAAATATTTGATAAGGAGACAAGGCCTATGTCTAAGGTAGGTCTTGTAGGTAAATTTGATACCCAAAAAAAACCTTCAGACCTTGTTAAGCCTCAACCAAGTGATCCAAATCCTAAACCTATTTTAGACAAGGGAAAACAAAAGGTTGAGGGGATTAAAATAAATGATAAGGTGAGTTTCCACCCTCCAAAGCTAGATCTATCACCACAAGTACCATCACAAGCTGACGTTGATTAGAAAAAGTTAGAAATGAGGGTGAGGCTCTTGTAGAGGAATTGAAGAGGTCATAAATTAAAGCTAAAAATGGAGAAATGAAAAAAAATAAAAGTTTCTTAAAGATTTCAAGCTTAGATGAGGCTACACAAGTTGCAACCTCATCAAATTACCAGCATGCCTCTAAATTGGGTTGTGAAAAAAAATTGGATACCACTACAAACAATTCTAGCCCAACAATCCATGTTACTAAGCCTTTAAACCCAAGTTAGGGAGGCTTGAAGAGAATTTTTGTCTAACAAAATATTTTAATGCTTTTGATGCTAAAATGGCATATCTCCTAAGAGATAAAGACCCTTAGACCATGAGGGATGATTTTAGGATGGCTATAAATACTGAAATTAGTAGGCACGGTTCTGGGAAATATGGTAGAAGAGAAGAGCCTAAACTCCTAAAGAATCCCAAGGACAAAGTTGAAAAGGTTTTTGGCTCAAAGCCTAAAGATGAAGATAAATTGGATAAGGTATTGAGCACTTTGAAGGACATAAAACATACCATTTCCAAGCAAGAAAATGGTATAGGAAATGAGAAGCAACAATATAATAAGAATGAAAGACTTCCTAGATTGCAAAATTACCCTTATAATACAAATTGGAAAGATGGGAAACTAATCTTGCCCAACCAGAAGCCTAAACAAGATCAACATCCACCAGACCCCTTGCAAAAGCATTCAACAAATTTGGTAGAGGAAAGACCATGGTGTGAGGTTTGTGAACATCCACATAATCAAAGCCATTGTGGTATTGCTCAGTTAATTTTTGCTGAGGGAATAAAGCAGGAAGCTCAGGAGTGGTCTCTTGAAATTGAGCAAGATGATGTGGATATTTGTATGACCAGATCATATATTAATGAAGTAGAATGTTCCTCTAGTGATGAATCACAAGGAATAGATGTTGATAATCAAAGAAAAGGAAATTAAATATACCATCAACAAGTTTTATCTGATGAGGAAGGTGATTTTGATCATAATACTTTCAATACGAAACAGGATGAAGATGTAGTGTCCCTAAGGAGACCATCAGAGGAAGATATTGCAAGATTGATCGTAGAAATGGCTGCTCAAGTGAAAATCTCATTTCAGTTGAGAAACAAAACTGTTGGTGGTGAACAAGGTAAGCCTGCTAGCTTATTTATTAAGGAACAAAAGGATAAAAATAATGATGTCAAAGTTGATAACATGAAAGATGTTTTCAAGGTTAAAGAGGTTAAAAATGGCAAGATTTGGGCAAAAAAAAATGAAATTCCAAAGCCCCAAGGAGATACAGCTTCACCATCAGTGAAGAATAAAATGGTTAGAAAGTCTGCTGAACATATTTTAGAGGACAAGAAGCAGAAGAAAACTAAGGGAAGCAAGCAACAAGAGAAACAAGAAAATGATGAAGGTATAGTGTTTAATTTACCAAAATATATGCCCATAGATATGTTACAACTACTTTATCAGGTTAAAGTTTCATTAACTTTGCTAGAAATGATGAGAATAGATGAACATAAGGAAAAAGTAGTAGCCTTAATAAAAGGTTCTAATATTACTAAGGTTGAACAAGGTAGTTTTAAAGAAGAAAAAGATGAAGGAGAAAGAAAGGAGAAAGAAATAGAGGAAATTATGTCATAGATTCCCCCTGTATATTTAGGAAATTAGATTAATGTGTGCCTTGGAAATATAAACCCATTTTCATTGAGTGTTATTATAGATGGGAAGACTTTAAGGAATTGTATGATAGATTTGAGGGCATCAAGCAATGTTATGCTAGTCAAGATCCTGGAGGCAATGGGCCTCATAGTGGATACCACTCAAAGTAAATTCTATGCAATGGATTCAAGGGAAGTGTCAGTTATTGGTACTATCAAAGCATTACCTTATAAATTGACTCAGTATCCTGAGAAAGACTTAGCCATGAGTGTGCTAGTTGCAAACATCCCACCGCATTATGGGATGCTATTGTCAAGAAAGTGGAGTGCATCAATGGGGGTTAGCATGCAATGTGATCTGTCATTTGCCACTTTTTACATTGATGGAAAGAATGTCAAGATTGAGAGAGAACCAAGAGTATCTCATTTATAGCTTTGCTAAGAAAGTATAGGCATGTGTTTGCATGGTCATACGATGACCTTAAATCATATAAAGAGGATTTTGTTCTAGCACGAGATTTTGTTGAAGCCCGAAGCAAAGCCATTCCACCAGAAACAAAGACTGATTATCCCAACATTGCAACCAAAAATGTAGGAGGAATTTAGAAATCTTAGGGATTCTGGAATCATTAAACCTATTAGGAATTTTTCTAGGGTTTCAAATTTGGTTCCTGTTAGAAAAAAGAATGGAGACATCAGGTTGTGTGTGGACTTCAAAAATTTGAATGTAGCTTCCCTGGAGGACAATTACCCTTTACCTAATATGGAGGCTATGTTGCAAAAGGTCACAGGGTGCAAATTTCTTTCAATGATGGATGGGTTCTCAGGCTACAACCAATTTATGGTAAAAGAGTCTGAGCAATACAAAATTGCTTTTATAACAACCTGCAACACATTTGTATATGTACAAATGCCTTTTGGCCTGATGAATGTAGGCACCACATTCCAAAGGGCTATGGACGTAGCCTTTGAATATTTCATTGATCTTTTCCTTTCCATATACCAGGATGATCTTAATGCTCATAGTAAGAAGGAGGAGGAACATTTTCCTCACTTGGAAAATATTTTTCTCAGGCCACTATAATATGGAATTTCCTAGAATCCTAAGAAATGTGCTTTTGGAGTCAAGGAGGGGAAATTGCTAGGAAATATTTTTTCCAAGGAGGGAGTCATGATTGATCCAGAGAGAGTTGCTGCAATAGAAAAAATCCCAAAACCTCACACTATCAAAGGTATACAATATTTCTTTGGGAAAATAAACTTTCTAAGGATATTTTTGACAAACTTTGCTGAGATAGTTCACCCAATTTCCAATATTCCTAAGAAGGGAGCTAAGGTTGAATGGGGAGAGGAATCTACACAGGCCTTCCATGCCGTTAAGCAAGAAATAAAGGAGGATCCTATATTGAAAACCCCTTATTTTTCTAATCCCTTACAGATCTTTTCATTTTTTTGTTTGCATACAATTGCAGCTACGATGTTGCAAAAGAATGCAAAAGGTTTTGAACAAGCTATAAACTTTTTTAGTAAATCCTTACAAGCTAAAAAACTTAAGTATGATATTAATGAGAAACAAGCATATGCATTGGTTAAGGCAATAAAAACCTTTAGGCCCTATTTGATGGGAGCTACTATGGTTGCATTTGTACCTAGTGTTGTCATCAAAGATATCTTCACACATCAGGAAGTATCAGGAAGATGGTGTAGATGGATCAATAGGATCCAAGAATTCAAAATTGAGATCTAGATTTCTAAAATTGTAAGAGGGAAGGGATTGGCCAAGCTTATGGCCCAAATAAATTTAGAGGAAAATCAAATAAATTTGTAGGAAGAGGAGAATAGATCACACACATGTGATATGGAACATTGTGAATGGTATAAAGGTGTGATTTATTATCTGCAAAAGATGAAATGTCCTGACAACTTAAGGGACAATGAGAAAAAGGAATTAAAACTACATGCTATCAAGTATGTTATTATAGCTGGTAAACTTTGGTGGAGAAATGACAAAGGTGTCATGCTAAAATGTGTAGATCAAAACCAAGCACAAGAACTTCTGATTGAGATGCATAGTGGAGTTTGTGGAGGGCATTACATGGCCAAAAAAACTGCACACAAGATACTAAGGGCTGGATTTTGGTGGCCTATGGGTTTTCAAGATGTACACCAATTGCTAAAGAAATATGATTCTTGTCAGCGTTTCTCTGGTAAGTTAAATTTTTTTGGTAACTTTCCTTTAAAACCAGTTACAATGCAATCTCCATTTCAACAATGGCGTATTGATTTCATAGGAGAGATAGCATGCAAATCCAGTAGAGGCCACTCATGGATATTAGTAGCCACTGATTATTTTACCAAGCGGGTGGAAGAAATCCCAACAAATAAAGCAACCAATAAAGTGGTAATTGATTTCTCAATGAGTAACATATTGACTAGATTTGGATTTCGAGAAATGATTATTTTGGATAATGCAATGTGTTTCAGATCTGAGGAGTACATATAATTTCATGAGAAGAATGAAATGTTGGAATGATGGATGCATAGGTGGACCTTTGCCAGGAAGAAATATTCAACCACAAAGAAAGTATGATAATGGCATGCAAATATAGATTCTATTATTATCTATCAGATTGATAGATAGATGGATATTTGACAAAGAGTGCATATGCCTGATTATATAGGCAAGTGCTAAACCTAGAATGAAAAGGATGTTTCCAAGTGTTCAAATCACACTTCATGTGCCAACAAGAAACCCTAACCAACTACCTAGGGAATGATAACAAGATGGAGATAAGTTCTAGAAAAGACAACTCATCTTCTAGAAGGGAATCTTATCTCAACAACTTTATTAAATGATTAAATGCAACTTAGGACTAATATGACTAATTAAAACCTAAATTAACTTATGCTAGTGTAATAATTAATTAATTACACTAACACCCCCCCATAAATGCAAATTAGGGAGACTAGATAAGCATGGACCTAAAACTAAGATGAATGTAAGAAAGCATGAATGGGTCCCGACAACAAGGATTGATCAGGTACCCATATACAAATGCAATAATGAGGTAGAGAAGGAAAACCCAATGAGATAACCCCCCCATACAATGAGATGGCTACAGCAAAGAAGCACTGGAAGAACACTGTGGAGTAACATTGGAACCGCAATTCGAAAAGCAAGGAAAGATACTTCTGTCTACAAGAAACCATATTGAAATCATAATAATGCAATAGTAGATCCGATGCCACGGAACACTTGAAAAACACCAAGTTGGAACAACCCTGGAATCCATAAAGTAACACTAGATGAAAAGATGATGACAGAATTTGGAAGCCATGAATTTCGATGCCGATGTCAAACTGAGACTAAAACTTTTCCATGAGAACAAGTACCATAAAGACTCGGGAACATTAACCACAAATTTAGTGGCTCTCAAACTGAGCTGGATCTGATGTGAATCTAATATGTGTCAAACTAAGATAAAATATGGCCAAAAGAAACTAAGAAACCAGATTACAACCCATGCGATTTGTCATCAAAACACAATGAAGATCAAAGTGCATGCACACTCTAATCAGATTATTATGCAACAAAACCCCCCTGATGGAACTTTATATTAGTTCATTTGTTACAATACCCAATGATTGCAAAAGGAGAGAATGCCTAAATATGCATAAACAAAAAATTAAAAAGAGTGCAAGCACAAACCAATGTTCACATTTGTCTCCATGATGAAAAATAACCTCAAATTTGTCTAGATGACCAAATCTGAAAAAATGGCCTACCCCTCTATGAAGTGCTCAAAACAAGCTTTCCGTCAATATCTCATTTGCCAAAAATGGACATCGTGGCCAAAAGTTATGAATTTTTCAAAAAAACTGAATTTAGCTAGTAGGAAATGGGTTTTCTAGCAAAAATGTTTATTTCTAATTTGATTTCTGAAAAATTTACTCACTGTTTGTAAACAAAAATAAAAACCCAGAAGTCATTTCTTGATCCAACAAGCAAAAGATGAAAAATTGATTTTTTAAACCTTCAGCCAGGAGAAAAATGATGCTTGATGCTTTTTAGACTGCAATTTTCTCCAAATTTGTGTAAGATATGCAAAAGCTAAAAGATACCCTGTTTAGATTTCAACGTTGGCTACAAAACCCAAAAATTGTCTTTCCTGCAAATGAGTGAAACCTAGATTTTTGAAGCAAATATGATGACGGCTCCAATAAAAAATGGTTTGCAACAAACCCTTGCTTGCCAAAGAATCTCACTAGCCAAACTTTCTTGATCCTGGGATGAACCTTCACTGAAATAGCTCTGATACCATGTTGGAATGATGGATGCACAAGTGGACCTTTGCCAAGAAGAAATATTCAACCACAAAGAAAGTATGATAATGGCATGCAAATATAGATTCTATTATGATCTATCAGATTGATAGATAGATGAATATTTTACAAAGAGTACATATACCTAATTATATAGGCAAGTGCTAAACCTAGAATAAAATGGATGTTGCCAAGTGTTCAAATCACACTTCATGTGATAACAAGAAACCCTAACCAACTACCTAGGGAATGATAACAAGATGGAGATAACTTCTAGAAAAGACAACTCATCTTCTAGAAGGGAATCTTATCTCAACAACTTTATTAAATGATTAAATGCAACTTAGGACTAATATGATTAATTAAAACCTAAGTTAACTTATCCTAGTGTAATAATTAATTAATTACACTAACATGAAATACAAATATCCTACTCATCGCCATATCACCCACATGGAAATGGACACGCATAACCAAGCAATAAGAGCTTGATGAAAATCATAAAGAGAATCCTGGATAAAAACAAGAAAGCATGGGATTCTAAGTTGAAATTAGCAATCTGGGCAGATAGGGTGACTGTGAAGAACGTAATAGGTTGTGCCCCATTTGACTTGGTTTATGGGATAAATTCAAGGTTGCCCCAAAATAATTTGATGGAGATGTATAAGTTTGTCTAGGCATATGAAAAAGACATTGATGATGAAATGCAATTGAGAGTAGAAGCTCTAATAGAGTTGGATGAAACCAAAAGGGAGGCTCAAATAAAAAATGCAAAATTACAGTTGCAAGTAAAAAACTTGTATGAAAAAATGGCAACAACAAGGAGCTTCCAAGTTGGAGATTTGGTCCTAATGTGGAATGCCAAATTAGAAGATAAGGGAAAGCATGGAAAATTTGATACAATTTGGTTGGGTCCATTTCTGATCAATAGTAAATGGGGTGAAGATTCATACTTCCTCCAAGAGTTGATAGGGGATAATCTTGAACTGATAGTTCATGGACAGTTCTTGAAGCTATACTTTACTTGAAGTATTTTTTTTTTCCATGAGCAGTAAAATAGGTCTATATATAGGTTAGTGGTAGGTTTCCTTCCCATTGGGTTGTTTAGTCTCGACAACCTATTTTTGGTCATCTCTATAATTGGTTTACTCAACCTCAGTTTCTGAATTCTCACTTCATTCCAGTGGAATGAGCGTCCCCAATTCAAGCCATTGATGGAACTTTAGAAATCTTCCCTACAAATTTCATCGATCTTGCCTGTTTTCCTAGCTCTCCATGGTAGAGTTTCTATAAAATGGTATTAGAAGGGTCTAGGGTTAGGGTTCTATAGTTGTTTTTAGGTATTCATGTAAAACCCCACTTTCATATCATGCACCCTTGGTTTGTTCTATTCGGTCGTTACCTTTTTGGTGGGACTTTAAAAAAACTTATGTCCCATTGTTTCATCTAGGCCGAGTCCCCTTCTGTACTTTTGTCATGTTTTCTTATGGTCGAATTTAAATTTTCCTAAGTCTACCATGGCTTGTCTCCCCTTTTAAAATAACTTCATGTCATTGTTTACCGTCGACCTAGTTATTTCCCCTTTATCCTAATAAATGGTTTATATTTTACATAGGGATTAATTTTAGTGGTCGTTGATGATTGGGCATTAAATCTCAACCACTCTCCACCATCCCGTGATGACCCCACAAAAAATTATTGAATGATCATGATATCGTGGGAAGGTGCCATATGTCACATTCAGAGGAGGTGAAATAACATTATAAATGTTTTAATATATTAAGCTGACCCTAATGTGTTAACTGGAAAGCTACTAAAGTGAATCTAAAAGGCACATGCTTAAAATAGGTAGAGATGTTTTAATCTCAACAAAAAACGTGCTCGACAATTAAGGTCAAAGTTGGGAGCTGTCTAAATGAGTAGGTTTGTTGAAGATCAGGATCTACGGTTTCTCGCTATCACACGATCAATAGTTGCAAGGTGGTTAATGATCGCGACATCAAGGGAATGATGACTTGTGGATTTCTTTGATGACATAAGAGGTGGTGGGCCATTTGCTATGATAGAAATTAATGTCAGATTGATTGAAGCACAACCATTTTTTGATCCAATTTAGATGAAGATCAACGGTTAAGATTCAAACCTATATCAAATGGGATTGGAGCCATTGGTGAAGTGCATGAGTGAGTAGTAATGGCAGATGGGATGTACTCTTACTTATTTCGATTGAATAAAAGGATTATTTCCTTGTTTTATTGTCAAAAAAATAAATCAAGGAATTTCGTAGAGTAGTTTTAAAGCCATGAAAGAAATCATGAGCTATTGTAGTGAATAATTAGGGTTTTTGCACGTAAAATGTCGTAAGTTAAATTATTCTTTTCTTGGTAAAATTTTAGCCTGAATTTAAGTAAATTTGTAGTGTGATTGTTGGGAGATTGTTCAAAATTGTATTAGGTTTATGAGTGAAGTTGAAATTTGTTTGAAATTTCAAATTATGTGTTGGTAATTTCACATTCTTGAAAAGCCCTAGTTTTTTCTAAAGTCTATAATTCAAGTAGACCCTAGTTTGTTCAAAATGGCACCATGAAGGAACCACTCTGGCCAAATTGATTTTTTGAAAATGAACCTATATGACGACTTCTTAGATCAATTGCAATTGTCAAAAATTGATAAAAGAAAAGGGCAAGCCCTAATGCAAGGGAAAACCCTTGGGGAGGGGTTGTTGAGAAATGATGCCTCAATTACTAGCTTGAACCTCTATCAGAAAAAGACTTGGCAAAAAACTCTGTCTTCTGCCTTTACTACCATACCATGGCGGTCTTCCTTTCTGTTCTAGCGGTACCATGGTGAAGGGTTTGGCGGTTACCTTGTTACCACGCACGGTCTCCTTCCTCACTGCAGTGGCCATGGTATCGATATCTCCATCTAGTTGGCGATTACCATCTTACCATGGTAAGACTGCCAGCAACCTAGCTAGCGGTTACCGCCATACTGTGGTCAGTCAAATGAGTAACCACGGTGGCCATGGTAAGACCACCAGCGGAGTGGCTAGTGGTTACCACCATACTGCGGACACTCAAGAGATTGACCATGGTGGTTGTGGTAAGACCGCCAGCGGTTAGCAAGGATGGCTACTGCCATACCACAGTGTGTCTTGGAGCTGGTTGCAGTAGCATGGTGTGATGGTTTTGTATGGGCTTAGTGAATTCGGGGTGAGCTCAGTCCAGCTCACCGCCATACCATAGGTCAAACTCAGTAGGGCTGCGGTAGCGCGGTAAGGACTTTGGAGAGCTCGGATGAGCTTGTTGACAGGGTTGGCCAAGTTGGACTCGGTGGCAAAAGTGATAGGAAAATGAGATGTGGACACGTGGCTCAATGTTAGAGCATTAATTGCCTAGAGGCCAAAGTCACAACAACAATTATTGCAGGTCGACTCAAGGTGGCGTACATGACCCGATTTGGGTAAAGAAGTTATGACCTGGGTGGCTCGATGCAGGAAGATCAGTATGGGAAAATCATTGGTGTGATTGGATCAGAGATGATTGTACTTGATATTCAGCACTTGGTTGACAGAATTGAATGAAACGTATGACTTATGTAAGTCGTGTACGTGATTGCAAAAAAGTCAGAGAGAGTTTTTTCTCGAACTAAATGTTGGATGAACATTATAACAGTGAGATAATTCTGTAAGTGCTGCTATGAGATAAACAAAAGAAAGAATGCAATTTGTATGAAATATTGTTATTACCATAATACAAAATATTATTTTTTCGTGTGGTGGGTTTTTTACCTAGAAAGGTTTTCCCACATTAAATACCTATGTCATGTGTGAATGCTAAATTGGTGCAATCTCTTTTTGTGGCTTGTATTAGATCTCAAGTAGTTTAGATGCTATTGAAATGTGTTTATGCTCTTCTCCTTTGTTGTATTATTGATAAGGGAAAGTATTCCACATTTTAGGTTCATTTGTTGATCCTTGTTTTTCCCTTCAAGTGGTATCAGAGCCTAGTGAGTTGTGTTATCCTTGTAGAAAAGATCAGTTTTTTGTGCTAATACTAGTTCAGTGGGAGTCTTGCATTGTTAAAGCTTGTTTCTATTTGAGATGGTGAGTACATTCGATAGAGTAGATATTGAAAAGTTTAATGGTAGTAACTTTGAGTTATGGAAACTCAAGATAGAAGACTTGCTTGTGGATAGACACCTCTAGATTGTAGTGTTTTGAACTAAGCCATAAAGTATGACACAAGAAGCTTGGGATCTTGTTGATAGAAAATCAAGAGGTTTGATAAGAGTAAGTCTAACTGATTTTGTACTCCTGAATGTCCATGAGGAGTAGTCTGCAACTTTATTATGGAAGAAGCTTGGTGATATTTATCAGGGAAAGTCTCTGATAAATAAGTTATTCCTGAGGAAGAAGTTGTACTCCTTGAAGATGGAAGAAGATACATCTCTTATAGACCATCTGAACTCATTTAACATAAATGTTACTCAGTGGACATCTGTAGGTGTAAAGATAAAGGAGGAGGATCATTGCATGCTCCTATTGTGTTTGTTACCTAACAGTTGGGATCATCTTGTGATGGCCATTGGAAACACAACCACTGCTTTTAAGATGGAAGATGTTGTTTCCTCATTGCTATTTGAAGAGATGCAGAGGAATTCTTCAGAGATGGCCAAAGAGGCACTTGTTGTTCGAGGTAGACCAAAGGAGAAAGGCAAGAAGAAGGACAAGAAGTCAAAATCTAAATCTACAGGGAGATCAAAGTCTCCTGGAAAAAAATTCAACATGAGATGTTGGAACTATGGGAAACCTAGACATATCCGGAAGGACTGCAAGGAGAAGAAGAAGAAGAAGAATTCTAACAACTAATCTTCTCAAAGTGATGTAGACGGCTTCATTGCAGCAACCTTGACAACTCAGGCATCATATGATGTCTAGTTGGTTGACTCAGGTGCATATTTTCACATGACGTCCAATAGAGAATGGTTCTCTAAATATGAGAAGTATGACGGTGGAAAGGTATAATTAGCAAGTGATTCAATGTTGGAGATAGTTGGCAGAGGAAGAGTCATAATTTAGTTTCCTGATAGGAGAGTCAAAGGTATTGGTGGCGTACTTCACATACCAGGTCTGGCTCGAAATCTTCATTTTGTCAATAAGTTAAATGATGTTGGGGTAGAATTTTCTTTCTCAAGTAAGGGGTGTAAAATGGCTAGAGGTACAATGGTGTTGGCTAAGGATGTTCGTACTGGAACTCTGTACAAGCTGGATGCACGTCCTGTTCTTTGTAATAGTGCCTCTATAAAGTCATACAATGTTGCACCTGTAGAGAAAGATGAAGACACTTCTTTGGCTACAAATGCTTTGGAGGTCAAACTTCTAGCTGAGAAGACTATGATATGGCATCACAGGCTTGGTCACATTGGTGAGAAAGGTTTAAAAATCTTGAAGAATAAAAATCTTGTAGAAGGGCTTGATGATTTTAACCTTGAGTTCGATTTTTGTGAACATTGTATATATGGAAAACAACACCATGTTTCATTTTATTCTAGTCCTCACAAATCTTTTGGTATACTAGATTATGTTCATTCTAATGTGTTTGGTCCAGTTAATGTTCCTTTGTTATCAAAGTATAGATATTATGTTTCTTTTATTGATGACTATTCGAGAAGGGAATTTTTATATTTTATTAAAAGTAAATCATAAGTGTTCAGTTGGTTTAAAGAATTTAAATATTTGGTAGAGAATCAGACTGGAAGGAAAATCAAATGTTTGAGGATAGACAATGGCGGTGAATTTCGTTCTACAAATTTTGAAAGGTATTGCACTAATCATGGAATTAAAATGTATAAGACAATGCCTTACACTCCACAACAAAATGAAGTTGCTGAAAGGTTGAACATGATGCTGATGGAAAAGGCAAGGAGTATGCTGAGTGGTATTGGTCTGGAGTAGAAGTTTTGGGCTGAGGCTGTGGTTACAACATGTTATCTAATAAAAAAATCTCCTTGCTCTACTCTTGTTGACAAGACGCCTTTGGAAGCATAGTCTGGTAAGAAGCCCTCTCTGAGGCATGTCCGTCTGTTTAGCTGTGAGGAATATGCTTATGTGCCAAATGAAAAGAGATCTAAATTGGATAAAAAGGTTATCAAATGTATTTTCATCGGCTATGGAGTTGGTGTGAAGGGATACAAGTTTGGAATCCTATTACTGAAAAGGTTTTGTACAGCAGGAGCGTGATATTTTGTGAGCTAAAAACTTCAGTAAGTAATCAACAACTTGGGATAGATCAGAGTGACAAGAAGAAGGATGCAGTTGAGATTCCCCAAACTCTAGAAAGGGAAGATTTGCATGGTGTACCTAAGACTCAGGAGAGGTCAAGAAGCTCTGGAAGTTCTGATAATGAAGAACAACCTCAGCCTGTAAGAAGATCTACACGAGAAAAAATGA
The DNA here is from genome assembly GCA_007115665.2 of Sequoiadendron giganteum. Classification (NCBI taxonomy): domain Eukaryota; kingdom Viridiplantae; phylum Streptophyta; class Pinopsida; order Cupressales; family Cupressaceae; genus Sequoiadendron; species Sequoiadendron giganteum. The sequence goes on along the minus strand of CM021107.1, from coordinate 184,813,155 downwards.
AACCTAATAGGTATTTTTTCTCTATGTTAGATTTGAACTGTACCTATGCTTTAGTTACCAGCACTAATGAACTTGGGACTGTTAAAGAAGAAATCAACATGGCTGATTCAAATTCATGGTTGGATGCCATGAATGAAGAAATGGATTCTTTGAAAACGAATGAAACCTGGAATTTGGTACCATTGCCTAAAGGGAGAAAGCCTGTTGGCTATAAGTGGATATTCAAAAGGAAGATAGGTCTTGATGGCAGTGTTGAGAAGTATAAGGCTAGGTTGGTTGTAAAGGGTTTTTCTCAAATTGAGGGAATTGATTATGGAGAGATATTTTCCCCTATAGCAAAGCTGACATCCATCATTTTTTTATTGTCATTAGAAGCTGTGTATGATTTTGAAATTGAGCAGATGGATGTGAAGACATCATTTCTCCATGGTGAGTTGGAAGAAGAAATCTACATGTCCCAACCTGACCATTTTATTGAAAGAGGTAAACAAAATCTAGTCTATAAGTTGAATAAATCTCTCTATGGTTAAAAGAAATCTCCTAGAACATGGTACCAGAAATTTGACACGTTTGTGTTGTCAATTGGATTTGTGAGATCAAAATTTGATCATTGCATTTACTATAAATCTGAGAATGATTATGTGCTTGTTATTACCCTGTATGTAGATGATATGTTATTCATTGGAAATAGAAAGACTATGATTTCTAATCTTAAATCTCAGTTGTCTGCAAAGTTTGAAATGAAAGATCTTGGTGCAGCTAGGTACATTCTTGGAATGGGGATAACTAGGGATAGAATAAGAAGAAATCTTTGGGTCAGTCAGAGTAAGTATGTGAAGACAGTTTTGGAGAGGTTTAGCATGGATGACTGCAAGCATCTAGTTGTTCTCATCATGTAGGGAATGAAGCTATCTATTGAAGATTGTCCTAAGTCTGCTACTGAGATGGAGGACATGACCAGTGTGCCTTATGCAAGTGTTGTTGGTATTTTGATGTATGCTATGGTCTATACAAGACTAGACATTGCCCAAGCAGTGGGATTTCTAAGCCAATTTATGGAAAATCTGGGAAGATCACATTGGGATGTTGTAAAGAGAGTATTCAGGTATTTGAAGGGAACTTCATATTATGCACTGTGTTACCATGGCAATATGGTTGCATCATAGAAATCTCGCAGCATCCAAGGTTAGGTTGATTCAGATTGGGCAGGGGACATTGACAGCAGGCGATCCTCCAGTGGATACACTTTCATGCTTAATGGTGGAGAAATTAGTTGGATGAGAAAGTGATAGGTTGTCGTTACTTTATCCATGACAGAGGCAGAGTACATGGCTATAGCTCACACCTGCAAGGAAGTTGTTTGGTTAAACCGCCTGTGTTCATACATTGGATTTAATGTTGGGCACATTTCAATCTGCTGTGATAGTCAAAGTGCCATTTGTTTAGCAAAGAATCTGACCTTTCATGACAGGACCAAGCACATTGATGTGCAATATCACTTCATGGGGGATATGGTTGAAGATGGCAAGGTAAATATGGGAAAGGTCGACACCTTAAAGAATGTGGTAGATGCTTTAATGAAGCCTATGAGGATAGACAAGTTCAGATGGTGCACAAAATCGATGGGCCTTGGGGCCTATGACAGACAATAATTTTTTTAGAGTCTAGAGGAAGCTGGGAATCTTCATCAAGTGGGAGCTTGTTGAGAAACGATGCCTCAATTACCAGCTTGAACCTCTGTCAGAAAAATACTTGGCAATTTTTTTTGTTTTTTGCCTTTATTGCCATACTCTGACGATCTTCCTTGCTATTCTGGTGGTACCATAGTGAAGGGTTTGGCGATTACCTCGTTACTACACATGGTCTCCTTCCTCACCATGGTGGCTGCAGTATCAATCTCTCTATCTAGTTGGTGGTTACCACCTTACTGCAGTCATTCAAATGACTGACCGTGGTGGCCGCAGTAAGATCGCCAATGGCCTGGCTGGTGGTTATTGCCATACCACGGTCAGTCAAATCATGGACTGTGGTGGTCGCAGTAAGACCGCTAGAGGCATGGTTGGCGATTACCACCATACCGCGGAGAGTCAAGAGACTGACTGCGGTGTTTCTTGGAGCTGGCTGTGGTAGCACGGTGTGATGGTTTTGTCTAGGCTCGATGAATTCAGGGTGAGCTCAATCAGGCTCACTGCCATACCATAGGTCAAACTCGGCAGGGCTGCGGTAGCGCGATAAGGACTATGGAGAGCATAAATGAGCTCATTGATAGGGTTCACCGAGTTGGACTCGGTGGCAGAATTGAGAGTTGAATGATATCCAGACACATGGCTCAGTGTCAGAGTGATAATTGGCTAGAGGCCAAAGTCATAGTAGCAGTTATTGCAGGTCGACTCAGGGTGGTGTACAGGACACGATTTGGGTAAAGAAGCTATGGCCTGGGTGGCTCAATGCATGAATATCGGTATGGGTAGATCATTGGTGTGATTGGATCAAAGATGATTGTACCTGATAGTCAATTCTTGGTTGATAGAATTGAATGCAATGTATGACTAATGTAAGTCGAGTACTTGATTGCAAAAAAGTGAGAGAGTTTTTTCTCAAACTGAATGTTGGATGAACATTATAATAGTGAGCTAATTCTGGAAGTGCTACTATGATCTGAACAGAAGCAAGATTGTGATTTGTATGCAATATTTTTATTACTATAATACAAAATATTCTTTGCTTGGTGTGGTGGGATTTTTACCTCAAAAGGTTTTCCACGTTAAATACCTGTGTCATATGTGAATGCTAAATTGGCGCAATCTCTTTTTGTTGCATGTATTAGATCTCAAGTATTTTAGATATTATTGAAACCTATTTATGCTCTTCTCCTGTATTGTATTAGTGTTAAGGGAGAGTATTGTGCACTTTAGAGTCATTTTTTTATCCTTGGTTTTCCCTTCAAGGGTTAGTATGTAATTTCTTTAATATAGCTAATGTTAAGGTGCCGATAAAGAGTTTCGAGATGTTCAAACTGTGGTTTGGACAAAGGAATTTTCCTCACCCATTCTCAAATGGTTGGATTTATGACATGGGAAAATTGGTGGTGCCCAATGTGTTTCTAGATGTGGATTTTCTCAGGGCAGTGGCTCCAAGGTATGATCCTGTCACACGGGTGGCCAGGGATAATGATGCAGGGGTTTTATTGAGTTTTAACAGAGAAAATTTTCAACAAGTTTTTGATTTGTCTGAACCGAGTGACTCGCTAGTTCCTATTGAGCTTGAAGAGATGAAGCAGGCATATGAGAAAATTAAGCCTTTGGGTATGTGCAGGATCATCATGGGAAAAACAAGCCCTTAAGTGGCAATGAAAATTCAAAAAATTAGAGTTAGGCAACTTGACGTAAAAATTTGAATAAGTTATCTATATTTTTTCAAAAATATGTAACAATAGAATCTATAGCAAATTGAATGTAGTTTGTAAACTACTAGGTTTATTTTTTTTAAAAATCTATTTGGTTAAAATTTGAAATTTCAATGTAGTAGAACTTAAATTTCTTGGAAATTTAAGAAGTAGGTGTTTATCTGACCATTGTAACCACAATAAAATGATAATATATGTATATAAGTTTTTATATATACGTAGAGAACTCATGTCCTTATGTGATAAATATGTTTTTGTAATTTTTTCCAAGCAAAAAATAAATTATGAATTTTTTATTACAAATTTTAAAAAATATTAAAACTTGTATGTATGACCACCTTAACTTGCTCAAAACTTGATGAAATATATATATATATTTTTAATCCTATATTATGTGAAGCATAGATTGTGATGCATGTTTTAGATTCAAAAAATGTGATACCGTTTGAAAGCTATAGATGTTTTTCAATCAACATATGAATTAGGAATTTAGTCGTAATTCAAATAGAAAATGAATAATAATAATTTATTAAATTGAAAGTAAAGAATAATTTATATTGGTGGAAATATCATAATCTCCTTTAAAAACCATTTTCATTTCATCAATTTTAGGTAAAAAAGATGTTGTCAGCCACATGGGCCATCATATCACTTACATATCACCATTTTTTGGCCCATCATGATCTTGTACATACACCTCTCTTTAGAGTTAAGATGCTCCCACCTCATTTGGCCAAGGTAGGAGGTTCAAGAATTCATATCAGCCTTAATGATTAGGAGCCTTTCAAACTGGATTTTTTTTCAAACACTTCTAGCCTACCTTTTATTCACTTTGCCAAATATTGGGATTTAGCCCTAACACTATGATGCCAATAGAATTCATGTTCATTGGGGTTTAAATACAACATCTAAAATTCTCTAGAGTTTATGATTTTTCTTCTTTCCTAGCTGAGAAAATACATGAAGGGTTAGTTCAAAGCTACAATAGAATGATACAACTACACCTTTCTATTGGTATTATATTCTCATGCATATGTTTTTGTTCAAGAATGAAGATTTCTTCTCTGAGAAAATGAAATTGAATAGATTCATTGGTGAATAAAGGTTGCCAGTACAAATTTGGACTCCTAACCTTTCATATAATAGAGAAAATGCTAACTATGTATAGTTTGACAATTGTTTTGCATCAAGACTAAAAGAAAGGTTGGTGGTAAATTCACCCATGGTTCTTATGGAATTGCATGATTTTATTAAGCCCAGGGAGAGGAGGCCTGATTTGAGGATCTGCGACAAGTGGGGTGATATCATCCCATATATAGTCAGTACTATTTTGAGAGTGTATGGATTTCAGGTGAACTCCACACATCTTTCCTTACAATGTGACACCAAGGATCGAATTTACTGAGGTCATGTGGCAGATTGGTTGCATTCATGAAGACAATCTCACTAGAAAGGGCAAGGGGACTTTCTTTCTGGATTACATGGTAGTTTCTAATTTTTTTATTACAAAGGGAGGATGGGTACATTTTGAGAAATTCTTTGATTGATACAATTTGCGTTTCAGTCCTAGGAGGTAGTGTGACCCTAAGGGTTTCTTCACTTTGTTCAGACAAATAATAAAGGGAGCAAGATTTGCTCATGAGTTCAATTTTCCTAAAGACCTGATCAAGAATGATTTTGACTTAAATAGGTAAGAACTAAATAAAGAAAAATGGGTTGCCTATGACAAATTACTAGCTATTGTACACAAAATGGATCCAAAATATGATCCATTGATGGAGTTCACCCTTTTTCATAAGAAGATTGATTTCTTGATGAAAATTTTTAGGGAAGTCATGCACATTTTAATGAAAAATAAAATCAATCTCGAGTTGGATTTTGCTAAACATGAACAAGTTACAGGGCCATTGGAAGAAAGGCCATCCTAGCAACGTCCCAAAGATAAGCCCATCTATAGGAGGCAAAGGGGTGGTAGTGATGAAGAAGGAGAGAAGGATGGAAGAGGAAAAAAGATAATGGAGCTAGAGGAGCCACCAAGATCACATCTCAAACCACTAGGAGCCATAAAGATAATTGATGTTGAGTCATCACCAAGAAGGAGTCCCTCACCACCACCATCATCACTAGCTCCCAAAAGGAAAAGAATTGAGCAGTCCCAGGAGGACTTGATGGATGAAATTATTGTTAGAGATCAAGAGTTGCAGATAGGCATGCCATCCCCTCCATGACCATTTGAATTGATCTTGTCATACCTAGACATGAAGGGAAAGTCTGTACGAGATGCAAGAATGGAAGCTTTCAAGGAATTATTAAATGATGATACTTTTGTAGAAACACCAACCTTCTTGCAACTGGTATGGAGGATGAAATTGGGAGAGTACTAGGAAAAGTGCAAGGAAAGAAGAGGTTAGAGGCCAGATAGGTCAGATGAGGAAAATGATGATGAAGTGAAGGATGAAGTGATGAGTGAATTGAATAAAATCACTTCAAAAGAAGGGATACAATTGGTTGATCAAGCTGGTGTCTTGATCTTACCTGAATGGGAGATTTATGATGTAGTAGCCTTTAATGTTGTTTTGAAATCCAAGCATCCCCTCTAGAATTCAGAAGAAGAAGTTACATTAGCACTGCAAGAATCTACCTTCATTGAAGAGTATGAAACCTTGGAAATGTGGGCTTTGGCCCCAGAGGGAAGAAAGCCAAAAATAACATATATTAACCCTAATTTGAAGGGAGGTTTAATAATAAAAAGAGATTCAAAAAATTCAACAATGTAAGCTACAAGTTTAATTGTGAATGTGGCCAAATTGGCACAAAAACTAACAGAAAAAGAGGAACTTGAAAAAAGGAATTATATGGAGAAGTATAATTTTATGATCGGGGAATATAATAAGGTGTAGCAAAGGAATATTGGGCTACAAACAGAGGTGGAAAGGTTGAGGTACAAGAGGATAGGGGTAGCATCAACTGCTTCTATGATTAAATAATTACCATTTACATCAGGGTCATCACTTCCTACTTCCCCCATTGTTTCCACACCATAGTCTCCCACTAAGACTCCTGCCCTCAGTACCACATTAGAACTAATTGAGGAGGACCTAGAGTGCTTTGTTGATCCAACAAAGAAATAATTAATGTAAAAAAAACATAGAGCTAAAATATTCTTTGAAGAAAAAGGAGGAGAGAGTAGCTCTAAGGCAAAGGAAAATTTTCACCATAGTTTTGCAGCATTTAAATGAAAAATTTGATAACAGATTGCCAAATATACATTCTTCTTATTCTTTATTGATGGGTGCAATAAATAATTTTGATATGGATCAGCAAGTAGAAATACCATTGATTGAGAAATGGATCCCTAGGGCTAATGACTTGGATATAATATATAAAGCCTCAGGATTTGATGTTTATAATAGGCCACAGTCATTGAGAACTACTCAAGTATTGGTTAAATCATTGCAAGCTTTTCAAGCCTTACTAGATAACTTGAGTAGGAAGATAAGGGAATTGGTGAAGAGTTTTGATGATTGGAGCGATACAATGCTACCTGATATAATTGATGAGAAAAGTAATATTAGGTCTCTTCAACAATGGAAAGATCAGGCTATTAATTGATGGCCAAATTGTTTTAATTTGTGATGACTTGGATTCAGATCTACTAGAGAGTTGTATGGACAAAATCATCATCACCAATTCATTTCTTAAGTCTTTTGAAAATCAGCCAAACCAGGTGGTAGTTAAATATACACCCTACAGAGCCAAGGTAGATGAGGTAATCAACTTCAATTGGACAAGTGATGAGGAATAAAAGTGACAGTTGGATATATTTTATTGAGGAGGAGTAAAAGCGGGAGTAAACTACTAACAATTAATTAATTAACTATTACAATAATAAAAGTTTCAATTTTTGTTTTTGGTGGAAGTTTAAGTGGCATTCTCTTGAAGATTCACTGCTATATCAAATCATCCTCAATGGGAAAAATGGGAAAGAACAAGAAGATTCTCCAAGGGAATTATCTATTGTAACTAAATTTTGAAATTTCACAAAGCGGTCCAATTGGTTGGTGACATGTGTACTTTCTAGCCCGATACTTGTTTGGTCCTTCATTTTCTATAAGAAGGATTTCAAGGCCAGAAGAATGGGTTAGCAAGTTAGAAATCTTTAGTCGAGTCTAGGTGAAGTTCCAGATAAATTATAAAGTCTGGTAGTTACAGAAGAAATGCAAATTAGGTTCTAAGTCATTTTGTTATGGGTTTTGAATTCATGGAGATATAATGTTTTATAACAATACTAGCATTTGAATCAGATTGATAAATTCAAGCTCATGTATCTTCTGTGTACATGTGTATTTGAATTTTGAATAAAGTGATCAAGGGTTATTTTGTTCATCTCACTGTTGTGGTTTGTGCAATTCTTATTTTAGACTCAATTCAAGGAATTAATTAAAATGCTTAAATAAGATTGTAGGTTGATATGTTTTGTACAAGGATCTAATAAGTAGTATTGAGTTAGGGTTACATATTGGTGATATTGTAAGGAAATATTATTAAATATCTTATATGCTATGCGTTGAATCTACTATAAACCCTTAGGTATCTATGAATTTGACTCCTCCAATGGAAATAAGGAACTGATCTAAGTTGCATCTATTTTTGTGATTTAGTATTTGTTTGTGTTCACCCAGAGCTTGCTACAAATTAAAATTAATGAATATATTCTACTTTGAAGTGTTATAATTATCTCACACTCCAAATGGTTGATAATTATTGATGAACAACCAATTCTATTAAGTATTATCTCATTTTGTTGAGCTATTGAGTGAGATTATTTGTTATGGTTAATGTTGTTTATAATTATGGTGTAGAGGTTATAAACACATTAAGGGATCACCCTCCCGGGTCTTATGGAGCCCAAAGTGTAGGAGGTCCTTAAAATGCTCGTCAGGTTGTCCAAGTTCTTCAACTTTGGGTTTGATTGATGGTTTCATAATTTTATGGACAATAAATATGAAATCCTTCGAAGGATCTTTAGGGGATATAAGAGAAGATGCACTTGCCATTGCATCTACATGTTGATTATCTTTTCATGGGATGTTATCATTAGTAAATGACTCAAACTTCTCTAACAAATTTTTTGTGAGATCCTTGTATTTGACTAATTATTTTCTTGGTATGTCCCATTTATTTTCTTAATGATTAATTATGAATCACTGAATATCATAATATTTCTAACTCCCAAAGCTAAAACATGGTGCAAACTAGAAATTAATGCTTCATATTCCACCGTTTTGTTGGTGCATAGGAAGTCTAAGTAATAGGATAAGGGAATAGGATTCCCTATGGGAGGGACTATTATAACCTCGACACTGGAGCCTATTCTACACTTAGATCTGTCAAAGTATAATTCCCATGTGTCGTCATATTTTTGAATAGTCCAAACACTGGAGCCAGGGTTGAGGGAGAATCCGCTAAGTGGTTGGTTAAGGCCTATCCTTTAATTGATTTTTGTGAAACAAACTTAAGGTCAAACTCTATTAACAACATAACCGATTTAGCTAAGCGTCCTGATAAATTTGTTTTACTAAAAAGATGTTTTAGAGGATCAAATTTTTTCATCAATTTTTTTCAGCATTCAATAAGTAATGTCTCAGTTTACTTGTAGCAAATACAAGAGCTAAAATTTTTTTCCTATCATTGTGTATTGTTTCTCATAATCAATCAAATTTTAGCTAATGTAATAAATAGGATGCTCTTTACCATTTTCATCTTGTTAAGCCAAAAATGCAGCAAGAGCATGGGTTGATGTTGTTGTGTATAGGATGAGTGGTTTCTTTTGCATAGTGGGTTGTAAAATAGGTGGAGTGGCAAGATAATCCTTCAAACTCTCAAAAGCCTATTTATAATCCTTGTTCCAATCAAAGCGAACATCTTTCTTAAGGAGATGTGTAAATGGTAATGTTCGATTCGCTAAAGACGCTACAAAATGACATATATCTTGAATTCTTCCTTGTAAGGTGCAAAATTGAGAGATGTTTCTAGGAGGTGGCATGTTAACTATAGCATCAGTTTTCTTTGTTTCCACATCTATGCCTCTGTGAGATACGATAAAACCTAAAAAAATTCCATTATCTACACAAAAGACACACTATTTTGGATTCAATCTCATGTTTTATTTTCACATTCACTCAAAGATATTTCGAAGGATATTCACATTGACTTGTCTAGTTAAATATTCGACTAGAATATCATCAACATAATCTTCCAAAATATTATGTATGTAATCATGAAATATTAATGTCATAGTTTGTTGATATGCTGCTGATGTATTGTTCAATCCAAAAGGCATCATGACAAAAAAAAATATTCCCCAAACATTTGCAAATGTTGTTTTGTATTGATCTTGAGGGTTGATAAAGATTTCATTGTACCCAAAAAATCCATCCATTAATGACAAGAAAGCATGTCCCAGAGTCGAATCTACTATCATGTTGATATTAGGAAGGGGAAAGTCATCTTTTAAAGATTCTTTATTCAAATCATGAAAATTTTTACACATCCTAATATGATTATAAGGTTTTGTGATTGCAGAAATGTTCGAGATCCAAGGAAAATAATCTTTAGGTCTTATGAAACCAACCTCAAGGAGTTTTCAATTCCTCCCTTAACTAGCAAGGTTATGTTTGGACTCATCTTTCATATCTTTTGTCTTTAGCATTTTTCAGCAAGGACTATGTTGTGTACATCACTATCTCAACATCAATTTAGGTGGCATATACGAGTCATTCCAAGAGAAAATTTTAGGAAATTCATGGAGTAAAATTGTGTGATATTATTGTTCTTCATCATCAAGGCCCTTTCCTATCTTAATTACTTTATCCTTATCATTGTTTTCCATTGGTATGCCAATTGTATCCCCTAGAGGAAGTGCACTTGGTTTTGGAAATTCACCATCGTATTCTTCTTCACTCACGTCCATCTCACTACTTTCATTTTCTCCATAATTTTGTTTGATGCTAATCATATCACATGCAAACTTTTTATTTTGAGGAAGATTAGATGGTTTATCATAAACTCCTAGCATTTGTTTCAAGACTTAATCATCTTCAAAGTATTCCCACGATGGTTTAGAATTCATATCAAGAAATTCAAGATGCTTCAAGTTGAGATTGATTTTAGGTTTACACGAAATGGTGTTGATGTTTAACGAAGGTCTCTTGCTTTCTTGTGTAACTATCTTAGAAGGATAGTATCCAAAACCACTTTTTGTTTCTTGCATGTTAGGTTCTATAGGAACACAGATTCCTTGTTCTTTCTTTCCAAATCCTTTTCCACTATAACCCAATTGCTTCATAAGTTCATAAAATCTCTCATAATATCTTTCCATTTCTTTCAGGTTTGGTGGTTGTTGATAATCTATCTCATCGAAATTTGTTATGTATCTTATATCTTCTTCAAGGGTAGATGACGTATATGCTTGTGAGTTTTCTTCTAAGTTCTACATTGACATAACCATTGGTTTCTTTTTTTTCATCTTCTTTTCTTGTGATTATGTATTCTCCCATAAATGAAGCTATGAATCCAAGGAACCCAAATCATCATCTAATAAATTTGACACTATCTCTATTTATTATTTGTCTTCTTCCATAGCTTCGATGTTAGATGTTGGAATCAGTTTGTTTAGAGGAATTGTCATTTCTTTTTCAACTTCCAAACAACTTTTAGGATCGGGGTCTATTTCATTTTGATATACCTTGTTGTTGTAGACATACTTCATTATACAATGAAGGGTTGAAGGAACTACATGCATTTCATGAATCCAAGGTCATCCTAAAAGAAGATTATATGAAAAATTATCGGGTATTACATGAATAGGGGTTTGCAAGGTAGCTTTTTCCAACTATAATAGGTAAAGTAACCACACCTAATGGTCGCTTGTTTATCTTATCGAATCCATGAATCAAAAAGTAATCAGGTTGAATTTTTGACTTATCCACACCAAGTTTATCCAAAAGTGTGACACTACACACATTAAGAGCGAAACCATTGTCAACAAGGGTTCTTTTTATTCCTAATTTGTTGTAGATGGCTATTATCATGAAGGAAACATTTTTGTTTCTCAATTCCAAAGGAGGTAACTCATTTTTATGGAAGGTAATGTCTACATTAGCTTTATTCATTCCTTGTATTAGAGCTACCACATCATTTGCCTTTGTACAAGGGGAACCACTACTTCTTGTAAAGATATTTGAAACATGGTGTGATAATTAGGTGAATTCTAAATTAGGTCCCATAGGGATATCTTTTCAAGAGTATTTTTAAGTTTTTCAACAAGATCGTACTCCTTCCCATTATGTGAAGTTAAATGAGGAGTGCTAGGAAAAATGGGATCAGGCAAAGGTAAGGTTGTCAGAGTTGGTTGTTCTGGTTGCATATTGTTTTGAGTATTGTATGTATAATAAATGGTATTATTACTTGTTTTCTGGAAAACATTTTTCTTAGGTGGGTAAAGAGTAAATTTAGGCTTGTTTTTACGTTGAGGTTTGTGTGAAGGTGGGTAAAGGATAAGTTGAGGTTGAATCACATTAACTTCTATAGGTTTTGGTTTATTATAACAAGCCTTAGTGGATGAACCTTGTGAGATGAATTCATCAAGGGATTCATCTAACATGTCAAAGTCATCACTACTAAAAGGCTTCAGGGTTGGGTTAACTTGGAAAAAGAGATTTGACATAGTCAAATAGCTATACCTTCTCCAAGTGGTTCATCAATCTATAGGTGTTTTTTTTTTTGTTTTCAAGTGAATTCCAAATGTACTCTAATCTAATTTAATTATCAATTAATGCTGAAATTGAAAAGTTCAAGAATCTAATTCTATCTACAATTGCATTGAATATAGGCTATACTAATTCTAATGATTTGAATGTAACAAAACCTATGCAAACTGAAACAAAAATATTTTAACAACAAAAAAAGCACATAAACAACATTTTAAATTTTGTAGAATGTAGTGCATAATCTGCACTAGAACTTATTCACCCAAAAGGGCGCTTGAGTCCTAGAGTTAGGATTATTTAAAAAAAAAAAAAACAATTCATTTGATTTTGATACTTTTTATGTTGTATGATCTATAAACTAAGTGCAAATGCAAATTTTCTATGAATTTCAATAATATGAGATGAAAAAATGCAAGCTATATGCACTTTCACTAATGCAAAATCAAAAACCCTAGAATTCCTATTAACTAATACAAAACCTAGCACAGTGTTAATGTAAGAAATATCTAGGATGATGATGAACTCCCAATCGGAATTATGATGTTGTAAATATAGGTTCACCAAAATGAAGGGAATAAAATTATCGCTGGCTATCATTTAGGATGTAGAACAACAATCTTCTACACTCTCATTCAAGGATGACCCTAGAGATTTCAATACAAAGGAGAAAGAGATCTTGTTATAGGGTTGTCCTAGGGGTTGATTCTAAAGCAATGAGGTGTTCACCATGAAGTTAGGGCTTGGAAATAAAAATACAATGTAAGATGTAATGCTTAACCCCAATATGATGCAATATTTCACTAAATGACCTCCAAATATATATAAAACAAAATAGAGAGGTGAGATCTAAAAAATATACACCTAGAAACCTGAAGGAGGCTGGAATGAGCTCTAAACATTGAAAAACCTAAAATTTTGACCTACCAGGACTCTTACGCCAGTCTAGGTGTATCAATATCACATAAGGGTTTTTGGGAAGGATTTGGTTTTTTGAAAAAGGGTATCTAAATTGACAAGAATTTAGAAATACACTTGTAGTGGGACTCATAAGCCACTTTTGGTGTATTAGTCCGATTCCACTTTTTTGGGAATTTAAAGTTTAGATCTGTGCTCCAATTTTTTTTCATTCCCTTCCAAATTGATTTATGGATCTGAATGTATGAAAAGACCTGCAAAACAAAATATAGTCTTGATTTACTTATGGGGGATTTTCCTCGATCAAACCCCTAGTTTGATAATTAAACCTTGATAGAAATAATTAAATATGAATGTAAATACGAATGTAAACCATAACCTTAAGTGTGTCTAAGATTAGGAATTCTGAAATGCAATGCAACCCTATTCTAATGTTCAAGAATGAGATGCATGAATGAAGCTTGAATGATGAGTAACTCTAATTAAAAGATCTCTAATCACTCAAAGGAGCATGCTAGTAATGCTTGTACCTTCCTTAGGCTGAATGTAGAGTGAAAATGGAGGATGGAATCACTTAGGAAACAAGTCATTAGGCTTGTCTTGATGGCTAGTTGCATCTCCCCAACCTAGAATCCATCATTATTTACCATAGAAAACCATGATCAACCCTTGAAAATGCTAGATCTTGAATGAATTTGAGCTTGAAGACCTACAAAAACACTTTGATATTTCTCCAAGACTTCAACTTTAATTTATTTTTAAACTCAAATGCTCTTATGAAAGAATGCTTGAAGATTCTTTAATGCTTGGATCTTGGAATTTCTCTTGAAAATAATTTCTTAGACTAAATAATGACTCAACATCTTTCTTATATAGGCATTAACACCTAATTTATGATTATTCAAATCTCAAAAGTTGACATCAATAAAAAAATTGAATTAAAAAGGTTATTTTCCCGCTCAAAGCCTAAAAAAGCATCAAATAGGACTCATACACCCAAGCAATATGAGTTTGACCCTAGATTTTTTGGAATCAAGGGAACACTTAGAGGGGGGTTGAATTAGTGTTCAAAAATATTTAAACTCCATGCATCTAAAACTTGAAACCATTGCACCATTGTATTAAAGAAAATATGTATGCATTCAAAGTAAACATTCGTAACACCACGAAACACATATTTTTACATGGAAACCCTATTAGGGGAAAAACCATGGTGGAGGTTAATCCATAATTTGATTACTCAAATATAATTGTTTACAAAGGGGGGTGTACTTGCATTCAGGCACACTGCATAGAGCTCACTGTTCAAGAGAAAGGCTTACTACCATACAAAATTTAGATTAAAACCATCTGAAGGGTGAATTGAGATAGTAGCATCAACTTATGTCAGGCAATAGTTCTGATGAAGCTCATATATCTAGTTCTAGATCTTCTTTTTGACTTTTCACTTCGCTCTCCCCTATTCTACTCTTTTATGTTCTTCTCATCACTTATGATCAAATTCACACTACTGCACTATTGGATCTCACAATTCACACTTCTACAAACATTCCCTCTTGTTCATATATCCTCATATATTTAAATGATAAGAAAAACCTCTTATATATGTCCACAATCAAGGATTCATTCATCTATCAGTCGACTTTATAAAATATTAAGTTAATTTTAACTTGTGAACTAGATCCACCACTAAATATTTATGTGCATCCTCCAAAGTCGGTTAGGAAAAAGAGAGGACCCAAATAACAATTAATCAAACATGGAGACTTATAATTAATTAAATCTTATACATCCTCGATTTCTATCCTTGTTGGGTTAGCCTTCTATCATAGATAATCAGCAAATTAGTGCACCGTATCTTCTAGATCACTTACCAATTAGTGCGCACCAAAACCAAGATACTAAAAACATCAAAAGACCTTCCTCATAGATCCACAACCCAAAATATATGTCCGATAAGGTGTTTAGATCAACATTTATGCCTGTTAACCGGATGCCCTATTCTTTATTTTGTTTTTTCGGTAGGATCCTAAATTATACTTAACTTGCATGATCTGGATTTCCATCAATGGCAACACTTACAAGCCAATCTCCCCAGCCATATGCCAACAATCCCCCCCTTTGGCATTGATGGGAACACTTAGTGAAAAATGACTAACTGTCAGAATCATTTTAGGTACACTGCCAAACTTTTGACTGCACTTTCTCCCCCTTAGATAATTAAGGCATTCTCTCCTTCTATATTGCTTTCTTTTCTTCCTTTATGGGGAATTTTTAACTACATTATCTCCCCCTTTGACATCAATCACAAAGAAGGGATGCCATATGCCAAAAATAAAAAAAGTGATACTAACAAGATAGTGACAAAGCATGTGTTCAAAATCCTCAAAGATTCAAAACTTTAACACATATATGCTTACAGTTCTCCTCCTTTGATCAAAATTGCAAAAACTTGAAGACACTTAACTGCTATCTTTAAAAGATTATCTTATGGTTTTCCTTCACTTCTGGAAAGAAATTCTTCCAACCATCAATTGTAATTCCAATAATAATGATCAAACTATTGTTCTTGGAAGTCTTGTTAATGATCTGAATGAGAAATTGAAGAATTGTAATTGCTTCTTCTAGTTTCTCACCATTCTTTAGTATTTCCATCATTTGCTCCAACCTACATTCAATTAGATCCTTTACCTTCCAAAAATTATCCACAAGAACATTCTTGGAGAGTTGAATTTTTGTTTGTTCTAACTATAGCTTTTGGATTCTTTTCCTAATGATGCCATCCGGATCGTGAGATATGTCAAAGCTTTTTCTAGTGTCATTCAATTATGCTTCAATCTGATCCAACTTCTCCTTGTAATTTTTGACTGCATGGGGCTAATGGATGTAATAGTTGTAGATTCTTGTGGCTAATTTAATGCATAGCCTCAACTCATAAATTTTATTTTTCAGCTTGGAAAGGGATAATCTGAATTGTTCCTCCAAGTGAGAGATAACTTAACCTTCTTCTTTTCCTTTGTCCTCTGATCTCATTGATTCTTTGTTACACTCAATCATTTCTTCATGCACAATGTCCTTTAGACTTTCCAATCTTATCTTACATTGCTCAACATGAGCATTTAGAACTTTGAGAATCAAGTCTTGATCATATGATGGTCTGACTGACCGTAACCTTGAAATTTTTTGCATGCCACCTAGATCTTGAATAAGCTAATGTAGATTTTCTTTTGTTAGATATTCTTCTTCCTCACTACCTTTTTCTTGACCGGATTCATTTTCCAGTGGATTCTCAGGTTCTTCATTAGATTCTTCATCCTAAATTTCTACAATTTCCTTTCCTTTTCCCTCAATCATGGGAAATTTTCTTTCTAGAGGGTTGTATTCAATAATTTTTTATCCTCTTTTTTGTCCTCTCTCAATACTACTAGAAGAGGAACCAACTTTGATTGATCTTACTGAAGGGTAAATATTGACTGATCCACACTTTAGAAGCACATTCTTAGAAAAAAATTCAAATTCTAAACCCCAGTTTGTCGAGCTCTTAGAATAAGAGTATATTTGATTGCATACCAGTTTGTTTGATTTCCATACTACATTGTCAATTTTTGGAAACCACTTTAGAAAATACATTACCATACATATAATTAAAGTGAAAAACCTGAATGGATAGCCTGACTCCTTTTTCAGTTGAACATTCTCCATGATTTGATCCTTTAACAACTCGCATAAGTCAAAGTCCCGACCATCAATTATCATTTTGTGAGAAATGTATACTATTCCAACAGATGTAGCTCCTCAATTTTAATAGAAGATTTTATATGTTATTCCATGTACAATGTACTTCATAATAGGATTCTTGATTGTTACAATCATCAGAGTTCTCTGATGTCTAGTTATTTTGGTTAGGGTTTCAACCTCTTTGTTCTAGATAGATTTATTCCTAGGAACATCTTTGACTTCCAAAAACTAGTTAAGTTCTCAATTGCCTCTTTTGGAATGATGTATTGTTTGTCCAAAGTTAAAAAATCACCATGTAATCTACTTAAAATGAATTTCATGAATTCTGCATTCTCGAAGTATGAAAACTCACTACACATATTCAAATTTCCATGCTTGGCTTCGCTCAGTTGCTTTAATTCATCAAGCAGAAAAACATTCCTTATAGACCTAATCTTTGCACTATTATATTCATCTAGAGTGATCGAACCTTTGATTTTTTCCATTTTTCCCTTTTTTGTTTAGGGTTCACAACCACACACTAAATTGTATGAAGAATTTGAGAATGATTTGAAATACTTGATAGATTTCAAGATTTTCTAATGAAGTCGAGTTTATCAACTTCATAATCTACCTATCAAGTTCTCTCTTTCTTCTCTTCTTTGATGCAAAGTGACAAATGATGGCTCTGACTTGACTTTTATATCTCGCACATGTGCAATAAATGCATTTTCCCTAAGTTTTTCGAAGACTCTATTTTCCCAAACAATGATAGAAAAATCTTCTGCAGACCTATGAATTGTCTGAGTTATTATTGCTAAAGTTATCCAAAGATTTTGTACATCATTAGTACACCTTCTTTACTAATCTCTATGTTTTGGTACCATCCATAGATAGGGGAGGAAATATTTTCTTGTAAAACTTCCCTAGGCCAGTGGCCTTAAACCAATTACTGGAAGAGTTATCAGAAGCAGGTTCTGACACAAAACCATTTCCAGTATCAAAATAATTTTTCCTTACCCATGTCTTCTTCATATTATCTTTGATTTTATCCGTAGTTAAATTTTCTTTCCCTTTCTCACTCTTCTCTATACTTTTTCTTCTATATACCAGACCTCTTCTGTCTACATTTTGGTTTTTGCAGAATCTTGCAATATGACCATACTTGTTGTAGTTGTAGCACACAATGTTTCCTTTTCCTAACCAATCATTCCAATGAATTATTCTAGATCTACATTGATTAGCAATATGCCCAAATTTCCCACATGTATAGCATTCAACATTTCTTCTATCAATAGAGTGACTTGACATATTTTTGCATTCAATTGATTTATGACTAGGCTCTTTGCAATTGAAACACTGACCAAAAAGTGATGAAAATTTTGACCTCAAATTACTTATACACTAAGCAACCATATGACTGAACTTATTGCAGGAAAAAAATACCCATTAATTTTTTTGTGTTAGGTTGTCTTATCGGATACCTTCCATTTTTGTTTTGTCTGAAATTCTTTTGTCTTGATCTAGAACTTTCTCCCTTTTCATATCCATGACTTCTCTTGTCATTTCCTCTCCTTTTTCCTTGAGTCAGCTCATCAAGCTTTACTTAACTGATCTTAAACTTTTCTTCGTATTCATTTGCAATGACAAGATCATTCCTAAGAGTACTAATTTTCTTACCAAGTTCTTCTTCATTGTTTTTGGTTCTTTGTAATTCACTTTCCAACTAAATGAATTCCCCATTTATTCTTATGCATTCATCAGATTTCTCTTTCAGGGTCTGAGCAAGATTTTCCTCATTTTTCTTCCTTTCTTCTATCTCCTTAGTCATCTTCATCATCATAGATTTCATCTCATGTTTTAGGTTTGTATTGTCTCTAGCAATATTTTCACATTCTTCGGTTATCTCCTTCAAGTTTTGATTTAGGTGAGCATCATCCATGTATTCATTCTCCTTCTACTGTATTTTATCATAGAGATCTTTTCTCTTCACTTTGGATTTAACTATCTGATCCTTCAATGATTGGATGAATTTCTCAGCATCTCTAAAATTTTCTTTCAATTCTTGAACTTTTGCTTTAGACTAATCAAGGTAATCAAGTGCCACCAAAAGCTATTGTTGAAGACTACCAGAGTCCATCACATTCCAACATCCACCTCAAGTTGTAAAAATTATTTAGAGGAACTAGCTCTGATACCAATTTTTGGACTCAAGGGAACACTGAGAGGGGGGGTGAATCAGTGTTCAACAATATTTAAACTCCATGCATCTAAAACATGAAACCATTTCACCATTGTATTAAAGAAAAGATGTATGCATTCAAAGTAAACATTCATAAAACCATGACACATATTTTTGCATGGAAACCCTATTAGGGAAAAACCATGGTGGAGGTTAATCCACAATTTGAGTACTCAAATATAATTGTTTACAAAGGGGAATGCACTTGCATTCGGGCACACTACCTAGAGATCACTTCTTAAGAGAAAGGATTACTTCCATATAAAATTTAGATTAAAACCATCTAAAGGGTGAACTGACATAGTAGCATCAACTTATTCTAGGTGAAAGATCCAATGAAGCTCATAGATCTGGTTTTGGATCTTCTTTCAGACTCTGAACTTTGCTTTTCCCTATTCTTCTCTTTTTTATTCTTCCCATCACTTATGATCAAATTCCCACTACTACACTGTTGGATCTCGCAATTCGCACTTCTACACACATGCCCTCTTGTTCATATATCCTCATATATTTAAATGATAAGAACAACCTCTTATATATTCACAATCAAGGATTCATTCATCCATTAGTCGGCTTTATAAAATATTAAGTTAAGGTACTTTTATCTTGTCAACCAGATCCACCACTAGATAATTATGTGCATCCTCCAAAGTTAGTTAGGATAAAGAGAGAACCCAAATAACACTTAATCAAACATGAATAATTATAATTAATTACATATTATACATTTGTGATTTCTATCCTTGTCGGGTCGACCTTCTATCATAGATAATCAATAAATTAGTGCATTGTATCTTCTAGGTAAACCAAGATACTACAAACATCAACAAACCTTCCTCAAAGATCCACAACCCAAAATATATGTCTGGTAAGGTTTTTAGATCAGCTTTTATGCCTATTAACCAGAAGCCCTATTCTTTATTGTGTTCTATTGGTAGGAACCAAAATTATACTTAACTTGCATGACTTGGGTTGCCATCAATGACAACACTTACAAGCCAATCTCCCCAGCCAATGCCAACAATGGGTTGTTAAAATTTTGAGTGTTTTTGATGATTTTGTTGGGTTTTTAGCTGAAATAAGTGTCAAGATCTGAAATAATGGGTCTTAGGGGCCTATTAATGATGATTTAAAGTGTATTTAATGCCAGGATGCCAAAATAGGTCCAAATTAAGTATGAAATTGAACCGCTTTCAAGAGCATATAATTTTATGCACTATAGGAAGATCAATCATGATAACACACTTGGATTCATATGTTCATTAGTCTCTTTTGATTTGAAATTTTACATTGAATCCCATAAAAGGCCTAAGGAGGCTTAGGCGACTTAAAAAAATTAATTCATTGTAAAATTAATAAAATTAGGGGATATACTATTGATAATGATTTTATGAATCTTGATCCAAAATGGTTTGACCACATCCAATACTACATATTCAGCTTAAGCATTTAAGAAAATACTTAAAAGATTACATTATTGACAATAAGAATGTACATTTTTTCTTAATATGTTATCTAAGATTGCTCTTGAGTACTCAATATTTGTTTCTAGCTTTAATACTCATTATCTCTTTATGGGAGCATAATTTTTTGATCCTAAATTTGATGAATTTGTAAATATCCTAATTTGAGAGGAAGCAAAGTTAACTCATATGGGTCTAATCAAGTCTTCCAAGCCACAAGATCTGGTGGCTAGTGAATTTAAGGTACATAAAGAATCAGGGGATCTTGAAAAGAAGAAATGGAAGAAAAAATAAAAAGCTACACAAAGAATCTTAATCCTCTCCCTCTAGAGGGGAATCATCTAAGAAAGAAAATCCTATGCGTAAAAACTGCAATAAAGTAGGGCACGATGAAAATAAATTCTATTAAGAAAATATTGATGAGTTGAAGCATCTTCTTCAGAAGAATAATATCAAATTTCCTTCAACAATGGTAGGTGGTTCTTATTCATCTTCATAGTTAAAGGTACATAAGGTACTAACCTACATGCTATACCTGTTCAGATTCTTAGTAAAAAATGTAGATACTTGATTTAGGGGCTTCACATCAAATGGCTTCGTTAGAGAGTATGTTCTCTCCATTTGAGTCTTCCTTATCACCACACATACTAATGAATAATAATATATATATGTATGTTTATGGGAGGGGATCTATTGGCATGCATTACAAATTATTTAATGATGTTATTTATTTTCCTTTATTGTCAGCCAATATCCTTTCTATCTATCAGATCACACATGGTTGAGCAAGAAAGAATGTTAAGTTCACACCATATTCTATCTTAATATTGGATTTTCATAATAGAGATATCATTGTAGCTAGGGGGATTGATAATCAATATCAAGTCTAACCATTATCACATTTTTATCCTATCATTCCTCTAGTTGATGTTCACATTTAGGCACCTAATGTGGAAATTTTTCAGGAGATTTAGTATTGTCATTTGAATCCTGGTATTATTTAATCTATAAAGGTTTTAGAGGAATGTGTTGATATATCAGCTCCTTCATCTATTGTTTCTTTTGGTGATGGTTATGTCGCTACAATTTTGGCTTGTTGAGATTCACTATAGTAATATATATATTGCCTTCCAAAGATGGCTACTTGGGATGAGTACTTGAAAAATTGTAGGTTTATATGTAGAGTCACACATTTTAGATTTGGGAGACATAACGGATTTCATTCATCTTCTCAATGATGAAGATCATTCTTCTTAATTTTTTGTGAGGGAACACCATAACCCTCTTGTTCATTTTGTACATGATCATTCTCTTTAGTTCGACATGAGTATGCATAATTTTGAGAATTTTTTTATGGAGGATTCTTTATCCTTAGAGGAGGTATATTTGTCTTTGGATTGTCTACTATAATCATATCTACTAGATTATGGATTATCATATTATTTAGTATGGACTAGAATTCCTATTTGAGTGTGATAGTTTTTTGCATCAAACTAGAGACACTTGAGCATAATTTAGAGACATCACACATCATCTATCTTCCCTACTCTTCCTTTTAGTAATGAGAAGAAATCCTACATACAATCTTGGTTTTGTTTCCTCCTAAGGGGATGAATTATATTCAATAAGATTTTATCACCTTCAAATTTCAGTTTTGAGCATACACCATTATTGATGGAGACTCTACATTAAGGGGGGTTGCATGGTATCTATTATTCTCTTGTTTTTATTTGTGTAGAGTGTTTACCTTCTCAATTTATTCATTTAGAATAATTTATTTTCTCTCTATTTTGGAGAGGAGTTTTGTTTAACTTGATTTTCTCATTTTCTCCATTTTTGAGAAATTTAATTTGTACATGGGTACGATGGGCTAGTAGTTGAGACCAATCATCATCTTTGCATCATTGATAATTATATAATTCACCCTAATTTTCACTTAAGGGGGTTTTGGTTTGAAATAATTTTTTAACTAAGCTAATTCATCACCTAGGTCCTAATCACACATTTTACTAAAGTTAACTTAGGGTACACATATGATACTTATCATTTTATGTCTTAACTCATAAGATTAAGATACACGTCATAATATTATATAATCCTATGTTTACCTTGGCCTACAAAACCAATGGTTTCTCTTCATAATATGAAGTTTCTTTATCAATCTATCTTTTGCATCCTTTGATAAAATAGCATTGTTCTTCCATAGATTATCTCTCTTATTCTTTCTCGAAGTTCCTAGATCTTGGATGGCTATAATTTTCAACCAAATCTTGCATGATGTAGAATAATCTATACCAACTCATACATGTTTTATGAGTTGTATCTATAGTGTAGGAAAATTCACAACCTTGAATTTTCACACTTGTTTACGCCCACCTTGCTTTATTTATACTCATTTATGGCTTAATTGGTCCTATTTTCTGTCCAAAAGCCCTATGAATTACATATTTTTCTAGCTAATCCAGAAATTCTCCAATTCATAAATGATAATCCAATGATTCTCATCTATGTGTCTCTGATTTTTTGTTAGGACTAAAATGCCACTTAGGGGGTCTTTGTCCCCTCGAGGTCCCAGGACCCTGATTTTGAGACATCTTAATTGGGCCTCTTTTTTGTGTTGTGCCCCAAGTTTCATGACTTGAGACTAAGATGCCATCTATGGCATCTTTGTCCTCCTTGAGTCATTTTTGAGATTTAATTTCAAATTCTAGCGGGATTTTGCCTCCTTTATTTAATGGACTCATATGTCAGCTCAATATGATGTAATTTTGAGACATTAATCATAGACAAGTATAAATAAAAGGTCCCTTCACTCATTTTCATTCAAGTCTTTTATGAGAGTATTCTTAATATCAAATTGAGTTCACAAGACAATTCAAGAGAAATTCATCAAGTTTTAAGCATCATATCAAAGATCTTGCATCATGTGTTTTTTTGTGCTAACATTTGTGATGTAGGGTTTTGATTCAAGCTATCAATTCAAGTTCATATCTTTCAAGCATTCAAGATCCATATCCATTGCAACCATTTCACACAAGTTTGCAAACCTTACAATGGTTTGGTGAGTTGTAGTATTGCATGTTGTTCATTCACCATTTCTCTTCATAACTTTATTTCATTTCAAGGTTTAATTACCAACAAGGGGTTTGACTAAAGCAAACCACCATTCACTAACATTCAACAAGTTTTTCCCTCTCTTGCATGTTTTGTATTTGCGGATCTAGGTTGAAGAATTGAAGATCCTTTAAAGGGAAAGATTGCAAAGTTCCCAAGTTGCACTGCAAGGTTGTCATCTTCACGAAAACTCACCTACAGGTCAGATCTAGAAGAATCAAGACCTCAGATCTGAGAAGAAGTAAATGAAGACCTCAGAGCCCAATACCACTTTCAATTTTTTTAGAAATACAGAATGAGACTAGTATGCCACTTATAGTATCTTAGTCCTCCTAGGCATATTTTTAGAGATTCTTTAAGATCCGGTTTCGACATTCAAAGATTTTTTATTTACCCCAAAAAATAACTGCGGGACTAATACGCCACTTTGGGCATCTTAGTCTTCTAGGACACATTTTGGTGTCTTCTTTACATTTCTAGAATCCTCACAACATCTCCAAACTTTCTAGATACACACATCATATCTCTTTGTTACATAATTTCATTATTTGAGTACCTCATTTAGATTACATAACTATGTTTTGTAGGTTGAATGGTCAGTTGTCATTTCCAGGCATTTGCTTGATGGTGAACCCCTTTAAGTTGAAAGAATCCCCTCCTAGGCCTTCCTCATTGTGAATTGAATCAGCTTGTGAGGTTGTTTAGTCAATCCAATTAGGACTTCTAGGACATTATTGAATGGCCTAGATAGAATAGGTAGTCACCCTCCTATTATATCTTCCTAGTTCATTTTGGTGAACCCAATGTTTTGTAACATTCATTTTCTAATTTGGATTCCATTGAAGTACTAGATCTAGCTTGCATTTATTCTTGCATTGCATCTTGCATTAGTGAAATTACATCTAGGGTTTCTCATATTTGCATTAGTGAAAGTGTATTTTTGCTTTCTTGAATCATTTCACCTCATTGAAAAACTGAAAACATTCATTGTTAATCATCCTAATTGCATTTAGGAACATTGTTATTCCATTCAAAAATTGAAAAAAATGCATTCAAATTTTCATCCAATTGCTTCATTCTAGTCATATTTCCTTGCATTCATTGGCATAGTTTTATGTTTCAAAAAATTAGCTCCCTAGATATATGAAATTTGAGAACACTATTATCAACCCAAAATTGTTTGATTTTCTTAAAAATGCCCTAATTGGGAAAAATATTCCCTTGATGGCATCTTAGTACCTCTTTGGATTCTTGTCTCAGATCCCTATTTGAACCATTTACTATCTATTTTAGATTTTGAAAACTCAAAATTTCACCAGTGGGACTAAGATGCCCTTACTAGCCTATTAGTCCCTATTGAATTTGACTTTGCAGATTTTAGGGTTTGAAATTGCTTTTTTGTTCTTTTGTTTGCTATAGCTTTACTTTTTTGTTTTAATTTTCTAATTTGTTGTTTCATCATATTTAATGAATCTAGTTTAATTATTCTTCATTCACTGCATTGTCAAGATTCAAAATGGCATTTACAACATCTCATTTTCAGTCTATTGTGTAGTATAGTCAATAAATTACCTTGTTTTAGGTCTAAAAATTTGAAAATGTTTATATTTTTGAAACTTTGCATAATATAGATAAAACTCCTTTTCACTTTTTCATCTACAATGTTTACATTCATAAAAATTTCCAAAATTTTTATAAAAGTGCTTTTCATTTTTGGATATACATTTTTTTCATTCTTAAAGTTTTGCATACATTGGATAAACATTTTTTGTATCTTTTTATATGCATTGTTTACATTATTAAAGCATTACATGAGATGGTTACAATTTCTTTTCATTTTTTGTCAAATAATGTTAGTACCTTACCTTTCTAAGAATGCTAAGAAAAGGTTCATATCCCCTCCCTATGATAGTGTTTTAGTGAAAGAGAATACAACATTGTACATTCCTAACCATCATATTTGTTATTCCCCTAATAACTCTCATATTGGAAAAGAAGATATTTTGGTGTTAGAAGAACTAATCAATGAGAGTTTTGAGAATCCTAGTCGTTTCTCTCACTTCTACCTCTGTTCGTGGATCAAACATTGATGAAAAAGAAGAAGCAACCATAGATAATCATGCAACCACATAACCATTGAAACTTCAATTAGTCTACATTCAGATCCCAACATCTTTACCTCTTGTGATAATTTTCTAGAAGATGAAATTGTATATGAGGAAGATATGTTGGTGTTGGGTGATCAAAGGAGAGAAAATTTGGACAATCATGACAATCACATTTGTTCTCCTCCTATCATCTCTCCTAATTGTGAAGAAGATACTTTGATGATAGAGGATCTTAGTTCTTTCCCTTCACCTAGGGAAACCCTTATTGAGAAAGAAAATTCAACTTTTGATCATTCCCCTACTTGTGATGAAGTCATTTTGGAAGAACCAATCCTTGAATATCACAAACATTTGGTTTGTAGCTCTCCTAAAAAAATCTCCTATTAGGGAAGATATCATAGTGAAATAAAATGAGAACATTGACAATAGTAATTCCTTAGATGAATATGATGAAGTCAAATTAGACTCCCCTTCACTAAGAGATCATGAAAATAAGGATGAGTCTTCCAAGGTTATGCACATTAGATACCCCTTCGAGTACTCTCCTAAGCCTAAACTTATCATTTATCCACCATCTCAAAAACCACAAGTTCAAGACAAACCTGTCCTTATCCTTGAACCACCTAAGAAGAATATTTTTCAGCAATCGAGTTACAATATCATTGCTCATACATACAACACTAGGAACAATCCACAACCAAGAAAAACACCTTCAACATCCCTCCCTTTGCCTAATCATATTTTGCCTAGTGCTCCCCATTTAACTTTGCATAGTGGAAAAGAGTATGATCTTGTCAAAAAACTTAAGAATACTACAACAAAGATATCCCTCTAAGACCTAGATCAGAATTCACCTAATTATCATACTATGCTTCAAGAAGCCTGGCAACAAGTTATGGTCCTCTCTAGTGCAAATTTCAATGACATAGAAACTATGATTCGAGGAATAAATGCTGACATTATTTTCCACCAAAGTGATCTCCCTCCTTTGGAAGTACAAAAACAATGTGATGCTCTCATGATCATAGCTCAATATAAAAACACAGGGATAAAATGAACCCTTGTTGACAATGGCTCAACCTTAAATGTGTGTAGTGTAAACCTTTTGGATAAGCTTGTTGTTGATAAATCCAAAATCCAACCTACCTCTATCTTTATTAATGTATTTGATAACGTGATAAAATTATCACTTGGCTTAATCATAAAACCTATTAAAGTTGAAAAAATTACATTACAAACCTCGATCCATGTTATGCGTGATGATCTTTCATACAATCTCCTTTTAGGTAGACCATGGATTCATGAGATGCATGACGTGCCCTCTACCCTTCATCGTATCATAAAATTGAGAAAGGTAAATAGAATCCTTTGAAAACATTGACACCAACTACACAAGTGGAATCCACACAACAAAAAGACAAAGAAAAACACACTAAATAAGTCATGAAGCTATTAGAAGATGATTGAGGTTCCTTAGATTTTGAACATAAATTCATGGGAGAATACAAGATCATAAATAAAGATTTAGATAAGGGAAAAGAAAAAGCAGTAATATCAACACAAAATTCAGAGAACCCTTCAAAATCATCCACCTCAACCACTTTAGAAGAAGAAAAAAATTACACAACAAAATCTAGCAAAATTGACTATCAAAAACCACCGACTCTTAAAGAGATGAAATTTTTTTATGGAAAAGGTTATGAAATGACGAAACAAGTTGGATACAATGGAAAATGATGTGGTACTAGAGAACAAGGTATCTGTGTCCCTTTAGAGCCTAACATGCAATAAGAAACTAATGGTCTTGGTTATTGTCCTTTGAAAGAAATAACCAAGCCTTCACTTAATAGCAACACTAGTGGTCTTGATTGTTATCATTTGATAGAGAAATATTCGCTTAATGTCAATGTCATTATGCAAAACCCTAATGATTTGAATTTGTTAGATTTTACATCTTCCTTTAAAGAAGAGTAAAATCTCTCGTAATCTAAAGAGTCTTGTGTAGGTATGATAACTAATACTAAGTAAGATATATTTGTCCCACAATAACAAAGCCAAATATTCTAATTTTGATCAAGAAAGTATCTTGTTGAGACTCCTCCAAGATTGTTTGATATCCCTCCCTCCAAAAACATGAAAGAAATTCTACTACAAATATTCATTTTGTGCATATCATAGAGTTCATGGTCATTCTACTAATGAATGTAAGGCTTTGAGTAGTAAAATCCAAGATATTAAGGAATTTGGTGCTCTTCCTTATGTGGTAGAACCTAATTCCTCTAATTGATACTGATTTTCACTCTACCATGTTTCTTATTGGTTCACCCTTGTCCTGCACTAAGTGGGGGCAAGGGGTTAGGTAGCCTTGTCGTTGTATGTCACTTGTCATTGTCTCTTTTGGCTAGTTGACCACCTTTCATGTATATATAAGAGAAATCTTGGGATTTGAATGACATGCCTTAAGTTGGCTCACATGTGACACACTGAGTTATACATTTGGGGGCAACCCCTTCCCTTCTCATGATGTAGCTTATCGAAAACATATGATAGGGCTTTCTGATGAAGCTCCCATGTCTTCTTCTACTTTAAATGAATTGCTCACAACAATGGTGTTAGCAACCACTTTAAAGTGGGGGCATAAATCGACACATGTTCATTATCCAATTTTTTTTTTTTTGTGATGCATCTTTTCTTGGTGGTGTCATTGTGTTTGATTTCCTCCAAGAGCATGATATTTCTTTGACTATTCCTCTCTTGGAGACATTAAGTACAATGTTCCCTAAGATGAGACCTTGCACGAACTAAGAAAAATCCCTTCGAACATCCATCTTTCTTGTTGCATTGCACTTTTGTACCTTATTAAATTCATGGAGGTATGGCTTTAATATGGTCAATTGGGGCTCACCTGGTGAACAACTAGCTTCACTAGCCTATGTGAGCATGCATTTTCTATTCTTTTTTCCTTATCATAGTCATGGGGGTATGATGTTAATATGGACTTCTTGGGGCTCACCTAGTGGACAACTAGATCCCACTAGTCTTCATGAGCATGCACTTTTTTTTGCATATTGGACATTGTGTTCCACTTGTAAACCTCTTTTGGAAAAATATCCTAGACCCAGTCCACCGCATTGGATGGCCAATCAAAGCTTGATCTGTTACATTTTTATTTTTCTATTGTAATTTTCCATTTTTTTTTTCTTATCTTTGATGGTGTATGTTTGTGATCTGATTATGGCTTCATATATCATCTGCAAGCATGTTCTTTTGTGCATATGTTGGTTTATCATAGGATCTCAACCTTGCAGGCTTAATCATCCCTCTTGATCATTGTCATCATATCTTACTAGCATTTGTACATTTGAAGCCCTCTTGATTGTATGGCTGGCTACTTTAGTGTGAGTTTGAAGAAATTTCATCCTCTCACTAAAGTGGGGGCTAAATGTAGTGTAGTAAAATGCATACCCTTGAATTTTCACACTTGTTTGGCCCACATTGCTTTATATATCCTCATTTATGGCTTAATTGGTCCTATTTTGTGTCCTCAAGCCCTATGAATTGCATATTTTTCTAGCTAATCCCGACATTCTCCAATGCATAAATGATAATTCAATGATTCTCATCTATGTGTCCCTAATTTTTTATTGGGACTAAAACACCACTTAGGGTGTCTTTGTCCCCTTGAGGTCTCGAGACATTGATTTTTAGGTATCTTAATTGTGCCCCTTTTTGGTGTTTGTACCCCAAGCTTCATGACTTGGGACTAAAATACCACCTAGGGTATCTTATTCCTCCTTGAGTCATTTTTAGGATTTAATTTTAAATTTTGGTGAGATTTAGCCTCCTTTATTTAATGAATTCATATGCTGGTTTGGTGTGATGTAATTTTAGGATATTAAGCATAGAAATGTATAAATACAAGGTCCCTTCACCCATTTTCAGTCAAGTCTTTTGTGAGAGAATTTTTAATATCAAATTGAGTTTACAAGAGCATTCCAAAGAAATTCGTCAAGTATATAGAGCCATCATCATGTTTCAAGCATCATATCAAAGATATTCTTGCAATGTGTGTTGTTCTAACATTTGTGATGTAGGGTTTTGATTCAAGCTAGAAATTCAAGTCGATATCTTTCAAGCATTCTGGATCCATATCCATTGCAACCATTTCACACAAGTTTGCAGACTTTACAAGGGTTTGGTGAGTTGTAGCATTGCACCTTGTTCACTCACCATTTCCCTTCATTACTTTATTTCATTTCAAGGTTTAATTACCAACAAGGGGTTTGACCAAGGAAAACCCCCATTCACTAACATTCAAAAAGCTTTTAGCTCTCTTATATGTTTGTATTTGCAGATCTAGGTTTAAGACTTGAATATCCTTTAAAGTACAAGATTGCAAAGTTGCATTGTAGGGTTGTAATCTTCATGGAAACTCACCTATAGGTCAAATCCAGGAGATTCAGAACCTCAAATCTGAAAAGAAGCAAATGCAGACCTTGGAGTCTAGGACAACTTTTAGAGTTTTCAAAAATCTAGAATGAGACTAATATGCCACTTAGGGCATCTTAGTCCTCCAAGGCATATTTTCAAAGATTTTTTCAGATCTGATTCCGACATCTGAAGATTCTATATTTTCCCCAAAAAATAGTAGCAGGATTAATACACCACTTTGGGAATCTTAGTCCTCCATAACACATTTTGGTAGCTTCTTTACATTTCGAAAATCCTCACAACATCTCTAGACTTCCTAGGTACACACATCATACCTCTTTGTTGCATAATTTCATTATTTGCATACCTCATTTATCTTGCATAACTAAGTTTTGTAGGTTGAATGGTCATTTGTCTTTTCCAAGCATTTGCTTCATGGTGAACCCCTTTAAGTTGAAAGAACCCCCTCCTAGGGCCTCTTCATTGTGAATTGACTCACCTTGTGAGGTTGTTATTCAATCCAATTAGGACTCCTAGGACATAATTGAATTGCCTAGATAGAATAGGTAGTCACCCCTCCTATTATATCTTTGGTTTAGTATCGTACACTTATAGGCTTACTATGCGTGATATCTATACAAAAAAAAGTAACAGTTCTATAAACTTAGATATCAACAAGTCTCAAGGTTACATTATATTTTGAATTGTATATATTATTGAATATTTTAATGTTACTACATTTAGTTTTGGCAAAAAAAAATTATCTCTTGAAATTTAGACCAAGGTAACAAGTTTTCAATTAATGATCCCTACTACATTCTCTTGACTATTTAAAGTTAATAGATCATTTGAGAAAGATAAATAAAATTATTTATTTTTAAATGAAATTTTTGGGGAGATTGTCATCATCACCTAAAATGTGTGTTCAAGCTTATAATAAATATTTTGATCTAAAATTAACCAATGAATTAATTGAAACAAAGCTTCTTTTATGTTTGATTTTGTTTGACGATTAAAAGTTGAGATGAAATATGATAGTAGTTTCTTTTAGAAGAAATATTCGATGTAATAGACATTGCGATCCAATACTATATTACTCAATACAATCCCATTATATTTTATATTAATTTTATTTCTTTTGTTAAGATACCAAACTTTAGTCTCTTTTTTCAATATTAAGCTTTTTTGAGATACATTCTTACTTTCATATCACTTTTATTTGTTTTTTATTTATTTAATATTTTTATTCTTATTGAAAAGAACAATTTCACCAACTAGAAAACATAATACTTAAGAATAATACTTTTGGTATATAATAAACATAAATAATTTGATTTTAAATAATTTGTAGAATCAGAAATCTTTGTCAATTTATTGATCTTATAAAATTTTAAAAGTTAGATGATGGTAGTAGTATCGAATGTGATATATAAACATTGCAGGAGTATTATATGATACATAAACTATAGTATAGAAACTGAGACATAAAATACTAGCATAGGAATATATGATGCACATGGCAACTATACAGGTGTACCTACTATCAAACATCAGAGATATAATGTTTTTATTCCAATAGAGCATTGAATTGAATCATTCGTTAGTTTAAAGTCAGTTTCATAACAATTACTGTGGCAGGACTATCCAAATAATTAGATGAAACTCTCAAAGTAATCTGATTGTCGTAAAATATTAGTAATGAGGATGACTTATCAAACAAAAAATAATACAATAATGTTTCTTTGATAATTAAACTGGAAATTATCCTATGACTCTGTGTGATATAGGGAGCATAAGAAGATAGAAGTTCTCCTTGGCATTCTATCCTAGTATGCAATCTTTTCTTGTTAAGGAAAATTTTCAGGCACAACTTAAGAGAATACCTTTCACGATTGCATGAAGACCTTTTTTTTGCATGGTTGATGAAGGGTCTCTGCTAGTGAAGACCCCCAATGATCAAAAGAGAAAAACAAAAATAAAATAGTTATATCATATCCTTCATAAATTATACTGTGTAAGGTGAGAAAAACAAATATACAATCTAGCTGATGGTCAAATATGATGGAAGCAAAGCAACACTTCAATCTGTTAAAAAACATGCGAAAAATGAATTTTAAGACACCCAAACAGCTATTATTAAATATCAAATTGTTCAATGGTTAAATATAGTTAAGGTTTATAAATGCTAAGTAGGAGATATTTTCTCCAGTTTATTATAATAGATATTTCATTATGATTTATATAAATGTTATCCATTGCTTTTGACTATGTAAAAGAGAAAAACAGACCCCTTAAACATTTTCATGTTTATATACAGTACACTCTAGTTTGAGCTCATACAAACACAACGAAAAAAACAAATGATCTAGTTGGACTTAAAGATATTATCAGAATTAAGAAATTACCAGATTTGGTCTCGGGGGACTTTGATCTAACTGAATCCATAGCTTCTTCCATTCTTCTACGTTTGTAGAGCTTATCGTCGCATCTCCTATTTTTAAACCAATAGAACGCATTCTTTGCTTGTATTTCTCCATATCTTCTCAGACAATTAGTAATATCATATATCTGCTCTTCCTTTGGATTGCAAGCAGATTTACAGTACAGTCCTTCCAATATTTCCAGTGGCATTTGAGTAGCCAACTTTGCTGAACTTAAAGCCATTATTAGGTAAGAAAACTAAAACAAACATGAGAAAACAAGTACAAGACTATCAAGGCGAGATTTGTTGTCCTCACGGCTTCTTTATTCACGTCTTTCATTGAAAAAAACATAAAATTGTACGATGATTCTGTTGTCCTCGTACCGAGATTTCAAGAAATAGTAGGTAAAGTATTCGAATAAGTGGCCAATGTTATTCTTATTGTTTTTGACAATAACTTGGTGAGGGAATAGTTAAGATCGACGAAACCTACAAAAGATTGAAATGTTTAAAGATAAACAAGCTGTGCTACAATATTTTATGGACAAGGCGAAACATAGAAGATTGTAATGTCAGTAACAAAGGACGCTAATAGGAACAAAACTCATCTCTATCATATACATATATGTTGATGTATTGCAGCACTATCTATCTCTAAATTTATACATATTTTTAGGATTTTGTGCCTTACATTTTTTTTTGTTTTAATGGTAGGAGACAAGGGCTATTTTCTAAATATATATATTTTTTTGTTTTGTTTTAATGGTAGGAGACAAACTCTATTTTCTAAATGTTTTTCTTTTATTTTGATATTCAATTAATTTTTAAAAGTTAGTTTTCTTAAATATTAAGAAGTAAGAATATATGAGAGGTTAGTTGATGTAATTTTGTTAAAAAAAATTGTACATAGATTCTTATAATTGTAAAGGGATTTATACTTTAGTGAGTTGTTGATTTTTTATTTTTTCTTATCATAAGGAGAAAATTGTGAACCTCTAGAATTTGTAGGTTGTAGTGTGAGAGAAAGATAGATATATTAAAGAACAGGGAAAGTATGTCCATTAGGATACCATTAAATTTTATATTCACAAAGTAACAAAAAGGGCACCATGTAGATAGTATTTTTGAAATCTTGAAAGAAACTAAATCATTATTTGATGCATTAGAGACCATGAAATTCAAAGAATTTATCATAAATAAAGTTAAACATGATGAAGAATGCTATGTAAATGCAATAGAGAAAGATGAAGAGGATGAATTATGGGATGAGAGAGATTTCGAATAATGCTACCCCAAAAAAGGAGAAGATTCGGGTGTCTAACAATAAATAGAGAGGTCTAGGAGGAAGGAAATCCTCTTAGAAGAGAATATTGAGTGGAGAAATGATGAATAATTTTTTTGTAGCATTTTAGCATAGATTCTATACAAAGAGGGGTATGTGGGAGAAGCCCATGCAAGTGTAAAAGAATGAGAAAAGAAATAAATTAAAAGAAGTTGAAAGACAGAAGGAAAAAAGAGGTAAAGGAAAAGGGAGGGGTTAAAAATAGACCACATATTTGATAAAAATATTTTAGAGAAATCTTATAATGAAGCTAAGGTAGTGGAAAGACTTCCTGCACTAATCTTCATAAGAGGATAATCCAAAACTTTACAGGTCTTTACAACAGTTACATAAACTTAAACTAGAATAAACATAAATATCATGCATACCACACCATAGTGATTTACATGGGGAAAACCCTTTTGGGAGAAATGTTGAATGCACAAGACAACTGAGGGGGGAGGGGGTGAATCATTTGTACATTAAAACATCAAAACCATGATTAACATTCAAATATGTATTAGGCCTTAAACCCTTAATAACCATCAAACCCTTATCATACATTAGCAGAATGTAAACATGAGAAACATTAATGCAAACACATCCAAACACATGAGAACAATAGATTTGCATGGAAAATCTAAGAATGGAAAAACAATGTTGAGGATTAGCTCAAAATATAAAGTAATTTCAATACCAAATATAATAGGCTCACTACCAGAGGGCTCACTTCCCAAATGAAAAGAAGGGTTCACTACCAATGGCTCACTACCAGATTAGAAAGAAGAAGAAGGAAGAGTGTTACAATGACACATACATCTCTGAGCAATAAAAATATCCACCAACGCTTCACCAAAAAATTCACACTCTCTCTATAGAATGTAGGCACCTTCTACTCGTTGCTTCTAGTAGTCTTAGGCATTAAAGCTCACACTACATTTCACACTTCACATCTCAACACATCAAATTACACATTATACTACATGATTCTCCATCAATTCAACACTTATTTATACCATCTTCAACCTTGATAATAATTCACAAGGTTAGCTATGCACCTCAACCATGTAAATTCAGGTTAGGTTGACACCAAAATATTCCCACGGTGGAAAGGAATGAATGAAAACCACAAAAAATTTTAACTCATACCCAAATACACTCATACATGCCACACCACACATCCACAAACAACAAAATATATCTATAATTAATGTATTTACACCAAAGGTCAGTCAAAACTATGTTAACACCATTAAAAAATTAAGTACATGCTTCCTTTGATCCAAAGACAACTCATGGACCACACACAACACTTCAACACCAATTGGAATATTCAGTAAATAGTGTGAAATCCAACAACTTATTCACAACATCATACACCAGAAGAACATAATCAGTCAACACAACCAACTAACCTTCCACACAATGCAACACCTCAATCCAACCTTGTGGAGCACCAAAGCAAAAGCAACTTAGACTGGAGATAGATATGAAAAATATAAGAACACACTCAGATCTGTAAGCCCAAAAATATAACTACAAAGAAATGTGAAGAAAAACCATTTCTTCTGGACAACACTGCTCTCATAGTTCACACACTCGTGAACACAAATTTCTCTACACAATGATCCAGAACCTGGAAATCTAGATATAACAACTCTGAACACCTCTAATCAACATATCCAAATGGAATAGATAGATCTTCAACCATGAATAGATTTAGAGTAAAACACTGAACACCTCTTTGTCACACTGAACAATCTTCACCACATTTTTTCCTCTTTTATTCAATTTTTCTCAAAAGAATTTGGAAACCAAGGACCACAAACTCAAACTCATCACTTGGAACACTTCTACAGTATATCAACCACACAAGAGGTTGAAAATCACCAATCACGAATACATTCTCATCAAAGCAACACTAGAGGTTGACATCATTGATACTAGTAATGACAACATAATGCAACCAATCAAAGCATTTCCATAGACTTCCAGTTGTGTGTAAGTGTTTTATGTACTCGGAATGAAAAACAAGATGAAATGCAAATAAAGAAAACACAAACACTCAAGATTAGCCTAAGTTGAATCCAAACAAAACAATAAAGAAAAGGAATCTTATACCTTGCTTGGATTGATAAGTTGGTTTTCCCTTTTATGATTCTTGATTTTATGCTCCCTTGATGGAAAATGAATGCAAAAGTGGATACAAAATGGATAGGAATTGATGAGGATTGTACTAATGGAAGTGAGTGTTGTGATAAGGATGGTAGGTGGATCAAATAAGAGCTTCAATGGCTGCAATAATGGAGGATGCAAGTGTTAAAGGCTAAGTGTTAAGTGCTTGAATTCTTGAATGAGAGTAAATGTAAAATGATATAATTCTTGTCTAAATCCCTTCATTTGAGACCAAGTCTTCCAATTTAAAGAAAAATGGATGGCTAAGATTTAACTAACATGGACAAGATGGAGGACTGTGGTGAGTTGAGGACTCACAAGTCCTCATATCTTGCCATGTGGAATGTGAGGTGTGAAGAGGAAAAATGATGTGGAAAAGTACATGTGAGGTGGAGGTACTTGGAAGTACCTTGGGATTAAGAGAGGATTTCGTCAAAAAAGAAATCCTTGTCTCCATATAAGGCTGATGGTGACAAGTGATAAATTTTAGAAAGCCCTCTCTTGTCACCATGGGGATGGGAGAAGTTGTTGGAGAAATAAATGTGAATTTTAAATTCACATGAAATTGGAAGTACCATGTGGATAAGACAAGGTCCTCCTAAAGGAGGTCCTTGTCCCATGTGACTGATGTGACCTAGGAGAGATTATGGGGAAGAGAAATACATGGGATAAACAAATTTGAATTTTAAATTCACATGGGGAAGAGGTCAATACTTGATAAGGAAAGTACCCATGAAAGGTTGACTTGGAGGACATACCAGAAAAGGTAAGTCATTAGATTAAAGTTGTGCAAACATGTGATTAGGAAAATTAATGAGGATTAGAGGAAAGTGGCCAAATATGGAGGATGTGACATTAATCCTGATTAAGGATGTGCACATCTTAGTCATGGGTTGATTAGATTAATCTAGATTAGAGGAAAGGTTATGGAGGAAGGGACAAGGAGAGAGAAAGAATAAATTTAAAATTGATTTAAATTCACAAGGTAAATGACTAAATTAAATAAATTGATACATTTATCTAATTTACAGAAGAGGAAGCAACTAGAAAAAGATGCCCCAGTATTGCAAGAGAATAACCAAGAAGGAAGAATGAATGAAAATGGTAGGGTATGCCCCCTCAAGACGACAGTTGGGGAAGAAAAAGGGGCCCTAGGAGAATTCTCGATATGAAGAAATGGAAGGTGCCATTGGATAGAGATTGAAAAATCATCAAGATTGGCTTTTGAATGGAGTGAAACAAAATCATGGTGTGCAAATTTCGATCTCGGGAAGTTAGAGGATTAGTTGAATTAAAAGATGGTGAAATAAAGGGAAAAAATACCATTTATTTGAAAAAGGAGAAAAGGGGGAAAAGTTATAAATAGTAATTTTAGAATTACTATTCCTCATTTGTACACCTGGCGGTTGAGTGAGAGAGAGAAGAGAGGAGAAGAAAGAGATGAGGAGAGAAGATGTAAGATGACTATGATGATGATATCATCCACCAAGGGGAAAAGGTGTGGAGATTCTATTAGAAACCTTAGATTAGACATGCAAACCTAAACACCTTCCACAGAAGAGAAAACATAAAAAAATAGAGCTTTGCATGTAATGTGCAAAAATGATAATATTCAGGAATTCAATATTACAATGAGATGATTTTCTTTATAAAAGAAAAGTATGCAACCCTAATGTTGACCTAAAAATAGCTCAACCTAAGTAAAGTTATGCAAGTGTAATAAAATATTAATTACACTAACACCCCCCCCATAAGTGCAACTTAGGGAGACTAAATAAGCATGCACCTAAAACTAAGATGAATGCAAGAAAGCATGAATGGGTCCCGACAACAAGGCCTGATTAGGTACCCATGTATAAATGCAATAATGAGGTAGAGAAGGAAAATCCAGTGGGACAAACCCCCCTACAATGAGATGAGTGCTACAAAGAAGCACTGGAACCGCAATCTGGCAAGCAAGGAAAGATAATTTTGTCTACAAGAAACCATATCGAAATTATAATGATGCAACAACAGACCTGATGCCATGGAACACTTGAACACTCCAAAATGGAACAACCCTGGAATCCATAAAGCAACAGTAGATGATATGATGATGACAGAATCTAGAAGCCGTGAATCTCGATGCCGATGTCAAAATTGAGACTGAAACTCTTCCATGGGAAAAAGTACCATACACACTCAGGAACAATAACCACAAATTTAGTGGCCCTCAAACTGAGATGGATCCGATGCGAATCACTAACCATAGGCTCTCAATCTAAAGTGTGAACCGATATGAATCTGGTATGTGTCAAGCTATGACAAAAGTATGGCCAAAATAGACTAAGAAACTAGATTACAACCCATGCGAGTTGCCATCAAAAAATGATGAAGATTATTATGCAACAAACCCCCTTGATGGAACTTTATATCAATTCATTTATTACAATCCCCAATGACTGCAAAAGGAGAGAATTCCTAACATGCATAAATAGAAAATGAAAATAGACCTCAAATCTGTGTAGAGGACTGAACCAACTTTCCAACACCACAAGAATGGCAAAAATAGGATCACCGAGTCAAAAGATATGCCCTCCGGAGTGAAAAACACATATGAGTTCAAGGACCTACAAAATAAATCTGGAGCAAAATCAGAAAAAACTACCAACACCACTAGATTGGCACCAGAATCAGCTTTCCAACGGTATCTTGTTTGTGAAAAACAGACACCGTACACAAAAATTACGCCTGATTTTGTCAAAGGTGCTCTAGAATGGCCAATATGGCCTATAGGCAACCTAGAGGGCTAAAACAAATCGGCCCCTGGTCCTGTGCGCGACCAGGGGCTGGCAGACAAGGGGTTGGGGTGGAGCCCCTGGTCACCCATGTGATTGTGCGACATGCAGAGGGGCCGACCGAGGGCTAGGCACATAGCGCCCGGTCCCCCATACGACCGGCGGTTGTGCACTGGAGCCCTCAGGATGCATGCTAGGGAGGCCGTACGGCTTCCCTGGCAAAACAATTTTTCCTTCCAGATCAACTTCGCCAAAATCAACAAAACGAAAGGCAATCTTAGGGTTTTGGGGCACTCCGAACGCAATGGTGACCTCCATTTCTGCTCAAAATGCTCCAAAAAAATGGCGACCTCTAGAGTTTACAAAAAAATACCAAAACTGAAACCCTCACAGATCTGGCAAACGATGGGCAAAATCTACAAAATAAAAGCCAAACCTAACTTTTTTCAGCGCTCTGAATCCAATGGTGAAGCCCAATCTGATCCAAAATGCCACATAGATGAGCTCAAGGCATGAAATCCTCGAGGAACCCCGAATGAAGTCTGCAATGGTTTTCTCCTGAATTTGAGAAGGGGCTGCATGTCAAGGCTCTCATACCATGTTAGAAACTCTAGATCAAACATGCAAACCTAAACACCTTCCACATAAGAGAAAACATAAAAAAGCAGAGCTTTGCATGTAATGTGCAAAAATGATAATATTCAGGAATTCAATATTATAATGAGATGATTTGCTTTATAAAAGAAAAGTATGCAACCCTAATGTTGACCTAAAAATAGCTCAACCTAAGTAAAGTTATGCAAGTGTAATAAAATATTAATTACACTAACAGATTCTACAACGAGCACACGATCCCACGTCAAGTTAGGCCCAAAACCCTCCTTGTGATTTTGAACATTTATTTATTTATTTTTAAGTTTTAATGTCAGTTACAAACATGGGTTTGGGGATGGGGGTAGATTAGGAAAATGGATAGAGGGTAGAACAACCATTTCACCCATCGGGTAGGCAAGAATGCCTGTTAAAGGTGTTAGAGAAAAGGGTGAATAGATGGGTGAATAAGCCCAAAAATATGCCCAACAAGGGAAAAAGGGAAAAAAGGCTGGTTGCCTACTTGAGGAAGAGCGATTGCGCCCATATGAGGGGGGTGGTCTCACCCCATCAAGGGCAGTCAAGCCCCCACGGGGGAAGCCATGGCCCCACCCCAAAAGATGGCCCTGACACCATGGGGGCGGCGCCGCCGCAAGGGGTGGCTCCACCCCCTTAGGGATAGCCCTGCCTCAAGGGGTGGCCCCACCCCAAAGGGCAGCCTCGCCCCCGAAGGGGTGACCATGCCCCTGAAGGGCGAGTCCGGGGGGGAAGAAAAAAAGGGCCGAAGAAGAAATTATTTAGAAGGGAACCCAGGGCTAGGAAATGGAAAAATAAATAGATAAGATGACTGATAGGGTGTGTGATACGGGTGCAGCGCTTCGACAACTTATAGACATAGGAGAGGAGATTAGAGGTATTCGAAGCGATGAGATGAGTGATGACTAGAGCAGACAATGAGACCCTATCCCAGGAGGGGTTATTACATATGTTAGGATATTCGTCGATTAGAGCACATTAGGTGATGCTGACATCCCTTATTGAGCGTTGGGATTCAGAGACCTCGACCTTCCATCTCCCAACAGGGGAGAGGACGGTGACATTGGAGGACATGTGGTAGATACTGAGGCTTCCTATCGCAGGTCACCTGGTGAGTGTGATGAGATTGGAGGGGGAAACACTGGATTAGACTAAGTGGGTCTTATTCGGGCGATGACCTCCCTATACAAAAAAAGGTTTTGGATGTTGACAAGTGTTTGGGATTGAGAGTACGAGCATTGCCACTATACCTGTGTGGACTTATTAGCGAGATACTGATACTGGATAGGAGTGGATGGTTCTACAGCTTGAGCTACATGGAGGTGATTCGACACATTGTCGAGGGGAGGGAGGGGGAATTCACATGGGGAGATTGTTGGGAATTCTGCCTCAACTTTTTGGTCAACCCATTTGAAGACTTAGGTGTTTTCTAACTATTTCGGGAATTTACCGCCATACTGTGGGTCACCCTATTTGGTGGTTGGACGGTGTTACTGCGGTGGTGTTTTTCCTGACTGGTGGTGGCCCGGTGAAGTGGTGACGGCTTGGTTGTCTATTACCTCCTTACCGCGAAGTGTGGCTCAATGGTCATGAGGCAGTGCGGTGAGCGGTGGACTCACAGAGCGTTGGCTTACTGCCTTACTGTTGGGTGGTCCATTCGGTGGTGAGGTATCATGGTGAGCGGCATAGTGGTGGCAGGTTGGCAAATGATGTTTACCATTTTAAGTAGGTTGTGTTCGGCTAAGCCATGGTGGTGTGATTGATGGTGATAGGTTGGCTGGCAGTCAGTGTTGGCGGTTAAGGCCATACCATGGGTAGTGAGTTATCTTACCGTGGTGCCATGGTAAGATCGTTGACGGTCTCCCTGGCGATCACCGCCCTACTGCGAGGTGGCCTGGCAGCCCCCACAGTAGCATGGCTAACCATTAGTGGTCTGGGTTGGTGGTGTCACCTCCTTACCGTGGAGGTCTAGTGGTCTAGGTACAGTAGCATGGTGGAGCCGTGATGGTCATTGGTGGTGCCTACAGCCTTACCACAAAGGCTTCTTCCTTAAGCTGAAGTGATGTGGTTTGACCACTGGCGATCTGTGATTCAGTTACCGCCATACCGCGATGGGAAATTCCAAGCCTAGCGATAGTGCAACTGGAGACTGAGGTTTGTGTAGGTGGTTACCGCCATAGTGTGAGGTGGGCCAGACTGGGCAATGGTAGCACAGGGAAGGTGTGACGAAGCTCGGTGGTGTCGAGAGGTGAGCTCACCACTTTACCATGGATGGGTGACTTGAACTCGATGGTAATGCGGTACGAGCTCGGATGAGCTCAGGGCATAGTTTGAATGAGTTGGACTCAGTGTCTGAGTGACAGGTGATTGACAAGATGACACATGGTAGGTTGGCAGCATCTGATTGGCCGAAGACCAGAACAGTCATAGGAAGTTATTGCAGGCCGATTTCTAGCTAGAATTGGAACCTGATTAAGGCATTGTTTGAATGCTTGGGAGGCTTGATGTAATTGTGTGCAGATCAGTTGCTTGCTCAAATGGTCAGAGTAGCATGGATTTAGGCCTGCATTTGGTGGGGACATTGATGGATATGTATGACTTAAAGAAGTCGAATACATTGGATGAAATGTGAGAGCCATTGAGAGAGAGAGGCAGTGAGTGTGTTCGACCAGTATGCTAATGCATTGGAACTGTGAACACTCTACCTCTCGGTTTTGAAACAATGTGAACCTATTGTGAGGCTGAGTAACTGGGATGGCCATGAGGCTGGCTATGATAGTTTGTTATGAGGAGCTGAAGTGAATCTATGTAGATTTCATTGGAACTACATGAAGGTTCTAGTTTTGTTGCTTGCCTGCATTCTCTAGATGGTCAAGATGTATTATCTTGAAGAGCATAGCTCTGTGTTTGTATTGTAACTATTTTTTTTTGTTACTGAATAATACAAGTGAGTTGAATGTTTTGGAGGTGGGGTGTTTTACCTAAAAAGGTTTTCCCCACGTATCTCTGTGTGTCATCATGTTTGTCTTTCATGGTTATCTATTTGTGTTGAATCTATCTATTGTTTTGCATTGACTTTCCTCAATTAGATCGATAGGGGATCATTTTCGCCTGCTTCTGCTTTATAGCATAGTTTTTTGTGTCTTTGTTGTGATTTTAAATTGAAATCACTAAGGCACTGCTATCTTAGATTATAATCTTGATG
This sequence comes from Sequoiadendron giganteum, assembly GCA_007115665.2. Taxonomy (NCBI): domain Eukaryota; kingdom Viridiplantae; phylum Streptophyta; class Pinopsida; order Cupressales; family Cupressaceae; genus Sequoiadendron; species Sequoiadendron giganteum. The sequence goes on along the minus strand of CM021107.1, from coordinate 184,770,461 downwards.
ACAAAACTGAATCTGTATCCCCAACAAGTGGTATCAGAGCTAGTTGAAGGAGGTCGAGGCTTGATGATACCAACCATTGGTATCAAAGTCTTCTCCTGGTTGCTGAAGTTTTGGGTTTTCTCTTGTGCTGATTTCTTAGCCTGGCAAGCTTGAGGAAATCTAGAGAAATCGGTTGGTGATGGATCCTTCGATGAGTGGAAGTGTGTGCTTCTTTGATTCAACATACATTTTGAAAAATGTTTGAGATGATTGGAGTTGGTCATGTTGTGGCAACATGGTATGAGGTTCCTGGCTCACAGCAAAGTTCCTGATACAAAGGGTGTGAGATATGTTCATGGTTGTGTTGCAGCAAAGCATGGTGTTCATACTTGGTGTCTGTGTGAGAGGCTCCTTGGTGGTATGGACTTGTTTGTGTTGTTGATCAGCTATTGAGAGTTGTGGTTGTGCTGGGTGTTTTTGACTTAGCACTGAAGGCAGTTTCTCTGGTGCTCTAATTGCATGGAGGCTATGAAGTGACCTTGGTGGTCTACAACTTCTGGATAGCCTAGTTCTCTCTTTTGACTGTAAATGACTATGGTGTTGGAACTGGTCTAAAATGAAACTATTGTTCCTATGTGCCTGTCTCTTGCACTTGCATGGTTCAGATTCATGTCTTTGGCTCTGGAGGTTTTGTGTAGATTTTCCTAAAATGTCTATCATGTATTTTCATGTTTCTTTTCATTGTTTTGGTTAACTATGATGGTTGTGTGCAGACTCCTGAGTCATCCAGATGAGCAATGAAGAAGGAGATGCATGGGTGTTTTATAAACACTATGGTTTTGCAGGTTTTACATGGTCAAGAGAAAACTTGCATTGTGTGGAGCTGTTGTCTGCTATTTTCCAATTCCTAGCCTTTGGGTTGTGACTAGATGAGATAGCTATAGTTCAACTGGTCTTGAGGAGGGTGTCTTCTCTGCATAAGAATGTTTGTATGTGTTTGTTCACTCAACATTTCTTGTGGTGTTGCTTGTTGGCTTCCTAGACTATGGTGCTTTTGTTGTGGACGTATTTGGCAAGTTAGATCTGTTGTTGATCTAGTGTTTGAGTCATGGTCATCTACATGGTTGTTCTCTTTGAGATCTTAGTTTTGTAGTTTTTCAGTGTGATAATAGACTTGCAGAGTTGTCATTTGAAGTGGATCTCCGAGTTGTGTGGTTGATAGATTAGCCTAGCTATTGACTACTGTGAGACAACTCGGGAGTGGATTGTCTATATCCATGTGATTGGTTTTTTGTTGTTGCAGATCTATTAGCTAACCTTGTCTATGGTCACTGGTGCATTGGCGTAGCTATTTTGAGACGAGAGGATGGATGGCGTTGGAGTACCTGAATAGTTAGTGATGGGAACCTATAGCATGTGGGTCACGTTGTCATGAAGAGCCTGTTACACTAGTTAGTGTAATATTTTGACAGTGATTGTGTGGTCAGTCATGGTGCTTGGAAAGCTCGATGCCACGTTGCAGTGGGAGCTTTAGCAATGATTGGTGTCCTTCTTTGGTGTTGCAGTTGCTGTGTTCTTTTGCATCTACATGTTCACTACTTGAAGGTGTGATGCATCTTGGGGCCATAGAAGACATTGTTAGTTTTGGCTAAGTTGTTGATTGGTGCTTGACAAGTGATGTTGGTTTTGGTTTAGAGTTGTTTGCTTTAGTCATGATTACTCTTTCTTAGAGCTTTGGCATTTTGTTGTGCTCTTGAGACCATAGCTTGTTCACTTGAAGCATGGTATCTCTGAAGGGGGATGTGTAGATCATGGTGTCATGACAAGGCTTGAAGCTTTGAAAGTAGTCTGGGGTTTCTCTATGTTTTGAGTGCATTGGTCATATGTTGATGGACTTCATGGTTGCAGTAGTATTGTAGATTGGAGTCAGCATGAGATGACGGGTTGTTGATACTCATGGATGCATGGAGAATAAGGTGAGGCTGAAATTCTTATGAGAAATTTTTTGTTATAGTTGAAAGTATGAGAATCCTGTACCTTGGTTGAATGTGAATTCAATAGAGACCTTGAAGGAGAATGCTCTTGGGCAAGTTACGGTGACTTGTATATCTTGAAGGAGCATGTTTTATTTTTCTCCTTGTCTACTCGGCAGTGTTCCTGTAAAAGGTATTTTCCCATTATACTTTTCAGGTGTGTTATGCTTTATCTTTCATTGGTATGAATCTTGAGTTGTTGTTTTAACGTTCTGAAGGATTCATAATGGAAGATGGATAGCATTGTGTATCTCCTTGTGCTTTTGAGGACTAACAGGAGATGGTGTATGGGTTAGTCTGATCTTCTTGATGCTTACATCCATGGTGTTGTTGGGTGTTGTTGGGTGTTGTTAAGGCTTTCCCTTTGGGATGAGAAGAAGATCACTCTTGTCACAGTTGGCATTTAGAAGGGTTTGTATAAGGGCATGTTTTGATTTGTTGTTTCTCTCTAATCTGGTATTGTCCTTCCTATTTGTTTCATATGACTTTAGATGTTTTTGGAGCCATGATGGTCATTGTTTTCTATGGTCATGTGTTTTTCACTTTTGTGATGACACAAGTGGTTTTCCTTCTTGAGTCAGATATGGAACCTTGGAAGAATAGTGGATGATTGATGAGAGAAAATTTTCTTGCAGTAGGAGGTTGCAGGTTGTGTAGATCAGAGTGGGTGTCCCTTGGAACTACATGTTTACTTTATTCTATATGCAGGGGTTGGTGGACTTAGTATGCCTGGATCATGTGTGATTGTGCTTTGTTTGCACTCATCTGGACAGTGCCCTTGCAGTGGGAGAACCTGGATGTGTTTGTTCTATGACTGGTTGACACAGTGTGCTTATTTGCTTTTGAGATGGGTGGTTTTATGTTGGCATGAGTCTACTGTTAGTTTTCATACCTTTGAGGTATGGGTGGTTGTATGGATTAGCACGAGTTGTTGGTGCTATGTTCAGCCATGTGGGTTTTGGTTAGTGGGATGAGGATAGTCAGGTCATTGGTTGTTGTTCTGGCTAATTGGTGTTCTTGCTCTAGAGAATTATGGTCCGTGTCATGTTTCCTATGCTCGCGTTGGTGCCTTGTTGTTTGCTGTTGTTTTGCCTTTTTCTGCCTGAAAGGTCATTTTCTTTCATTCCTAAGATTGGTGCATTTACGCCTTGGCTTGTTCCTTTTCCTACATTGGATGTTTGGAGCAATTGCCTGAGATGGTGGACATTTTGAATGTTGATTGTAGTGGTCTTGGTTGGAGCATGAGAGCATGTTTTGGTCCTTGTTCAGATTTTGGAGGATACTTGAAAGTCTTCAGCATGTGGGAGATTGTTGGGAATTCTACCTCAACTTTTTGGTTGACCCATTTGAAGACTTAGGCATTTTCTAACTATTTCGAGCCTTTACCACCATACTGCAAGTCACCCTATTCAGTGGTTGGGTAGTGTTACCACCTTACCGCAGCGGTATTGTTCATAACTGGTAGTGGCATGGTGAAGTGGCGATGGCTTGGTTGTCTGTTACCTCCTTATAATGCAGGTGGCTTGATGGTGGCGAGGTAGTGCAGTGAGCGGTGAGCTAATAGAGCATTGGCTTACCACCTTACCATTGGGTGGTCCATTCAATGGTGAGGTATCGCGGTGAGCGACGCAGTGGTGGCGGGTTGGCAAAAGATGTTTACCGTTGTATCACAGGTAGTGTTTGGTTAAGCTGCGGTGGTGTGGTTGACGGTGACAAGTTGGCTAGCGGTCAACGTTGGCGGTGAGTTGTCTCACCATGGTGCCATGGTAAAATCGTTGATAGTCTCCTTGGCGGTCACCGCCCTACTATGGGATAGCCTTGCGATCCCTGTGCTAGCACAGTTGACCATTAGCGGTCTGGGTTGGCGATGTCACCTCCTTATCATAGACATCTGGTGGTCTCGGTGTGGTAGAACGGTGAAGCCATGATGGTCAGTGGTGGTGCCTACTGCCTTACTACGAAGGCTTGTTCCTTAAGCCACGGTGATGCAGTTTGACCACTAGCGGTCTGTGATTTGATTCCAAGCCTAGCGGTAGTGCGGCTAGAGACCAAGGTTTCTGCAGGCGATTACCGCCATACCCTGAGGTGGGCCAGACCAAGCAGCGGTAGCATGGGGAAGGTGTAACGGAGCTTGGTGGTGTCAAGAGGTGAGCTCGGATGAGCTCACCGCTTTATCATGACTGGGTGACTTGGACTCAGCGGTAACGCAATAGGAGCTCAGATGAGCTCCAAGCATAGTTTGAACAAATTGGACTTAGTGTCAGAGCGATAAGCAATTGACAGGATGACACATGGTAGGTTGGCAGCATCTAATTGGCCGAAGACCAGAACAATCATAGGCAGTTATTGTAGTCCGATTTCTACTTGAAATTGGAACCCGATTAAGGCATGGTTTGAATGCCTAGGCAGCTCAATGCAATTGTTTACAGATCAGTTGCTTGCTCGAATGGTCAGAGCAGTGTGGATTTAGGCCTGTGTTCGGTGGGGAGATTGATGGAGATGTATGACTTAAAGAAGTCAAATACATTGGATGAAATGTGAGATCCATTGAGAGAGAGAGGTAGTGAGTGTTTTCGAGCATTATGCTAAGGCATTATAACTGCGAACACTCTGCCTCTCGGTTCTGAAACAATGTGAACCGGAAATGAGGCCAAGTAACTGGGTTGGCTGTGGGGCTGGCTGTGATAGTTTGTTATGAGGAGCTGATGTGAATCTATGTAGATGTCATTAGAACTACATGAAGGTTCTAGTTTTGTTGCCTACCTACATTCTCCAGATGGTCAAGTTGTATTATCCTGAAGAGCATAGCTATGTGTTTGTATTGCAACTATTTTTTTTTGTTACTGAATAATACAAGTGACCTGAATGTTTTGGAGGTGGAGGGTTTTACTTGAAAAGGTTTTCCCCACGTATATCTATGTGCCATCATGTTTTTCTTTCATGGTTATTTGTTTGTGTTGAATCTATCTATTGTTTTGCATTCATTTTCCTTAGTTGGATCAATGAGGGATCATCTATGCCTGCTTCTACTTTATGGCATAGTTGTTTTGTGTCTTTGTTGTGATTTTGAATTAAAATCACTAAGGCACTATTGTCTTAGATGCTAATCTTGATGATAGAACCGAATCTATATCCCCAACAGTCCATGCATCCTAGCGCATATATATAGGGAAATGTATGTTGCGTTTTACCAAGAGGGACTCAGCGTGGCACATGTGACACTGCTATAGGTATGGGCATGAGAGCACATTAGTGTATCCGAGCTAGACGTGCTGACATTGGTATTAGAGTATGAGACACTATCAGTGGCATACTAGTATGATGTAGAGTATGGCTAGGTATGGCATTATCAAGGCTATGTGGATCTAGATGGATAGAGGAGGCTATTTGATGATCTCGAGGAGGAGGCAATAGTGTGGAGGTCATATATGCCATGATGCTTTTCCAGGTGGAGGAGGGATGAGGATAGACATAGAGGAAACTTCCTAACCCGATGCTATATAGTTGGGAAGGAGCCACAGATAGTGGAGTCACATAGGCTAGACTGGGTGATTAGGTAGTTTGGGATGACATAGGATATTCTAGGTGGAGAAGAGAGGTTCAGATGGATTACACAAGAGCGACCATGGGGGAGCCAATTCTACCATAGTTTGTGAGGGAGCATTGGGAGACATTGGAGCAAGATCTAGTAACCTATCTAGGGAGAACCAAAGGGATGGTAGAGGCAAGGGTGATGATTAGATATGTCATGCAGTTTTCTCATCATTGATCCCCATAGATTACACAAAAGGAGTAGATCATAGGGGCATTAGGATTTGTACTAGAGGATGAGGTTAGATTGGTAGGATAGAGGAGAGGGAGAGGGAGGGTATAGCAGAGGAGAGAGCTAGAGGTAGCTGGAGTAGGAGGGTAGCAGAGGAGAGTGGCAGAGGTGGCCAGAGTAGGAGGACAACAGAGGAGAGAGCCAAAGGTAGGCAAAGCAGGAGGACAATAGAGGAGAGAGCCAAATGTAGGCAGGGGAAGAGGACAACATAGGAGAGTTTTGGAGGTGGCTAGAGTAGGAGGAAAACAGAGGAGAGAGCTGAAGGTAGGCAGAGCAAGAGGACAATAGAGGAGAGTGTCAGAGGTGGCCAAAGTAGGAGGACAGTAGAGAAGAGAGATGAAGGCAAGCAGAGTAGGAGGATAGTAGAGGAGAGTGTCAAAGTTGGCCAAAGCAGGTGAGCAGTAGGAGAGAGGATGGGTGGATGATGAGGGAGGAGGTCAAGGAAGGATGAGTAGGAGGAGGAGGAGGAGGAGGGCTTGGGTGGAGATCAAGCCAGAGGAGGAGAGATATGAGGCAGAGGTAATGGATGAGAGGGAGGAGGTAAAGGTGATGGATATGGGAGATGAGGTAGGGGTAGAGGTGATGGATATGGATGTGCATGATATTCTCCCATTGGCCATGATACCGCTGATAGCAGAGGATCCGATTGCGCTGCTAAGAGGAGCCGAGGCAAGGTTATAGATCACTGAGAAAAGACTTAGAGACATAGAGGTTGTGAGGTGTAGAATCAAAGCGGAGGTGAGCATGCTATGATCAGAGGTAGCCATAGTGCGGGCAGAGGGTGAGAGGGCTTTCCAGGAGGTAGTCGAGATAGTGTCATGGTATGAGGCAGAGATGCAAAGGGAGAGAGATAGTTTGTGAGTCGAGGTGGATGAGTTGTGAGTGGACGTGACTCATCTGGAGAGAGAGGTATCTAGGGAGCATGAGGTAGGGGAGGCAACGAGATGGGAGCAAGATAAACTAGAGGTGACGGTGATGATACTGCAAATGGGGGGTCAATGAGAGTCTAGAGGAGCGACAGAGTGAATACCAGTGGAGACCCTGGCAGAGGCAGAGAGGGATATGGAGGATCTGGGGAGGCGAGTAGAGGGACTATTGAGAGAGAGGACAAAGTTGAGATAGGATCGAGATGAGCTTCGTGATATATTTGAGGTGGCAAAGTAGATAGTTAGAGATATAGGAGAGATATAGGAGAGGGAGCAGGCCATGAGGACCCAAGTATAGGTGTTGGAGAGAGAGAGGGATGCCTTATAGACACAGATGCAGGTCCTTTATGATGAGAGGGATGTAGTAGTGGCACATATACAAGCTATGGAGAGGGAGAGAGATACAACATAGGGGAAAGAACATGAAGCATAAGGTGAGGGGGGCGATATAGGGGTAGAGGTGTAGAGATTACAGGAACAAGTATAGGGCATGCAGGAGGAGAGGGACAGAGCTATGGATTAGCTATCCCAGATGGGAGATGAGGTGGAGCAACTACAATTAGCATAGGGTGCATGGGAATAGGAGAGAAGATCCATATGTGGATTCTCGGACAGGTATAGGGAAGAGCGAGATTCAGCCAGGCAAGAGGCTATAGAGCAGGATGAGTATATGTGAGAGGCCAGCTACTATATGTGTGCCTATTTCTCAGCAGTGCCAGATCCAAGACAACAGGTACCTACCTATGTTTGAGCGAGGCCACAGATGCCAATACCATCCCAATCAGTAGGGACGCATACCCACGGATATAGTAGCTTGAGAGAGACTCCCCCACATAGAGGGCTAGTGCCAGAGTCACCACAGAGGTCAGATGCGGGTAGCTCATAGTTTAGAGGATCGAAGGGACAGGATCTCAGTATTTGATATGTGTCGGATGGGATATAGTACAGAGCAACATAGATCAGAGTTGATGCAGAGCCTTGTACTCATACTTTATTTGATGACATATGATGGATATGTATTTTGATGTATATGATGGACATTATTATGGACTATGTGATGGACATTGTATTTTTTATTTTTGATATGATATGTGAGAGCCCTTATTGACACTATGTAATGTGTATGTGATGGATGATTTATTTATGCGTGTGTATGTTTATGGTTTGATTATGGATGATCATTATCATGTGATGTATGGATATGCCTATGATGATTTATGTTGTATGCCTATATAGATAATATGGATGATATGAATGTTTTCTAATGTTTATGATGCAGGATGTGATGGATGATTTATGATTTTATATGTCATGGATATGGACCTAACAATTTGTGATGTGGGTGACGATGTATGGGAGATGTGAATGTTATGACCTAAGATGAATATGTTAATGCAATGGATTAATAATGAATCTAAGATGTTTAGATTAATCAATTCAAGTTAATCTAACAACTTAAAAATGATTAGGACATGATAATGCACATGGGATGAAATGCAACTTAACAAGCCTAAAATGTGGGATGAATTGCAACTAAATTTCCTAAGTAAAGTGAAGCTGAATGTAAATAAGGGCTTGCATAATGATCGAAGCAAAGGAGATGATGGTTGTGAAATTGCACCTATCAAGAACCATAGGAGTCCTGAGGAGAAATAAAAATTGAAGGAATCATTGTTTGCATAACCAAAATCATAAGTCATGGGTTGGAACAAGAAGGGAGAGAGGATACATGCAATGCAATGGAAAAATGAAATGCGATTCTAATGAAATTTTCCATTTTCAGAGCACTAATTTTTTCTATAGCATAAGACATCAGGTACCATGGTATGTGGATTCAAGGTGGATTAGTGTCTAATTCATACAAAAACACAACAAATAAGAAGGCTATCCCAACACCCCAAAGTCACGATGACTTTGGTTGGGCTAGGTATTGAGATAAGCACAAGCATAGAAGGATGCCCCAAAATAATACAAGACCTCGGGGATCTTGATGGGTACTGCATGGGACAACCTGGAAGACAACAACAAACAAAGATCAAGATATGCCCCTATGTGAACTAGTCAAAACACACCATAATATCATAGATCATGGCAGTCGTGACAAGTGATGATAGGGAGCTCAAATGATAAATAGAAGAAAAAAAAATCAAAAGATTGCAGTCAATTTCAAAATGTCCTTTGCCATAGGATCGAGAGGAAGGATGGGATTGATGAGGTCTATTAGGAAGGATACATCCTGTTGAGACCAAAGATGGATACTAAACAAAAAGATCAATTATTACATAGGAGATTCTAAAACTAATTAAATCTCAGAATATGAATGGATCCCATTTGTGAAGAACCAAATAGATAAGGGCATACTTGACAACATGACACAAGGCACAAGACACAAGACACAAGACAAAATACTAACACACCCTAAAGATCTAGGGGATCAGGGGTTGATCTAATATCAACCTTGCTTATGTGAAAGCGTAGAGTCCTCATAGTTCAAGAAAAGATCATGGATAAAAGTGGAGAGAGGATGATGAAGACAGAGGATGGAAGACAACAACTGAACTAACCAAGGACAAAGCAAATACAAAAGCAAACACAAATCCTCGGGGGTGGATCAAATGATCAACCTTGCCTACGTGCAAGCATAGGGGAAACGTAGTTTGAAAAGGATGAAAGACAAATAATGGATAAGAGCAAAAAGGGGACAATGGGAACATGTGATGAACAACAAAAACTAGATGGATGAAAAATTCCCTAGGGGTGGATCAAATGATCAGCTTTGCCTACGTGAAAGTGCAGGGGCAACGTAGTTTGACAAGGATGCAAACAGATAGTGGAAAATAACAGACTAGAAAAGAAGCCCCAGGGGCAGATCAAATGATTGGCCTTGCCTATGTGAAAGCACAGGGGAAACATAGATCACTAGAAAAGATGGGATCTAAATGAAGACCGACACGATGAAAGAACCTAAATGGAAGTGGAAGACGGACAAGTGACAAGATGAACAACACAAGCTCAGATTAGGATAAAAGCTTAGGATGAAAGATAGTCGATGAAGTGTGTCTAATGCTTAACCAAAATATACCAAGTGACTAGATGATGCTTGCGGATGGAAGGATAGGATTGATAGGATGATGAGGGTATGAGATTTGGATGGATGAAGCATAAAGTAACTAGGACGCAAGGTGGATAATTATTAATCCCTATATGAATGGAACCTGTGGCAAGGTTTTCACCAAACGTACATATCTAAGGTGCCACCAAAGGTGGTTTTCACCATAGGATGAATTATTTCTCTTTACTATTTTTGGATATTTTTTGATTTTTTGATTTTTGATTTTTTTTGTATTTTTGATAATTTCTTACTTTTTTGGTATTTTTTGGATTTTAGCAAGATGAGATACCCCAACTAACCTAAGTGTGAAACCTTTTTAGATGCATTATATTAATGGGATCCTCTAGGAGCTCTCCTTCAGGTGTAGCAAGTCTATACGCTCCTGATCCATATTTTGTTGTGATGACACAAGGGCCCAACCAATTTTCTTCGAACTTGCCCTTCTTTTCTTGATCTTGCTAGGTACGCTAATTCTCCTTAAGAACCAAGTCATGAAAATTGAATTGGCAAGGACATACATTCTTGTTGTAGCTTCTTTTTAGATGGTTTTGATACGCCTGAAGATGGTCATATGCTTTGATCCTTCTTTCATCAAGGAGTTCTAGCTAATTGAGCATTGCAACCCGGTTTTGTTCATCACTAATAAGATTTTTTAGGGATATTCTCAGTGATGGCAGTTCTACCTCAATTGGAAAGATGGCATCAACACCATAGATGAGAGAATATGAGGTGGCACTAGTAGGAGTGCAGATGGAGGTGTGATAAGCCCAAAGGGTAGGATGGATATGGAGGTGCCAATCTCAACCAATGTTGTTGATGATATTTTTGAGGATTCAGATCAGAGTTTTGTTGGTGGCCTCCACCTATCCGTTAGCTTGAGGGTAATAGTGCATGGACAAATGATGTTGGATATGGAAGGTTTTGTAAAGGTGTTTCATGGCTTGTTTTTTGAAAGGATTTCCATTGTTAGTAAGGATGGTGGATGGGATTCCATATCTATAGAGAATATGGAATAGGATAAATTTGGAAACCTGAGTATCTTTGATTTGTGAGAGTGGCATTGCTTCCACCCACTTGGTGAAGTACTGAGTTAGAGTGATGATAAAGGTATGGCCATTGGAGGATGGGGGATAGAATCTTTCCAATGAGGTTGAAGCCCCACTAAGAAAAGGGCCATGGTGATATAAGAGGTTGGATATCCCGTGCAAGAGCATGTATTAGATCTATGTGTTGTTGGTAGGGTAGACATTTCTTCAAAAAATCACAAGAATCTTGTTCCAATGTGGACCAATAGTAAATAGCTCTGAGAATTATTTTGGCTATTGCCATACCATTTGAATGGGCCCCAAATACACCACTATGTACTTATGTCAACATAGTGTGTGCTTCGGTCTTGTTTAAACACCTGAGGATGGTTCCTTCATACCCACATCGATAAAGTGTATCACCTATGATGGTGTAATGGGAAGTTCATTTGATAAAGCATTTTCGTTGGTTTTGTGTCAATTCAGAGGGTAGGGTGCTATCATGCAGGTAGGTGTAATGTCATGATACCAGGGTGATGTAGGACCTACAATATCACACACCATCTCACTTTCAAGAATGTTGTATGTTGGGATTAAAATTTTCTCCACTAGGAACTCACATTGGGTTCGATCTTTGGGAATGTCAAGGAGAGAACCAATGGTAGCCATGGCGTGTGCTGCTTTGTTTTGTACACTAGGTATTTGATCAAATTAGATGGAGGTAAATTAATTTTTGAAGTCATCTACCATATATTTGTTTGGTAACAACTTGTCATATTTTGTTAGAAACTCATCATTGACCTATTTGATAACAAGCTAGGAGTCACCAAATACTTGCAGGTGAGTGACATGCTATTGGACTGCAATTCTAAGGCCAGTAAGAAGAGCTTAATATTCAGCTATATTGTTGGTACATGGAAAGGTCAATCGGAATGACTTCAGTATGTAATCACCCTGCGGGGTGACGAGCAAGACTCTTGCCCCTAATCCATTGTTTGTGTGTGATCCATCAAAGTATAGTGTCCATGTGGTAGCTTATGAGACTGTGAAGACCCCTTCATCAGGAAATTATGTTTCTAAAGGATAAGCATCTACTAATGGAGCATATGCCAGCTGATTTGCTATCACTTGTCCTTTGATTGCTTTGTGATCCACATACTCTATGTCGAATTCACTTAACAACATGACCCACTTAGCCATGCGATCGATTAGATTTTTTCTAGATAAGAGATATTTAAGTAGATAAACCTTGGATATTAGCTTGACTGGATAGCTAAGCATGTAATGTCGGATTTTTTGTGAACTGAAAACCACGGCTAGGAAAGCTTTCTCCATTTGGGAATAATTAAGTTTATAGCCTACTAGGGTTCGTCTGATGTAGTAAATTTCTCATTCCTTTGATGGCTCATCATGTTGTGTTAGCAATTCCCCCAATGCCACAGAAGTAGCAAAAATATATAGCAGGAGTGGTTTACCCATAATTGGTGGCATAAGGATGGGTAGGTGAGCCAAAAAAAATTTGATCTAATCGAAGACTAGTTGTCATTGTTGATTCCATTTAAAGGTAGTATCCTTATTCAGGAGATGTTGGAATGGCTGACACTTGTCGGCTAGTTGAGCAATGAACCTTCAGATGGATTGGAGCTTACTCTAAAGACTTCTTAGATTTTTCATGATTGCCTTAAACTTTGCAAGGTCGACCTCTATGCCTCGTCAGGAGACAATGAAACCCAAGAGCTTTCCTGATGTAACACCAAAGACACATTTCTTCAGATTCATTCTTAGCTTATACTATTCTAGATGTTCAAATATCTTTTGAGAATTGTCGGGTGTTCTTCCCTTGTTCTTGATTTTCCTAACAAATCATCAACATAATCTTCCATTATTATGTGAATGAGGTCATGGAATATGATGGTCATAGCTCGTTGGTAGGATGCACCTACAATTTTGAGGCCAAAGGGCATGACATTATAATAGAAGGTGCCCCATGGTGTAGTGAAAGCCATTTTATGTCGATCTTTAGGCATGATTCTGATCTGATTGTATTCTCAGAAGCCATCCAAGAGGGAAAGCATCTCGTGCCCTGTAGTTAGATCTACTAGCATGTTGATGTTTGGTAAAGGGAAATCATCCTTGGGGAAAGATTTGTTAGGATCCCAAAAATCCATACAGATCCTAATATCTCCGTTGGGTTTAGCGACTGGAACTATGTTGGAGATCCAATTAGAATAGTCAATGGGTCTGATGAATCTTACCTTCAACAACTTTTCCAATTCTTTCTTGATCAGTAGATCCACTTGGGGGTGCATTTTTTGAAGCTTTTGTATGACAGGTTTGGCATCAAGACCTGGCATGTATGAATATGGCCATGCAAAGTTGATGATACCATCTTTGAGAAGCTTGGTGATGGTAGAATATTCATCTACTAATAGTGCTTTGGCTACATAAGTGATTTTGGGATTCTCTTCAATTCCCAAATTTATGTCTTGTGTTTCTTTAATCAGGATGGATGATCATCCGAATAGCTGAGTTCCTACAAGGGGAAGATGAATTTCCCCATCTTCTAGCGCATCATCGAAGTTTTTTCTATCACATACGCCCTTTGTTTTTACTATTTCAAAGTCACAAAGTGCCTCGAGGAGGTTTTCACTAGGTGACCCTTTTTATTTTTCTTCTTTTTACTTTTGTGGCTAGGGCGTTCATCTTGCCCCAATCACATAAGATGCACATACTGGCCCACTGAGGGAAAGGTGTTAAGAGGTGTGCTACCTTGTAGGTCATAGTTGATAAGTTCAAGATATTTAAGGGAAAGGCTAATGGTGCAAATGGATAAGCATTCGAACGTGGAAGGAAGTTCAATGT
>CM021107.1:184712443-184756601 GCA_007115665.2 Sequoiadendron giganteum | reverse complement strand
AATATCCTGATTTTAGGAGTCTAACTGTTGGAAATCATAGTAAAATAAGAATTTAATAATTTATGGAATTATCATTTTAAAGTGCTTTTTGGGGTCATTAACTTCAGACTATCTTCTCTTTTGTAGAGGTGGTGGCATGCCAAAAATTTTGGGTATAAAATATCGAAATTATTAGATTTTGTTACCTATCTATGATTAAAAATTATTGGAGTGTGAGTTTGATATTTTTTGAAGATCTAAATATTCAAGATTGGTAAAGAAAAATCATGTCAGATAATATTAGTCTAGAACAAAATGAAGAGACAGTTGCTAGATTGTGGGCTAGATTGAAAAGAAAGGGTGATCTGGGAAATTTTATTGTCCTTGCAATAATTGCAAGGACTTAAAAATGAGAATAATTTTAATCACAACAGCTAAGAAACATTGCAGGCAACATGGTCATGTTGAAGGGTGGCATGATTATCGTCCATTGGTAAGTTGCTCATTATATGTGTTTATATTGATTGAATTTGTAAATATTTATATCGTTTTAAAATTATATATATATATATATATATATATATATATATGTAAATTCACTTGATCATGATCATGGTTTATTTTTGTCTATCATTATTATAAAGGTGGGGTGCCCTAGGGCACATGATATGGATTATCACGGCCTGGAGAATGTGGTTTTGCAAGCGGAGGAACATGAAGCTGTAAATATCGAAGATGAAGTTAATGATCCTATGGAAGAAGATGATCATGCACCAGAAAACACAATTGAAGATGATGGTACAAATAAATTGATCCATGACACATTTAGTGGCATAACTGATCATGATGATCGAGATGACTTTGATGATGTTCATGATTTACTTGTACTTGAGAAGGCATATGAGCCCCTTTATGAAGGCTCCCAAACAACTCTTCTCTCTATTATATTGTTGCTGATGAACTTGAAGGTTATGAATGGTTTATACAACATAGCAATCTTACAGATATTAAGGTATATCATATATGTCATCTTTTATCATTTGTTTTAATTTTTGTTAGTTCATCACTAGTAAATAAAGGATGAAATATGTACCATTAATATTATTTATATTAACAATTTTTTTTGTTGTTGTAAATTGATTGGTGATTTTTTGTTACCACCATCAAATATTTTACCTCGCTCATACTGAGATTTATCTGGCATTATGAAAGATATTGGAATGGAGTATCAAGCAATAGATGCATGTCCCAATGATCATATTATATATCATAAACAACATGAATTTGCAACAGAATGCTTGGAATGTCATATCAATAGATATCAAACAGATCAACTAACAGAAAAAGTGCCTCACAAGATTCTTCGTTATATTACCATTATTCCACGTATGCAACGATTATTTAGGTATGAAATCTTAGCACAATTTATGGATTACCATGCACAGAATAGAAGTGGAGATGACATTCTTCAAATTCTTGTGGATGGTTCTAAATTTAGGGACATGGAGGAAAAATGGCCACACTTTAAAGATGAACCTTGTAATCTTAGGCTTTCATTGGTAGCGGATGGTGTCAATCCATTTGGAGAGCTAAGATCTATTTACTCGGTGTGGCCTATTTTTTTTATCAACAATAACATTCCTCCATGGATGTCAATAAAGAGGGAGCACATAATTTTGGAAATGATTGTTCTAGGTATTTGTTAACATCAATTTTCTTTAACAGAGTAGCATCTCATTTGTCTTATTTGTTGCATAATGACATATTTTTTTCATTTAATAGTCATGTACATTAATTTATATATATTGCAGTAAAATGGTTATAATAATTATGTAATGTTTATGTTCATTCAACTAGGTAAGTACCAATTTAAAGATATGAATTTTTATATATCGACCCTCTTATCTGCGAGTTACTAAAGTTATGTACTGGCATCACTATGTATGACATATCTAGACCAATAGGACAAAGAAAATTTCAATTCCATGCAATGCTTGTATAAAAAATTCATGATGCCCTAGGGCTAACACATTTTGTGGTATGTTATAACGTTTGATTGCACTTTAACAATATTTAATTTTATGAAGTACATATCATGCTTGTTTTTTAAATAATCTATTAATTATATAAAATTATAAAAAATGACATATTTAATCCAAATAATATATATGATCTTTTAGGTCTTCAAACAAAGGGAAAATTTGCATGTCTAATTTGTAGTCCAAAGATGAGATCTCATCGTTCAACAAGTTTAGGAAAGTAGGTTTTTGATGAGTATAGGCACTTCCTTCGCATAAATCATAAGTATTGAACTACTGAAAAACATCTTTTCAATGGGAAAGAAGAGACTACATCAAAACCACGAAGAATGACACCCCACCTATGGAAGTTGGAATATAATAGAATTAATTTCATGAAGGTTATACATCAGATCAAATTGTTCTATCATTTATGATATGTTTAGAATTTATATTTTTATATTGTGTTGTGTTTACTCATGCTATAATTGACAATGATTGTCATTGTTAATTTGTTTAACTTATATGCTTCATGGAGGTCATCAAGGCATTAATGGTTGGCTTCCATAGGGACTGAAAAGTTATCCCAAACAATTTAGTAGGTTGCCCTACTATGAGCAGCTACAAATTGTGTATTTGTTTGATACAATGTATATCAGAAAGAATATAGCAGAAACGTTATGAAAAATATTGGATGGAAGGCATGACAAAGAAAAAATTGTCAAAATTTGTAGTGACATTCAAAAAGCCAATCATGCAATAAAAAATTTCATTCAATTAAATAGTGATGGAGACCAAATTAATATAAGTGTCCTTCCTTGGTTATTAACAGAGCAGCAAAGCAATGCTATAAAAGAAGTCATACAAAAAATTCTATTTCCCACAGGATTTTGTTGCGAACATAAACAATATCATAACAAAGAAAGGTGAATTTGGGTCAGGGATGAAAACACATGATTGGCATACCTCCATTAAGGTAATTATTCTGGTATATTATATATATATTTGTATACAACATGTACTTTCCAATGTATTATGTTTACTACTTTTGGAAAAAAAATGAGAAAATCATTTTATAATTGTTGCAGTACGTTCTACCTCTATCTCTCCCAGACAACTTCGACAACAATGTCAAGCAAGTTATATATGATTTTGGAAAAAAATATGAGGTAAGTAGCGATATTTGTTCAATTCATTGTATATATCTTATAATTGCCATTTTTTTAATTTGTTATGTAATATATTGTATATTTTTGTTAAATCTCGTTAATATATTTGTGCCTTGAATCACTTGTAGATGGTTGTCATCTAAAGGAATCCATAAATAATATATAAAGTATTGGAAGAGAAATATTCCTTGTCTAATGTGTGAAATGCAAAAGTGTCTACCTTTGAAATTTTTCAATGCACAAGAACACTACCTCATACACCAAGTTGAGGAGATTGAATTGTTTGGACCTATACACACAAGGTCAATGTGGATGGTTGAGAGGCACTTAAAATTTTTGAAGGCTTTGGTTAGACAAAGAGCACATCCTGAGGGTTCTATGGTGGAGGAATATATGGTATACCAGACCATGGTGTACATTATTGAATATCTTCCTAAGTTTGTAGCAAAGATCCATGTAGATCGCATTTGGGATCCCAACTCCATTAAAAAATTTGAAGGGGAGTACCTAATGAGGAAAGGTAGATTGAGGAAAGTGACAAGTAATTATTAGATGGTCATGGAGATTAATTAGAATATATTTTACATTTGGTTTTTATGTATATTGTATTTATTTAATTATTAATCTTCAATATACATCAATTATAAATTAAGGTCGTCTACCATGGTAATTAACTAGTTATACGTCCTTTATGAATTTCATTTTTTTATACAGTTGATCGAGAGTGGGATGCACTACATTTGTACATCACAAACAATCTTGATTGGATGATAGTATGGATTGAATGATGTCAGCAATCTAGTCGTGAATTAACATGGGAAGGTGTGGCTTCATTGGTTAAAGAAGCTCATCGTAATGGAGATTCCAATGTTTTACCAAGGGAAATTGATTTAGAATATGGTTTAAGAGATAAACAGGTATGTACAAATATATTAATCACCCATATTATTTAATTAGTTTCAATTATATTGATGTATATATGTTGAGTTTTTTTCTTTCCATACATTCGGCAAAGGATAAATATGTTTATCAATTGACAATATTGCAATAATTTTTACATGTTTGACATATTGCAGTAGAAACACCACAAGGCTATGTGGTGCAATGGTCATAAATTTTGAATCAAAAAGTTGGATGACATGAAGAAAACTTGTGATTCTGGGATTTACCTGCAATCTTTCAGGTGACTAATGTTTCATCTAGAAGCGACATACATCCAGAAGTCTCAAAAAATTGATATTGTGGGATTTTGGATGATATACTAGAGTGTGACTTTAAGTCCTTCAAATTAGTTATGTTCATCGTCCTATGGTACAAGCTACGATTGAATGAAAATGATCCCGAGACAACTATTATTGAACATAATAATGGATTTACCATGGTTAATACAAGGTTGATCGAGCGAGCTGGAAATGAGCCCTTTGTTCTTCCAAGCCAATATGAGCAGGTATTTTACTTAGAGGTTCCAGGTAAACTGGGTTGTTCATTTGTTGTTAGACATGATCTAAGAGGAAGGCCGCTAAAGTATAATGTGGTGGAAGAAGAAGATACCAAAGAACTAGAAGATGATGTAGATGATGATCAGGATCAATAGTTAGTTGATGATGTGCTTGACGAAGATTTCGAAGAGGAGGAACTAGATCATGATGATTTAGGAGTTAATGTTCATAAAGATGATATCAGTGTGGATGATGACATTATCAAAACTGATATCAATGATGATGATGATGATATGACAAATCCTTACAATGTCGAATTTGGATCGGATGATTCAGACAAAGAGTTGGATGAAGAAGAAGATCAATGACATTGAAATGTATGAGTTATGCGATTGTATTATCTATTTGATATTAATTTCTTGATAGACTTATATTTGACTTATGTGGTTACATAATTAAATCATGATGTTTTTAATTTTTATGCCATTACATAATTAATTCATGATGTACTTTCTAATGTTTAATTTTAACTCATGATGTTACAACTATTGTAGCTCTCCTAGAAATTTCCATATGATCATAATGAATAGTGTTTTGGGAAATTTCATGAAAGATGAGACACTGATCTTAGTAGTGAAATAACTATAAAGTCATTTAGATTTTTTAGACCAATCACCCTTCGCAATGTCATTTTTAGGATCATCTCCAATTTGATTACTAGGACACATAAGGTAGGATTTTATTGGCTTATCTTGGATGAACATTGTGGCTTTGTGTAACGTGAGCAAATTTTGGATGGTGTAGTGGTGCAGGAGCACCTACACCTCATCTTCTATTCTTTAATCATGTGATAATAATTAGGGAGGTCAGTAGGTTGGCTTATGAATTTCAAGAATTTTTTATTGTGAATAAGGTCACTCAAGACCATTAGTCATGTTCTAGGTGAAGTTTTGAGTTAGGAGTTTGAGTCTTGCACTAAAAAGTTTTGTAGCCTTTTTAAGGTAAATTGGAGAATTTACTTGTAAAAGGGTGCAAGGTTAGTGTCATGTCAATAATAAGGCTATTATCAAGCCACTAGCATGGTCTTAGATGAGTCCTAGGAGTTTCAATACATTTGAAAGGTCAAAAAAATAAAACATTTCAATAGTGATGTTAACAACCTTGAAATTAGTATGTTTTATGTTTCATGTGATCATAAAAGATTAAAAAGTTAGTTGTAGAGGTGGTTGTTCACTGGTTGAGGTGTAAAGGCCTATAAAAGGCATAAATTGATCATTATAAAGGTTGTTGATGGTTGAGGATTTAAAATAAAATCTCTTGACATTCCAAAATCTATGTTTTTCTTCAAAATTTCTGTATTTTTCCTGTTTTGCAGCACTGTACGGTCACATACAGCCATATTTTGATGTGAAATAAATTCCATATCATGAATATATGTGTTAGATTTGATTTGAATCTTATTTGAGGGCTTAAGGCATTGATTTGAGTTAGAAAGCTTCATTTCTTTGCATACAGCCCGGTTACCCTGTTTTTGAGGGTTTTGTAGTCCAAACATGATATAAAGGGGATCTTACATTTTTTGTGATTACTATAGCTTGTGTAAGAGGCCCCATGGATAATGTTGAAATTTTAGGATGCATGAATATGGTGTAGGATGATAAATAAAGAAGGTATAGCTGTTGTCCTCAAGAGTTTTTGTGAATAAAAGCATGTGAAATGAGAGGTTCAATCCTAGGTTTCAACAAAATATGTATGGGAGATCTGATTTTATGAATTTTTATCCATGTGCAGACCTAATGGGTTGTATCTGAGTTTCTTTTGAGGTCTAGGAGGTTGTGGAAGTAGGAGATTCAATAAACCCTCATGATTTTGGCCTAAAACAAGGGTTTTTGGGTTTGGCAAGAATTTGGTCGTACAAGTGAAATATTTTTGTGGATTTGGAGGTTTGGAGGCTATTAGCTCTAAAAAATACAGATAAGAATACCTCAATAGGTTTCCAATCTCTTGATACGTTGTAGGGTAACAAACAAGGCCAAATGATTTGAACCTTCTTCTCTTCAGGTGCTACCAAACCTAGGTGGGTATGCCTTTGCGAACTGAGCAGACTTAAGTGATATGATTTTGTTTACAACAATCTATTCACAATCACAATATTACAGTGAACATATATAATCCTAATAAAGTGTATGTGTAATATTACAATATGTTCAATTAACAGATGTAAAAACTAAAACGGACAAACAACTTTGCCAATTTAACTATATGTATATATAACTTTAAGTTATTTTTATTTTAACTAAAAGTACTGAAGTTACAACATACAAATTAAATGATATTCATGATTGTAAAATTTATGATTAAATATATCTCTTAGAATCCTTTTTGTCCCAATTTGAAAATAATTTTGTATTATAGAATACATTTTTTCAAATTTTAAGATGAAAATAGCAAGGAAAAATCAAACAAACATCTTTATGAAAGAAGTATATTGGTGTGAAATTAAATATGATTTGTATTCTAATGTAAAAACTACAAAGAATGGAAACAATTCTTTCAACACATAAAATATTATGTAGTATTCAATTAAACCTAAAATTAACAAAATTTATAAATGTACACACTATACAAGATTTCAATGGATGTTGCATTATATGTAAATATATAATTGTCTATGTTTCTCTTCAAATACAATATTAGATTGTCAATAGTAAAATATTACATCAATATTTTCATATTAAGGAAAATAAAATTATCATGCGTAACCTACTATTGGTTAAAGCAAAGAACATTATTTGGAGAAAAAATAGTTAATGTGAAGTTTTTCCTAAAATTCAACTATTTAGATTCAAAATGAGAGATATAATCACTATGTCGAATCACATAATAAATTTGAGATCTCTCATTAGACAATTGGTAGAAGTCAAGGCTCTATTAGATGATGAAGATGCTAAGGATATTTTGTTAAATAGTTTGAAAATACAACAATGTTATTTCTATGCTTTGTCCAATAACTTCTCAAACACAAGAAGATGTGATTTTGGCCCTATTAGGAGAAGAAAAAAGAACAATGGAAAAGATTTAAAAGTTGATTCTCAACATGAGAATGTATTATACTCATGAGGTAATAATAATTAAAAAATAAAAAATGAATGTTATTATTGTAAGAAAAAGGATTACACAGTGTGGACTTGTATAACTCGAGCCAATGATGTTCTTGAGGGAGAACTTAAAGAAAAATCAAATGATGTTAGGTTAGACTATGTTTAGGATTATGTTGTGGATGAGGACCTCCTAGATAATTGTTTTGTTGAAGATTATTATTTTCAATATACTACTTGGATTGATACTTATTTGAGCCTTCATTATTAGAGGTGGAAGATTTTTATCATCTTGAGTTAGCTTCTCACTCATAGTTGGGTCTTTGTATGAGAAGCATATTTTAGTTTCTCTTTCCTTTTTATGTTTAAATAATTGAAGAATACATATTTTGTGAAGTTTATTTTTTGAAAATAGATAGGGATCTGGTGAACTCAATATGTATTCGTGCCCAGATAGTTTGAGATTGTGTGGGTCTAGGTAATTATACCCTTCCAAGGGTCATGAGACAACTTGATGGAGCAATGGATTAATATCCAATAGTTTAAGGGATTTGTGATTCAAATGTTTAGGGAGGTGGTAGTCCATTAACTCAAGAATTTAAATCGAGAGCTACACCATTCTGAAGGTTATGAGGCAACTTGATGGAGTTACACTTGGTTCATGATTTATTTTTTAAATAAAAAGCTTCTAAATAATATATATTTGTTTGTTTCAATCAACATGTTTTGTTGTGTGGAATGTAAAACTTAAGGGAGGGTGTTGGAATATTAAGATTAACATTAATAAATTCACCTTACTAACTTTTTTATTTTTGTTATTAAATAATTAGTTATGTTCTTTTAAGATAGTAGTTCAAATGGGAAGGTATATTTGAAAGGCTTTGTAAAATCCATATTGTAATATATTCCCAAATGAACTATATAATATAATTATTATTTTGAGTGTTTTTATGTGCAGATATAAGTTCTCTTGATTTTTCCAATATATTTTGTATGCTCTATTAGCCATGATTTCATGATTAATTTTCCAATTTCGACACTACTTCATACTAATTTTTCCATCCAAATTTGGCTCTTAGACTAAATATTTCATATATAGGTGCATTTTAATTTTCTTACTATCACCTTTGGCTATGTTTTTAAACTAGTTCAACCATGCAAAAAGTGTGGTTACTTTTAATTATTTCCACTTAAATGTTGGTTACAATTTTCTAATTTTCTTTCCATTTAGCTAGTCACAATTACAACTTGTAGACCTAAGATGTTTCATTCATGAATAGCCACCCTCTCCACCGATGGACACCTATCCTTTGTTCTATCGGTGGGATGCCAATTAATGTTTCCTTGATGCACCATAGTTCCCCTGATATACTTTATGCATTCGATAATTCATGCCCATGCTTATAATTCATGGTTACTTTTTCTGACAACTTCACTCTATTGGTATATCAGGAGAGCACCTCAGGAGTCAGCTCAATAGAGTATTGTTAAATCAATACTAGGTTGTGAGCTATTCTCATTAGGCCATCGGCAGGACTGTGATGGGGGTTCCGTCGATGAAGCATTGTTAGGCCGATGGTATTGAATTTTGTTAGGAATGGGGGAAGGACTACATCACTACGGAATTTCAAATTTATTTATGGATGCAATGTGAATGTAGGCTATAATATGGATCTTGTCACACAAATTTCTACAATTTGCATTGTTCATAAAATGAAAGTGTGGTATATTTTTGTGATTATTGATAAAATTTGATAATTCATGCCCATGGTTATAATTCATGGTTACTTTTGTTGAAAAATTGACTCTATCGGTATATCGGGAGAGCACCTTAGGAGTCAACCTGATAGAGTATTGTTACACCAATACTAGGTTGTGAGCTATTTTTATTAGGCCATCGATGGGACTGTGATGGGGGTTCCACCGATGAAGCATTGTTAGGCCAATGGTATTGAATTTTCCCTCTCTCTCTTTTCCTTTGTATCTCTTATATTTCTCTCTCTCATGCTCTCTCTCTCTCTCTCTATCTATCTAAGTTCATCTCTTTCTCTCATTCTCTATATTTTTAGTTTCTATCTCTCTTTGTATTAGCTAATATGCTACATATATTGTGAGATTTGAGATTGAAACAAATCTCTTGCCTGGAAACCACTATTGTGTCATTGGAAAACAAGTTTCAACTGCCATTGAATGGTAAACCATCTGTAGTGTAATGGTAAAATCCTCTAAAATATTAGGTAAAAGCCTATATATACTATTATATAATTATATTATATATAATTTAATCTAGTATTACTATTATATTAAATATATATTATATTAATTATATTTTGTATTATATAAAAATATGCTTATTATTAATTATTAATTATAATAATTTTATATGTATTTAATAATTTTGTTAAAGAATATAATATATAATTATAATAAGTCGAATAATTATATTATTTATTATGTAAAATATAGCTAATATATACTTAACTATATTGTAGAATATTAAAACCTAGCTAAATGGTGCCATAATTTTAAATTTAATTAACATACTCTAAAACCTGCTAAATGGAGCCATAATTTTAAATATAATTAACATACTCTAAAACCTAATGAAACCAAGTTGTAGCTCATCAAATTGGGGAAGTGAAAGGTCAATACCAGCGTCGAGGAAGAGTATGGAGGAGTGAAAACAAGGTCAATACCAACTCCGAGGAAGAGTTTGGAGTTAAAACAAGGTCAATACTACCGCCGACGAAGAGTTTGGAGGAGTGAAAAAAAGGTCAATACCAATGCCGAGGAAGAGTATGGAGGAGTGAAAACTAGGTCAATACTAGTGTCGAGGATGAGGTTGAGGGCACTTAAAGAAAATCAATGACCAAGGGGCAATGAGTACTGTAAGTTTGGTACCCCCAAAGATCTTCTCATACATTGGCACCCCCATTCTCATAAAATTGTATAAGATAAAGATAGAAAAAATAAAATAACTTAGTCTTTCACATTTTTATCGACTAGCCTTATGTCTTGGCAAAACTCCCATAATCTACTCATATCTTGGTTGTTGGTGGGATCATGTTATTCTTTGTTGTACAATCTACCTCAAATCTCATGTCCACAAAGTTGCTAAAAACATAAAACAATAAGAAAAAAATTGAAGGTACAACTAAAAAGGGGTTATTTCCTTTTGGCCTCCTCCACCTCTTATATTTCAACATAGCATGGAATTACACTTACATAACATAAACTCAAACAAATGGAATTTCATAGGGGCAAAGGAGCCAAAGTATATGCTAGGATAAGCTAGATCTAATGAATGTAAATAGAGGCATACAATTCTTCTTTAATACCTCCACCACAAACATATGCAAGGAAAGGTCTCCTCCCTTCTTGGTAGTGATAACCTCCTCCACACACAACCCCTAAAAATTATGAATAGAGGAATATAATCTTTGAAGAACTCAAATTTGATTCTCTCCTACCTGATGAAATTAGTCATTTTATCCTTACAAACATTTATAGTGATTACTAGAGGCACATAGACCAATTATTCATAATAGAAGAATTTGATCATACTTTTCCAATGATGGCATTATGAGAAAACCTTAGGTTAAATGAATAATTCCTAGCTAATTTCTTTAAATAATGTCCAACTGTATAAGAGAAGACCGCTACTATGTGCACTTGGATACCATGGAGAAAGGCTCTTTGGGCTCTTTCATCAATCAAGGAATTGTTAAATTTTAACACCTAAAAGTGAGAATGAATAATCTTTCCTAGGATGCTGGCCAATTATGCTTCTCAACACCTAGATTACAAAATCTTTGTCAGTATCATTGCCATCACAATTAAACCGATTTCTTGAGATATAGTCATACAGGTAAACAAATTGGCTTTCTTGATAGTAGATACATTCTAGGCAATTCAATCCTTGCGAGCATGAGGCTATAAGAAAAGTTTAGGAACATGATGTGGCCCCATTAAGTAAAGAGAACCACTCTAATGTTCTTTTAATTAATGAAATACTTGTAACAATAATAATAAAACATATCAATTTAACATTTATTTGCTATTGCAGTAGACCCCCCATGCAGCGGCGTCCATGTTGTGCGTACATGACTAGGCATATATTAAGATCATGAGCAGAGCTCATAACAACTGAAGGGGGGACAAATGATTTAGAAAATGATACTCTACTTCAACTTTTTCTAGCTGCAAAAAAGAAACAAATAAAAAATGATTGTAATCATATTATGACAACCATAATTTTTACAATATGTAAAAACTGAAAGAATGAATGTTATATGTTAATGAATGAATTTTATATGTTATTGATGGATGAATGATTGAATGTTATATGTTATTAATGGATGAATAAATGAATGTGAATATGTTAATGAATGAATGTTATATGTTATTAATGCAGGATGAATGAATGAATGTTATATGTTATTAATGGATGAATGAATAATTAATGTTATATGATTGGGTATGGGGAATTGAGAGTGATGTGAGGGGGGGAGGGGCCAAATGAGCTTCCACTTTCACATGGTTGGCTCTATTAAGTAGAGAATATTAAACTATTCTCGAAACAAAGAGAAGCTCAATAAGGTAAAGCCCTTTTCAATATAAGAAATGCATCATTTGAAGCATCAAACCAATATGCAAAGATGAAAGAAAGTGCTAAATTTTCACTATGAACATTGTGTTGTGTGTGGATTTGGTTTCAAAGCTCTGTTTCTTTTGTTTTTAGTGGTGGCATAACTCTAAAATTTGAATTTTGTGCATAACAGGTTAGTGGAAAATTTGACAACTCTGAAGGGTTTAGAGGCTCGATTGAGATAGATTCACTGATATTTGGATCTTGTTGTTGATGGGAGGCTTCCACCTAACCATGAAATTTTCTACCATTTGCAGGTATGCAAAAATTTCTCTACTTACATTCATTCAACTTATTGTAATATAATATCTGACAAAAACCTCCTTTACATTATACTTAGATGAATTTTCATGCCCTGGTCCAAAGCACATATTTTAGAACAGGCAAGAAGTATGCTGGAAAGGGTTAAGGAATTTGGATTTACACTTGCCAATTGCAATCCAACATATTGCCAATGCATTTCACGATTGTTGGAATCATATCCTATTATTACAGAACTAGTAAAATTAAAATATGTAAGTTTCAAATATGACATTACATATCTTTCTATGAATTTTGGAAAGAAACTATCAAAATGGAGAAGTATTAACAAAATAATCTGCATAATTTCTAAGAGACTAGGGAATTTTTTTTCAGAGTTATCTTGAATATATTGAAGACAAAAGTAACTTATAGAGATTGAAGCAGAATATCAGTAGTCTAAAATCACCAATCAACACATCTTAGTAGTATTTCAATTGAAGAGAACTAGGTCCACTATCCATTAGCTAGTAAAAGAAATAAAATCAATTCATAAGATTATTCTATTCTAATAGTGTTGACTGGTTGCTTATTTCTTTTTGATTGTCAGGAAGTCATCAATATACACTTGGTTTTCTCGCCTTCTCTCGCCTCGTGGCCAGAGAGTTTTTGTAGAAGGGATGAAAGTAACCTTCATGATTGAAAATGGAAATGAGTACAAGGTTAGTATAACTTAATGTTAATTGGGTATGATTTTATTTGTTGAAGACCAATTTAGATTCATTTTCTGCTAACACTACTTTTATTTACATTTATGTTTTCCTAATATCCATTTTCCTTTACATTCATATTCTTCTATACATATTGTGTTTACAATAATTTTTTCCTTAATTTAATCTAGGGGAGAGGACCCAGTACCTGAGAATGTTTCAATAGTTGTGATAGTAGTGGTTTATATAGTGCCCAACCCTAATTATTTGATTCTTCTTACTGATCCATTTAATACTTTCTAGTTATTGTGATTGATTAAAAGGATTTAATCTTTACGTGATTGTGATAAACTTAGATTTCTCAGCTTGTCTTACATGTGCTTGTTGAGATGGGTGAGGATTGTTTCTTATGCTATAAATATTTTTATTAGTTAATGCTAAAATTACATAGCTGAATCAAGGGGTAGAGGTTTTCCTCTTCAAATGGAATAAGAAGGAGAGTCAGAAGTGGAAGATCAGTCCCATCTGTAAGTTTTTTGTATAGCTACATTGTATGGACTTATTATTTTTGGGTATTACTTAAATTTAAAATTTTGATTATTTGGTAAAAGTCATGTTTCCATAGAGGGTTTGGAGGCTTTATCTCATAATTCATATTGCTTGTGTCACTGTATTTTTCTATTCAATATGATATGTATCTCAAGGAGGATATGGATCTAGTTCTTCATACCATCAACTTAATGAAGAGAAGCCTCATTGTCATGATGTTAGGACTTATTGTGAAGCTAATCCAAATTTTTTCATTTCTTCTTGAGGCCATATTGCAGTGCTTTATCTAGGAAGCCCACATGATCACCATCAGGTATCTTCTTTTTGTAGTCTCTAAATTTCTTAGAAGAAATCAACAACCAGTTTGTCTAAATGTGGCTCCTTGTTTACACATTAATATCTCTTTTGGAAAAAATGGATCAAAGTGGATTCATGGGGTCTTAAAGAGAAGGCTCTCAAACATGGAGATCAAGAGTGGGACTAGGTAAAACTGTTCATAATCATGCTCATATTATTTTATTGACTATCTAAGAGCTAAGTATCTAGGATAACATTTTGTATTTTTCTATTGAATTTTTAGAGTGAGAATAATTTTGGGTTTGCAATCCTATTTTTTAGTACATTAGCTAAGTATCCAAGACACACTATAGGTACTTTTCTCACCAAATTGCTCATTTTCCACTAAATTAGATTCTAGTGTGTAGTTTAATATTTTATTTTATTTTTGGCAAAAATGGCATAGCAATTATATTATATTATTATAATTATTCTAAAATATTACAAAACCTGATTCAACATGCATATCAGGAGGAAAGAATCAGGAAGAAAACCTCCAGTTGTAGCATATTTAAATACAAAACTGATAAACTTGTTCCATTAGTGGAACTCAAAATACAACCCAAAATAGGCACCCATTACATAGTTTTTCATCATGACCATCAAAAAATGACTTCAAGTCAACAACCCTCTTTTTATCTAGGTGGCCACCCAAAGTGAACTACAACCCAAAACCCATACAAACATTTAATCTTACATGATAGCCGTCACCACTTTGAGTGAAACTTTGGCCTTGACCTTCTTTAAGGTCCTGGCAATGTCACTTTGTCCATTCGATAGGAAGGTCATCATTGTTTCGGGGGGACATCCCTAAGTGTCCTACCAATGATTTTCACTCACGCCGATAAGGCTTTCAGGTACATCGCTTGTGTAATTTCAGAGAATAAAGAATGGAATCTATAATATTCGCACCAAGCTCCCAAAAAGATGTCCGATCAAAGCTCTATTTAATCTCCACGTTCATTTTTGCCAATAGTTCATGACATACATCATCTTCCACTAAATTAGTATATTATCCAATCAACCTCATTTACTTTTAATTATTTCCACTTAAATTGGTTCAACCATGCAAAAAGTGTGGTTACTTTTAATTATTTCCACTTAAATGTTGGTTACTATTTTCTAATTTTCTTTCCATTCAGCTAGTCACAACTACAACTTGTAGACCTAAGAAGTTTCATTCACCAGTAGCCAACCTCTCCACTAATGGACACCTATCCTTCGTTCTATTAGTGGGACACCAGATATTCTTTCCTTGATGCACCATAGTTCCCCCAATATACTTTATGCACTTGATAATTCATGCCCATGGTTATAATTCATGGTTACTTTTTTTGACAACTTGAATCTATCTATATATCGGCAGAGCACCTTAGGATTCAACCCGATAGAGTATTGTTACACCGATACTAGGTTGTGAGCTATTTTCATCGGGCCATCGGCGGGACTATGATGGGGGTTCTACCAATGGTATTGAATTTAGGTTAGGCCAAGGAGTGAAAACAAGGTCAATACCATCGATCAGCTTTTAAATCATATGGTTGCAAGTTCATTTCATGACCTAATATGCATGTGCCTTTTGAAAGGCTTGTTGAGGCACGAAATTTGTTTTGGGCCACACGATTAGATTTAATCGTGTGGCCCAAAACAAATTTTGGGCCTCAATAAGCCTTTGAGAAGGCACATGCGTACTAGGTCACGAAATCAACTCATAACCATCTGATTAAAAATCTAATCAATGGCAATAGATAATTCATGCCCATGGTTATCATTCATGAACCTGAATTTTTTTGACAACTTGACTCTATCGGTATATCGTGAGAGCACCTTAGGAGTCAGCTCGATAGAGTATTGTTACACCGATACTAGGTTGTGAGCTATTTTCATTAGGCCATCAGCAAGACTGTGATGGGGGTTCCATCGATGAAGCATTGTTAGGCCGAGGAGTGAAAACAAGGTCAATACCATCGATTATCTTTTAAATTAGATGGCTACAAGTTCATTCTATGAGGTAATATGCATGTTCCTTTTAAAAGGTTTGTTGAGGCATGAAATTTGTTTTGGGCCACACAATTATATTTAACTGTGTGGCCCAAAACAATATTTGAGCCTCAATAAGCCTTTGAAAAGGCAGATGCGTATTAGGTCACAAAATCAACTCACAACCATCTGATTAAAAAGCTAATGAATGACAATAGATAAAAGCCCTATTCAAGGCTAAAGGATCCCTAAAATTAAATAGTAATTTATTATTAGTGGCGATATTGCCCCAAAATTCACTGGTGGTAATTCATTTGAGCAAATAGTTTTTTTTAAAATCTGCATTATTTCGTAGAACTTTTGACGAACCTCCAAAAGCATCCGACAAATTTGCAATACGTCTAAAGAAACTTTTATCGTGATGACTTTCCTTTTTCGTCGCACTTTTGTCGAACTTTCAACGAACCTCCAAAAGCGTCCGACGAATTTGCAATACGCCCAACGAGGCTTTTGTCACAATGACTTGCCTATTTCATCATAAATTCGATGAACTTCTATTGTTGATCTGATGCTTTGGCAAAGGCATGCCAGTTCTCTTCTAGCTACAGTTCTTTGCTAGATCGATAAAATGTCCATCGATATTCTAATGAACACTAGGGACCTTTTTCGTTGTAGCAACCAACGAAGCTGAGTCATGATTTTGACACTTTAAAGCTAGTCGGGAAAGCAACGAATAATTAGTGATGAAAATTATTTCAGTGGTTCATCGATATTCTGATAATATATTGCTGATATTCCAATAAACGCTCATCGGAAATTGGAGTCAAATATAGTAGTGGAGGAGACCCTTCCCTTAAAGGGGTGACCTTTCCCTCAAGGTGGTGACCTATCCCTTCTGTCTAAGTTGTTTGGCACCCTATCCAAGTTAAATTTGATTAACTATTCATAAAATAGGCAACCCAGCCTCCAAACAGCTGACCCTGCCCTAAAAGGGGTGACCTTGTCCTCAAAGGGGCAACCCTGTCCTAAAAGGGGTGACCCTTCCCTCAAAGGGGCAACCTTGCCCTCTAGACAGTCAATCCCATCTTTAGTTTGTTAGTCATTTTCCCGTTCCGAGTGTCATTTCCCCGTTTTGTACATCCATTTTCTTGTTCTGAGTGCCCATTCTCCCATTTCGTAAATCTGTTCACCCATTTTTTACATCTATTTTCCCGTTCTGAGTATCTTTTTTCCTATTCCGAGTATCCATTTTCCCATTCTGAGTGTCGTTCTCCCATTTCCTACATCCGTTCACTAGTTTTGTACATCCCTTTTCACATCTGAGTATCCATTTTCCTGTTCCGTGCATCCATTCACCCATTTCGAGTCTCCATTTTCTCATCTTGTAAGTTTTTCTGCCTTGTTTATCAACATTGCTTGACTATTTTTCAGACTTAGTCGAATCCAAAAGTTTTTTGTGCGACCCTGCCCCAGTTTGGGTGACCCTGCCGTAGTTTAGGTGACCTTTCCCTAGTTTGGGTAACCTTTCCCTAACTTGGGTGACCCTTCCCTCATTTGTGTGGCCTGGCCCCAAAGCTTAGTGACCTTACACCTATTACATGAGCCTGATCTTTGTCTGGAAAGCTAACCTATTGGGATCCTGAAAAGCTTGTTGTTCAACCATCTGTGCATTCCATCCATTTGCATCCCAACCCACCTGCATCCAATCATTATCCAAATCATATAGGTGCATCCTTAATCATCCTTAAATTACATATCTAGTATCGTTTTCTTAATCCAAATCCTCTGAACTTTGTTTGAAGTTAGTATCTGAATTGACCTAGGTGTCTGAAATTGATCGTCATCCTTCAACAACTGCTTAGGATCACCATCCGTCCTAAGTCAATCATCATCCTCATTCCAATAAATCCTCTTCCATCTCAAGGTGGATTCACTGTCTTGATCTTCTCTTCATACTTTAATCCGATCAATCAGCACCTTCAGTCACCTAGGGTGATTTCTAAACTTAGTTTAGAATCCCTTCCAATCATCCAATCTCATCCACTCTTATCAATCGTTTTATGCATCAATATTATCCAACCTAATCCAATAACATCCTTATCCAATCATCCAATTAGTCAATCCCTCATCCAATCCAATCAATCCTCCAATTGTCACTTAGGTTATCTTTGCATTACATCTTAGAGTTTAATCATACCTTAGTTCACCTAGTAGTCTTGCACTTTCATGCCCATTCAAACCCGATCACAAACAAAGAAAAAAATGGTAGAAAAAAAAGCCCAAGGTTCCCAGTTGAATATCACACAAGATCCTAACAATGTTCCAAATATCCCACAAGATCCCCATAATTGTGCTTCGTCATAGTCCAATACTGACATTCAAAACACCATACCACCTGGTGACAAAAACATGGTCAATCAACCTAAGGTCACAATTAATGAATACCTTAGTGATCCCATTAGTGTCCAAATGACAAAGCACCTCCTCAATGACTGCAGGGATAATATCCTCACTACTCTAATCATGAAAGGAATCAAACCACAATATGATTTTGATATTTACAATATTTAGGTACCCACACCCTTCCAGTACCTATAGATCTGCAAATTTAAAAAAATGTTCAAGGGAATTCTTATGTCCCCGAAGGTGCACCCACAGAGAATTGGTATCACCCTTAGTTTAGAAATGTTGTGATAAATCAATTTTTTGATTATTCTCACTTCCTAGCCACAACCTCTACCGCACCACCCGATCATAAAAACCCCTACACCTATGGAATGCCGCTGTACATTCCATCTGCTCTACCACTTCCATATTAGCATCCTAGTTAGCCACCCACCACTACTAGGGGCACACCTGTTCTTGTGTTGATGCCACCTCCAAGATCTACACCTGCTAGCAATTTACCACCACCTTCATGCCAACAACCTCCTGTTAATCCTCACTAGTCCACTATAGTGCAATCACCACCTCAACATAGGGTTATCCCCTTAGAAATGCCCCCACAACATACTGTTATAGTTGTTGCCTCATCCTAACCACCTCATCAGCAACCTCTTTAGCACAACGTCACAATCCCACAACAAAACATTTTGATTCCTCAGCAACACTCTACCATTCCTATGCAACCACCACAACTTCCACATGGCACTTCCATAGCAGTCCCACAACAACAACATATCCCATCTCACCAATCTTCCCAAAAACCACCACAACAACAAAATCCACCTCAACATACACACATTCACACACAAACGCAACGTAATTCTCTTACACAATATCTCTATCATCCATCTAGTATGTATACTACCTATATTGCTCTATCCAATCCTAATCCAAACCCCCATCACACCTCTCAAAGTCCATCATGAACCCAACTACCTCTTTACACCAACCCTTCACAATCACATATGCATCCTTACCAACAACCATCAAATCCACAGCCACCTCCATATGTCAGGGAACAACCAACCATCACATACCATTACCCATCCAATCCACCCTATATTTAGCAACAGTCATCTTCTCAACAGGGTGCTCAATCCACCTCTTACTATCAACCATGACCACCATACCAACAAGGGGCTTCCACCTCTTCGTACTACCAAAATCCTACACAATATCAGTAGGGTGCTCCATCCACTGTGTATTATCAACAACATCCATGCTACCAACAAGAAACTGCCACCTCTTACCATCAAAATCTGACATCCCCATATCCACCTTATGTTAATCCGCAATCCGCTTACATCGATCAAAGACAAAAAAGTTCCTCCATATACACCTCAAACTACTTATGATCCAGCTACTACTACACCGTCTTCATCATACCAACAATATCATCCATACACTTAGTCTACTTTGACTCCCATAGCACCTATCAACAAAGAATTGGAAGAAGTAAAAGCTACGTTAAAGGATTTACAAGTGGGGATGGGAAAACAATTGTTAAAATTTGAGGATATTTGTCCATATCCATTTGATCCCTCCGTTTCCTTAGTACCTTTCCCTAAAAATTTTGAAATACCAAAATTTGATAAGTACAAGGGAAGGAAAGACCCCAAGGCTCACCTTCAAGAGTTGTATGCCCAATGTTAAGAAGTCATGCATAATGAAAATTACCTCATACAGTTGTTTCCTAAGAGTTTACAGGGAATAGCTCTTGACTGGTTTATGGGTCTTGAGAAGGGATCTATTAAATCCTTTGTGCAACTATCAGAAGAGTTTGTTTCCCACTTCTCCTTCAATCTAGGGAAGGATATCAACACATTAGACCTCCTAAAAGAGAAACAATGGGATAAAGAAACATTTGCAAGCTATCTTCAAAGATGGCAAGCCTTAGCTAGCCAAATGAAATCCCCACTGAAGGAGAAGGACATGGTCACCCTGTTTGTCAAAAACACCCATCTAGTTATGGCTCACAATTTTAGACTCCACTATGTCACAACCTTTGTGGAAATAGTAGAGAAAGGTCCTATCCTAGAGAGAGCCCTTATTGCTAAAGGGCAAGTCAAAATCTTCAATTCTAATAAAGAGAAGTCATCTACTGACAAGCCTCATTATTGGAACAAGAATAAGAATGTTGTCAATGATGGTGTCACTGACACCAAACACGTCCAAGTGGCTAATGCCTTGTAGAAGCCACAATATCCTCCTCCACAACAGTCGACCCCAAATGCCATATCAGTGCCATAAGGAGCACCTCGTACTCCCCAACAATCCGATCAAAACAACCAAGGGGGAAACAAACGCCAGTTTACTCAATTGGGAGAACCCCTCAATGTCGTGTTTAATAGGCTTCTTCAAGATAATTATCTCATCACATATCCTGTGACAAATCCCCTTGATGAATCCAAGTCAAAACCAACCTAGTTCAAAGAGAATGAGTACTATGAGTTTCATAAGATTAAAGGGCATACATTGAACAAGTGTCAAGGTCTAAAAAAGTACATCCAAGATCTCATAGATTAGGGTGACATACATGTGGATGCCAACATGACACCCTTGTCTAATGCTCAACTGAAAATATATCAAAATGTTTTCCGTAAGCATAACCAAGGTCGTAGTACATCAAATTAAAATCACAAGCCTAGCAACAATAATAACCAAAATAATAGCACTAATAACATTAGTTACAAAAATGTGTCGTATAATTATCAAGGCCTTGTCATGCACATCGAACAAGCAGAACCACGTGTATCTATGATACGCGTCAAAGGCAAGGACCCACAATGTGTTGCTACAACCCATCATACCCATATCATAGTCTCGAGAGCCTCCACATCTACTCAACCACTATATGTAAGTTCACAATACAACATTCTTGATCATCTAGGTAAGACCTCGACCTAGATTTCTATCTTGGATTTTCTTAAGTCTTCTCCCGTGCACCAAGAAATTCTAAACAAGGCCTTATAGAATACTCAAGTTCCCAATGACAGATCCCATGCAATTACAAGCATTGGTAGGGCACCTCTCAGCGACCTACGAATTAGGCTTTAGTGAAAAAGATATTCCCCACATTGACTCAAGTCATAACTCTCCCCTTCATCTTGAGGTTGGTGTGAATTTTCATAAAGTAAAAAGGGTCTCGGTGGATAATGGTTCTACCCTAAATCTTTGCACATTGAAATTCATTAAATATGTGGGATACACCCAAGCTGACCTAAACAATCAAGTTATCACCATCAAGGCATATGATAATGCAAAATGAGATTTTGAGGGCACTATTTTCCTTCCTATTTAGGTGGGCCTCATTGTGAGGTATACAATGTGTCATGTTATGGACCTTGATCTTGCATATAACATCCTCCTTGGCTGCCCATGGATTCACTCTATGCAAGTTGTTCCATCCACCTATCACCAATGTCTGAAATTCCCATTTCAAGGAATGGAAGTAACCATACAAGCTGATCTTTAGCCATTCAAATATTTTCATGCATTAGAATCTTCCTTTCCCAATTCTCATTACTACCCTAGGGTAGAAATGGGGGCATCTCTGAAATCAACATCCCATTTATCCACCAACACAGTAACCACCACTTCATCCACTCCATCATCTAAACCCAACTCCACAATTACCAAGGTCCAGATCATTGACAAGGGGTGTGGTGAATATGAAATGCACACAACATTGAACATGGAAACCATGCCACCCTCACAATGCACATACAACTAACCTTCTTATTCTATCCCAAAAGAGGAAGAGAAGATCATCACCCTCAATGCTCCAAATGTGGGGTCTAGCACCTTTTGCTCTCCTGGGTTAAGGAAAGATACACAAGAAGATTGTAGGATTTGATAAATGCAAATCCCTAGCTCGCCAAGAACACCTGCATGCAAAATAATTAATGCTGAATCTATCATCTATGAGGAAAGGAATATCCTCAGATATGGCCTCAACAATTGTACTTGATGGCTCGATGAGTGGAGCAACAATGTCAGTCACAACTGAAGAGGTATCTTGCTGAACAAATGTGATCTCAACAAGAGGAAGAGGTGTAGAAGTCTCAACACTAGTCTCATGAACAGATGGAAGAACACATAAGTTCAAGTGACTGAACTTCTCCTTAGATACTGCATGCTCTCTTGTAGAAAGAGAGGGAGATGGTGGACCAAAGTGTGTGAATGCATACAATCGGGAAGAATGATCAACTATCCCTGTTGCAACAATGTTGCTAGTCTGAATGTCTCTGATGTGCACTGAATCAAGTGTGAACTCAACTATCTTCCCTGTCCCACTGTGAGCAATCTGATAGATGGAGAGAAGGTTAGTGGACAAAGATGGAACACATAGTACATCATTGAATGTACCATCATCAATATCGATAGAACCTTTCCCACATACACTTATATAAGTGTTATTACCCATCAATATGTGTGGTGAGAACATAGCCTCGAAAGATGAGAACATGTCCTAAGAAGATGCCATATGGTGTGAAGCACCTGAATCTAGTAGCCATCTAGATGAATGTGAACTGGTGGTTGCACATAATGCATGACCCTTATGTGGGGCCTGTCCATCTATCTAGAATGATGGTGAAGAAGAAGACCCGCCTGAAGTAGATGAAGAAGAGTGATGAATATGGTTCTTCTCAAGAAGAGTTGTCAGATCTGAAACCTGTTTTGCATATCCATCTATCTTCTTCTCATAACACTTGGACTCATCATGTCCTAGCTTAGTGCAATAAGCACACTTAGGTCTATCTTTCTTCGATGATTCCCCCTTAGGAGAAGGTGAATCAGAAGTCTTCTGTGAACTAGAATCCTTCCAATGCTCTATGGTCTGTGGTTTCTATTTCTGTTTCTGCTTCTGCTTCCCCTGAGATGACTGTGCTACCAATGCTTGGTGTGGTGATCTTGTGAGAGCATCCAACTGTGATATCTTAGCCTGCTCTCGTGTCAAACGATCACAAAACACTTCAAAAGAAGGCATGGTAAAACGTGCACCCAAGGCATCCATAGTGGAATGGAAGGTAGATGAGAATATCTAAAAGTTCCCATGAAGCTTTGAAAAAATCAAGTAAATACACTCTGTATCAGTCTTAACCTTACCACAACCCTGTAGAAGAGATCTCTGTTGTTTCAATTTCATCAGAAAGTCCTTAATGGAGGGAAAATAATCAGGTACAAGTGAAGTCAACTTTGCCTCAGTTTGCAATGCTCTAAACTCGTTGATAGTGCCAAAAAGTCCCTCAAACTTGGTCCAATAGGCCCTAGGTGTGACACACCCTTCAAGATGAAACAAGAGACTGTCTGAAATGTGCAAAGCAATCAATCCCATAGCCTGATCCATATTGGTCCTGTGCTGCATAACCTCAAAGGCATGAGTCAATGGAGGTTGAACCGCATCCAAACAGGACCATAACCCTCAAGACTGAAGAAGTGTCATCATACGACCCTTCCAAGTGTGATAATTATGCGGTGTGAAAAGCTCAATAGATCTGTCGGCCATGCTATGAACTCTGCCTCAACTGCTCTGAATGTGTTTTTTTTAAATTATTAAGTGGTCTTTCAGAACTAGACAGAAGATGCAGAAGGGGTTTGATTTATTTTGGTGTTTATAGATTTTGGTTTTCTAATGTAGATGATAGAAAGCAAGAAAAAAAACACGCCCCCACAATGTATGATTCTAACCCTCGTACAAAAAATAATCAAATACTGAAAGAACAAAAAACGAGGAAAAAATCTGAACGCCAAATGCAGAGAGAGAGGAAAATGAAGCCTCTACTTCAACACCAAAAAATGATGCTCAAATAGTTGAATCAGCAAACAATACCATCATAATCACATCTGGCTCAGAAACATCTTTTCGACGATATTTCATTTTTCGAAAATGGACATCGTATGCCCAAGATATGGCCAAAAAACCACAGGTACTCCCCAAAAATGAGCTCTCTGGAAAAAACCAGTCACGGGAAATAAATTGAAGGCCGTATGGACATCACGGGACATCGGTGGTGGCTAGTGGGCAGCGACGCCAGCGGAGGTGGTGGCCGGAGAGTGGGGTGGCGGCGAGCTGCCACATGTAAAAGTCTCGCAGCGTGGTCGCGACGGTGGCGTGCGGTGTGCCAATGGCAGTGCACGGGTGGCGCAGGCTGGCAGCGCCCAAATTTTGTGAAAATTTTGATTTTTTTTAAATTTTTTTGAGTTTTTTCTCGATTTTTGAGCCCGTACGGCCCTAGTAGGTGAAATTTTTTTGCCTGTGGTCACTGTGGCCAAAATAGTCAAAGTTTATATGAATTTTGACTCTCCCGAGCCTTCTGAACATGATGGTGGAGTTCATTTTTGCTCAAATGGCTCCAGAAAATAGCGCTTCCTTTAAAGTGACAAAAAAACCCTAGAGAAGTTGTGGCTGTCATCTTCGAATCGTGGCCTCAAACACCTTCAAACCAGGCAGTGACAGGGTGCCTCTGATACCATGTAGGATTTGATAAATACAAATCCATAGCTCGCCAAGAACACTTGCATGCAAAATACCTAATGCTGAATGGAGACCAAAGAGACAGAAGCAAGGGTTTGGAAAATCTCAGCAGAGTGAGAGCAGAATTATTATTTCCCAAAAAGATTAATTACAATAATTACAAAAGCAGCATATAAGGTGAGAAACCCTAAAGCCGGAGCAAGCTAGGTTTGTGCAATTAATAATTAATAAACATATTAATTATTATGCACCTACAAATGACAAGCTTAAGTGAATAGAATAATAGTTAGCATTAAAAATTAAACCAAAGTGATTTAATTATAAAGGCAAATGAACTATTACTCTAACAAAGATGACATCATCTAGTGGGTATATCGTGAGGAACCTGAACCCTCTCCCCCTTGGAAAGAATACTTCCAAGAGGTCTATCCCTGGCCTTCTAAGTTTGCAGAAAAAAACAACTATCGGGGGGGGGGAGGCCTTGGTGTGGAAGAGCAAGGAAGACGATAGCTGATAGAAGATTTTGTGCATTCAAAAAAGATGGGCTTGGGCTATGATACCAAAAAAAAGGGTCCTATGGCATCATCTAGTGCCTCTAACAATGTCAGTGTAGAAAACAGGTCCCTCAAAGACATACCATAGGAAGAATCCATCATACATGCGTATGATGATGTAGATCACATTGAACTTCCTTCCACGTTCGAATGCTTATCCATTTGCACCATTAGCCTTTCCCTTAAATATCTTGAACTTATCAACTATGACCTACAAGGTAGCACACCTCTTAACACCTTTCCCTCAGTGGGCCAGTATGTGCATCTTATGTGATTGGGGCAAGATGAACGCCCTAGCCACAAAAGTAAAAAGAAGAAAAATAAAAAGGGTCACCTAGTGAAAACCTCCTCGAGGCACTTTGTGA
Organism: Sequoiadendron giganteum; assembly: GCA_007115665.2. Classification (NCBI taxonomy): domain Eukaryota; kingdom Viridiplantae; phylum Streptophyta; class Pinopsida; order Cupressales; family Cupressaceae; genus Sequoiadendron; species Sequoiadendron giganteum. Next base: position 184,730,593 of record CM021107.1, on the reverse strand, counting down.
CTTTGAAATAGTAAAAACAAAGGGCGTATGTGATAGAAAAAACTTCGATGATGCGCTAGAAGATGGGGAAATTCATCTTCCCCTTGTAGGAACTCAGCTATTCGGATGATCATCCATCCTGATTAAAGAAACACAAGACATAAATTTGGGAATTGAAGAGAATCCCAAAATCACTTATGTAGCCAAAGCACTATTAGTAGATGAATATTCTACCATCACCAAGCTTCTCAAAGATGGTATCATCAACTTTGCATGGCCATATTCATACATGCCAGGTCTTGATGCCAAACCTGTCATACAAAAGCTTCAAAAAATGCACCCCCAAGTGGATCTACTGATCAAGAAAGAATTGGAAAAGTTGTTGAAGGTAAGATTCATCAGACCCATTGACTATTCTAATTGGATCTCCAACATAGTTCCAGTCGCTAAACCCAACGGAGATATTAGGATCTGTATGGATTTTTGGGATCCTAACAAATCTTTCCCCAAGGATGATTTCCCTTTACCAAACATCAACATGCTAGTAGATCTAACTACAGGGCACGAGATGCTTTCCCTCTTGGATGGCTTCTGAGAATACAATCAGATCAGAATCATGCCTAAAGATCGACATAAAATGGCTTTCACTACACCATGGGGCACCTTCTATTATAATGTCATGCCCTTTGGCCTCAAAATTGTAGGTGCATCCTACCAACGAGCTATGACCATCATATTCCATGACCTCATTCACATAATAATGGAAGATTATGTTGATGATTTGTTAGGAAAATCAAGAACAAGGGAAGAACACCCGACAATTCTCAAAAGATATTTGAACATCTAGAATAGTATAAGCTAAGAATGAATCTGAAGAAATGTGTCTTTGGTGTTACATCAGGAAAGCTCTTGGGTTTCATTGTCTCCTGACGAGGCATAGAGGTCGACCTTGCAAAGTTTAAGGCAATCATGAAAAATCTAAGAAGTCTTTAGAGTAAGCTCCAATCCATCTGAAGGTTCATTGCTCAACTAGCCGACAAGTGTCAGCCATTCCAACATCTCCTGAATAAGGATACTACCTTTAAATGGAATCAACAATGACAACTAGTCTTCGATTAGATCAAATTTTTTTTGGCTCACCTACCCATCCTTATGCCACCAATTATGGGTAAACCACTCCTGCTATATATTTTTGCTACTTCTGTGGCATTGGGGGAATTGCTAACACAACATGATGAGCCATCAAAGGAATGAGAAATTTACTACATCAGACGAACCCTAGTAGGCTATAAACTTAATTATTCCCAAATGGAGAAAGCTTTCCTAGCCGTGGTTTTCAGTTCACAAAAAATCCGACATTACATGCTTAGCTATCCAGTCAAGCTAATATCCAAGGTTTATCTACTTAAATATCTCTTATCTAGAAAAAATCTAATCGATCGCATGGCTAAGTGGGTCATGTTGTTAAGTGAATTCGACATAGAGTATGTGGATCACAAAGCAATCAAAGGACAAGTGATAGCAAATCAGCTGGCATATGCTCCATTAGTAGATGCTTATCCTTTAGAAACATAATTTCCTGATGAAGGGGTCTTCACAGTCTCATAAGCTACCACATGGACACTATACTTTGATGGATCACACACAAACAATGGATTAGGGGCAAGAGTCTTGCTCGTCACCCCGCAGGGTGATTACATACTGAAGTCATTCCGATTGACCTTTCCATGTACCAACAATATAGCTGAATATTAAGCTCTTCTTACTGGCCTTAGAATTGCAGTCCAATAGCATGTCACTCACCTGCAAGTATTTGGTGACTCCTAGCTTGTTATCAAATAGGTCAATGATGAGTTTCTAACAAAATATGACAAGTTGTTACCAAACAAATATATGGTAGATGACTTCAAAAATTAATTTACCTCCATCTAATTTGATCAAATACCTAGTGTACAAAACAAAGCAGCACACGCCATGGCTACCATTGGTTCTCTCCTTGACATTCCCAAAGATCGAACCCAATGTGAGTTCCTAGTGGAGAAAATTTTAATCCCAACATACAACATTCTTGAAAGTGAGATGGTGTGTGATATTGTAGGTCCTACATCACCCTGGTATCATGACATTACACCTACCTGCATGATAGCACCCTACCCTCTGAATTGACACAAAACCAACGAAAATGCTTTATCAAATGAACTTCCCATTACACCATCATAGGTGATACACTTTATCGATGTGGGTATGAAGGAACCATCCTCAGGTGTTTAAACAAGACCGAAGCACACACTATGTTGACATAAGTACATAGTGGTGTATTTGGGGCCCATTCAAATGGTATGGCAATAGCCAAAATAATTCTCAGAGCTATTTACTATTGGTCCACATTGGAACAAGATTCTTGTGATTTTTTGAAGAAATGTCTACCCTACCAACAACACATAGATCTAATACATGCTCTTGCACGGGATATCCAACCTCTTATATCACCATGGCCCTTTTCTTAGTGGGGCTTCAACCTCATTGGAAAGATTCTATCCCCCATCCTCCAATGGCCATACCTTTATCATCACTCTAACTCAGTACTTCACCAAGTGGGTGGAAGCAATGCCACTCTCACAAATCAAAGATACTCAGGTTTCCAAATTTATCCTATTCCATATTCTCTATAGATATGGAATCCCATCCACCATCCTTACTAACAATGGAAATCCTTTCAAAAAACAAGCCATGAAACACCTTTACAAAACCTTCCATATCCAACATCATTTGTCCATGCACTATTACCCTCAAGCTAACGGATAGGTGGAGGCCACCAACAAAACTCTGATCTGAATCCTCAAAAATATCATCAACAACATTGGTTGAGATTGGCACCTCCATATCCATCCTACCCTTTGGGCTTATCACACCTCCATCTGCACTCCTACTAGTGCCACCTCATATTCTCTCATCTATGGTGTTGATGCCATCTTTCCAATTGAGGTAGAACTGCCATCACTGAGAATATCCCTAAAAAATCTTATTAGTGATGAACAAAACCGGGTTGCAATGCTCAATTAGCTAGAACTCCTTGATGAAAGAAGGATCAAAGCATATGACCATCTTCAGGCGTATCAAAACCATCTAAAAAGAAGCTACAACAAGAATGTATGTCCTTGCCAATTCAATTTTCATGACTTGGTTCTTAAGGAGAATTAGCGTACCTAGCAAGATCAAGAAAAGAAGGGCAAGTTCGAAGAAAATTGGTTGGGCCCTTGTGTCATCACAACAAAATATGGATCAGGAGCGTATAGACTTGCTACACCTGAAGGAGAGCTCCTAGAGGATCCCATTAATATAATGCATCTAAAAAGGTTTCACACTTAGGTTAGTTGGGGTATCTCATCTTGCTAAAATCCAAAAAATACCAAAAAAGTAAGAAATTATCAAAAATACAAAAAAAATCAAAAATCAAAAAATCAAAAAATATCCAAAAATAGTAAAGAGAAATAATTCATCCTATGGTGAAAACCACCTTTGGTGGCACCTTAGATATGTACGTTTGGTGAAAACCTTGCCACAGGTTCCATTCATATAGGGATTAATAATTATCCACCTTGCGTCCTAGTTACTTTATGCTTCATCCATCCAAATCTCATACCCTCATCATCCTATCAATCCTATCCTTCCATCCGCAAGCATCATCTAGTCACTTGGTATATTTTGGTTAAGCATTAGACACACTTCATCGACTATCTTTCATCCTAAGCTTTTATCCTAATCTGAGCTTGTGTTGTTCATCTTGTCACTTGTCCGTCTTCCACTTCCATTTAGGTTCTTTCATCGTGTCGGTCTTCATTTAGATCCCATCTTTTCTAGTGATCTATGTTTCCCCTGTGCTTTCACATAGGCAAGGCCAATCATTTGATCTGCCCCTGGGGCTTCTTTTCTAGTCTGTTATTTTCCACTATCTGTTTGCATCCTTGTCAAACTACGTTGCCCCTGCACTTTCACGTAGGCAAAGCTGATCATTTGATCCACCCCTAGGGAATTTTTCATCCATCTAGTTTTTGTTGTTCATCACATGTTCCCATTGTCCCCTTTTTGCTCTTATCCATTATTTGTCTTTCATCCTTTTCAAACTACGTTTCCCCTATGCTTGCACGTAGGCAAGGTTGATCATTTGATCCACCCCCGAGGATTTGTGTTTGCTTTTGTATTTGCTTTGTCCTTGGTTAGTTCAGTTGTTGTCTTCCATCCTCTGTCTTCATCATCCTCTCTCCACTTTTATCCATGATCTTTTCTTGAACTATGAGGACTCTACGCTTTCACATAAGCAAGGTTGATATTAGATCAACCCCTGATCCCCTAGATCTTTAGGGTGTGTTAGTATTTTGTCTTGTGTCTTGTGTCTTGTGCCTTGTGTCATGTTGTCAAGTATGCCCTTATCTATTTGGTTCTTCACAAATGGGATCCATTCATATTCTGAGATTTAATTAGTTTTAGAATCTCCTATGTAATAATTGATCTTTTTGTTTAGTATCCATCTTTGGTCTCAACAGGATGTATCCTTCCTAATAGACCTCATCAATCCCATCCTTCCTCTCGATCCTATGGCAAAGGACATTTTGAAATTGACTGCAATCTTTTGATTTTTTTTTCTTCTATTTATCATTTGAGCTCCCTATCATCACTTGTCACGACTGCCATGATCTATGATATTATGGTGTGTTTTGACTAGTTCACATAGGGGCATATCTTGATCTTTGTTTGTTGTTGTCTTCCAGGTTGTCCCATGCAGTACCCATCAAGATCCCCGAGGTCTTGTATTATTTTGGGGCATCCTTCTATGCTTGTGCTTATCTCAATACCTAGCCCAACCAAAGTCATCGTGACTTTGGGGTGTTGGGATAGCCTTCTTATTTGTTGTGTTTTTGTATGAATTAGACACTAATCCACCTTGAATCCACATACCATGGTACCTGATGTCTTATGCTATAGAAAAAATTAGTGCTCTGAAAATGGAAAATTTCATTAGAATCGCATTTCATTTTTCCATTGCATTGCATGTATCCTCTCTCCCTTCTTGTTCCAACCCATGACTTATGATTTTGGTTATGCAAACAATGATTCCTTCAATTTTTATTTCTCCTCAGGACTCCTATGGTTCTTGATAGGTGCAATTTCACAACCATCATCTCCTTTGCTTCGATCATTATGCAAGCCCTTATTTACATTCAGCTTCACTTTACTTAGGAAATTTAGTTGCAATTCATCCCACATTTTAGGCTTGTTAAGTTGCATTTCATCCCATGTGCATTATCATGTCCTAATCATTTTTAAGTTGTTAGATTAACTTGAATTGATTAATCTAAACATCTTAGATTCATTATTAATCCATTGCATTAACATATTCATCTTAGGTCATAACATTCACATCTCCCATACATCGTCACCCACATCACAAATTGTTAGGTCCATATCCATGACATATAAAATCATAAATCATCCATCACATCCTGCATCATAAACATTAGAAAACATTCATATCATCCATATTATCTATATAGGCATACAACATAAATCATCATAGGCATATCCATACATCACATGATAATGATCATCCATAATCAAACCATAAACATACACACGCATAAATAAATCATCCATCACATACACATTACATAGTGTCAATAAGGGCTCTCACATATCATATCAAAAATAAAAAATACAATGTCCATCACATAGTCCATAATAATGTCCATCATATACATCAAAATACATATCCATCATATGTCATCAAATAAAGTATGAGTACAAGGCTCTGCATCAACTCTGATCTATGTTGCTCTGTACTATATCCCATCCGACACATATCAAATACTGAGATCCTGTCCCTTCGATCCTCTAAACTATGAGCTACCCGCATCTGACCTCTGTGGTGACTCTGGCACTAGCCCTCTATGTGGGGGAGTCTCTCTCAAGCTACTATATCCGTGGGTATGCGTCCCTACTGATTGGGATGGTATTGGCATCTGTGGCCTCGCTCAAACATAGGTAGGTACCTGTTGTCTTGGATCTGGCACTGCTGAGAAATAGGCACACATATAGTAGCTGGCCTCTCACATATACTCATCCTGCTCTATAGCCTCTTGCCTGGCTGAATCTCGCTCTTCCCTATACCTGTCCGAGAATCCACATATGGATCTTCTCTCCTATTCCCATGCACCCTATGCTAATTGTAGTTGCTCCACCTCATCTCCCATCTGGGATAGCTAATCCATAGCTCTGTCCCTCTCCTCCTGCATGCCCTATACTTGTTCCTGTAATCTCTACACCTCTACCCCTATATCGCCCCCCTCACCTTATGCTTCATGTTCTTTCCCCTATGTTGTATCTCTCTCCCTCTCCATAGCTTGTATATGTGCCACTACTACATCCCTCTCATCATAAAGGACCTGCATCTGTGTCTATAAGGCATCCCTCTCTCTCTCCAACACCTATACTTGGGTCCTCATGGCCTGCTCCCTCTCCTATATCTCTCCTATATCTCTAACTATCTACTTTGCCACCTCAAATATATCACGAAGCTCATCTCGATCCTATCTCAACTTTGTCCTCTCTCTCAATAGTCCCTCTACTCGCCTCCCCAGATCCTCCATATCCCTCTCTGCCTCTGCCAGGGTCTCCACTGGTATTCACTCTGTCGCTCCTCTAGACTCTCATTGACCCCCCATTTGCAGTATCATCACCGTCACCTCTAGTTTATCTTGCTCCCATCTCGTTGCCTCCCCTACCTCATGCTCCCTAGATACCTCTCTCTCCAGATGAGTCACGTCCACTCACAACTCATCCACCTCGACTCACAAACTATCTCTCTCCCTTTGCATCTCTGCCTCATACCATGACACTATCTCGACTACCTCCTGGAAAGCCCTCTCACCCTCTGCCCGCACTATGGCTACCTCTGATCATAGCATGCTCACCTCCGCTTTGATTCTACACCTCACAACCTCTATGTCTCTAAGTCTTTTCTCAGTGATCTATAACCTTGCCTCGGCTCCTCTTAGCAGCGCAATCGGATCCTCTGCTATCAGCGGTATCATGGCCAATGGGAGAATATCATGCACATCCATATCCATCACCTCTACCCCTACCTCATCTCCCATATCCATCACCTTTACCTCCTCCCTCTCATCCATTACCTCTGCCTCATATCTCTCCTCCTCTGGCTTGATCTCCACCCAAGCCCTCCTCCTCCTCCTCCTCCTACTCATCCTTCCTTGACCTCCTCCCTCATCATCCACCCATCCTCTCTCCTACTGCTCACCTGCTTTGGCCAACTTTGACACTCTCCTCTACTATCCTCCTACTCTGCTTGCCTTCATCTCTCTTCTCTACTGTCCTCCTACTTTGGCCACCTCTGACACTCTCCTCTATTGTCCTCTTGCTCTGCCTACCTTCAGCTCTCTCCTCTGTTTTCCTCCTACTCTAGCCACCTCCAAAACTCTCCTATGTTGTCCTCTTCCCCTGCCTACATTTGGCTCTCTCCTCTATTGTCCTCCTGCTTTGCCTACCTTTGGCTCTCTCCTCTGTTGTCCTCCTACTCTGGCCACCTCTGCCACTCTCCTCTGCTACCCTCCTACTCCAGCTACCTCTAGCTCTCTCCTCTGCTATACCCTCCCTCTCCCTCTCCTCTATCCTACCAATCTAACCTCATCCTCTAGTACAAATCCTAATGCCCCTATGATCTACTCCTTTTGTGTAATCTATGGGGATCAATGATGAGAAAACTGCATGACATATCTAATCATCACCCTTGCCTCTACCATCCCTTTGGTTCTCCCTAGATAGGTTACTAGATCTTGCTCCAATGTCTCCCAATGCTCCCTCACAAACTATGGTAGAATTGGCTCCCCCATGGTCGCTCTTGTGTAATCCATCTGAACCTCTCTTCTCCACCTAGAATATCCTATGTCATCCCAAACTACCTAATCACCCAGTCTAGCCTATGTGACTCCACTATCTGTGGCTCCTTCCCAACTATATAGCATCGGGTTAGGAAGTTTCCTCTATGTCTATCCTCATCCCTCCTCCACCTGGAAAAGCATCATGGCATATATGACCTCCACACTATTGCCTCCTCCTCGAGATCATCAAATAGCCTCCTCTATCCATCTAGATCCACATAGCCTTGATAATGCCATACCTAGCCATACTCTACATCATACTAGTATGCCACTGATAGTGTCTCATACTCTAATACCAATGTCAGCACGTCTAGCTCGGATACACTAATGTGCTCTCATGCCCATACCTATAGCAGTGTCACATGTGCCACGCTGAGTCCCTCTTGGTAAAACGCAACATACATTTCCCTATATATATGCGCTAGGATGCATGGACTGTTGGGGATATAGATTCGGTTCTATCATCAAGATTAGCATCTAAGACAATAGTGCCTTAGTGATTTTAATTCAAAATCACAACAAAGACACAAAACAACTATGCCATAAAGTAGAAGCAGGCATAGATGATCCCTCATTGATCCAACTAAGGAAAATGAATGCAAAACAATAGATAGATTCAACACAAACAAATAACCATGAAAGAAAAACATGATGGCACATAGATATACGTGGGGAAAACCTTTTCAAGTAAAACCCTCCACCTCCAAAACATTCAGGTCACTTGTATTATTCAGTAACAAAAAAAAATAGTTGCAATACAAACACATAGCTATGCTCTTCAGGATAATACAACTTGACCATCTGGAGAATGTAGGTAGGCAACAAAACTAGAACCTTCATGTAGTTCTAATGACATCTACATAGATTCACATCAGCTCCTCATAACAAACTATCACAGCCAGCCCCACAGCCAACCCAGTTACTTGGCCTCATTTCCGGTTCACATTGTTTCAGAACCGAGAGGCAGAGTGTTCGCAGTTATAATGCCTTAGCATAATGCTCGAAAACACTCACTACCTCTCTCTCTCAATGGATCTCACATTTCATCCAATGTATTTGACTTCTTTAAGTCATACATCTCCATCAATCTCCCCACCGAACACAGGCCTAAATCCACACTGCTCTGACCATTCGAGCAAGCAACTGATCTGTAAACAATTGCATTGAGCTGCCTAGGCATTCAAACCATGCCTTAATCGGGTTCCAATTTCAAGTAGAAATCGGACTACAATAACTGCCTATGATTGTTCTGGTCTTCGGCCAATTAGATGCTGCCAACCTACCATGTGTCATCCTGTCAATTGCTTATCGCTCTGACACTAAGTCCAATTTGTTCAAACTATGCTTGGAGCTCATCTGAGCTCCTATTGCGTTACCGCTGAGTCCAAGTCACCCAGTCATGATAAAGCGGTGAGCTCATCCGAGCTCACCTCTTGACACCACCAAGCTCCGTTACACCTTCCCCATGCTACCGCTGCTTGGTCTGGCCCACCTCAGGGTATGGCGGTAATCGCCTGCAGAAACCTTGGTCTCTAGCCGCACTACCGCTAGGCTTGGAATCAAATCACAGACCGCTAGTGGTCAAACTGCATCACCGTGGCTTAAGGAACAAGCCTTCGTAGTAAGGCAGTAGGCACCACCACTGACCATCATGGCTTCACCGTTCTACCACACCGAGACCACCAGATGTCTATGATAAGGAGGTGACATCGCCAACCCAGACCGCTAATGGTCAACTGTGCTAGCACAGGGATCGCAAGGCTATCCCATAGTAGGGCGGTGACCGCCAAGGAGACTATCAACGATTTTACCATGGCACCATGGTGAGACAACTCACCGCCAACGTTGACCGCTAGCCAACTTGTCACCGTCAACCACACCACCGCAGCTTAACCAAACACTACCTGTGATACAACGGTAAACATCTTTTGCCAACCCGCCACCACTGCGTCGCTCACCGCGATACCTCACCATTGAATGGACCACCCAATGGTAAGGTGGTAAGCCAATGCTCTATTAGCTCACCGCTCACTGCACTACCTCGCCACCATCAAGCCACCTGCATTATAAGGAGGTAACAGACAACCAAGCCATCGCCACTTCACCATGCCACTACCAGTTATGAACAATACCGCTGCGGTAAGGTGGTAACACTACCCAACCACTGAATAGGGTGACTTGCAGTATGGTGGTAAAGGCTCGAAATAGTTAGAAAATGCCTAAGTCTTCAAATGGGTCAACCAAAAAGTTGAGGTAGAATTCCCAACAATCTCCCACATGCTGAAGACTTTCAAGTATCCTCCAAAATCTGAACAAGGACCAAAACATGCTCTCATGCTCCAACCAAGACCACTACAATCAACATTCAAAATGTCCACCATCTCAGGCAATTGCTCCAAACATCCAATGTAGGAAAAGGAACAAGCCAAGGCGTAAATGCACCAATCTTAGGAATGAAAGAAAATGACCTTTCAGGCAGAAAAAGGCAAAACAACAGCAAACAACAAGGCACCAACGCGAGCATAGGAAACATGACACGGACCATAATTCTCTAGAGCAAGAACACCAATTAGCCAGAACAACAACCAATGACCTGACTATCCTCATCCCACTAACCAAAACCCACATGGCTGAACATAGCACCAACAACTCGTGCTAATCCATACAACCACCCATACCTCAAAGGTATGAAAACTAACAGTAGACTCATGCCAACATAAAACCACCCATCTCAAAAGCAAATAAGCACACTGTGTCAACCAGTCATAGAACAAACACATCCAGGTTCTCCCACTGCAAGGGCACTGTCCAGATGAGTGCAAACAAAGCACAATCACACATGATCCAGGCATACTAAGTCCACCAACCCCTGCATATAGAATAAAGTAAACATGTAGTTCCAAGGGACACCCACTCTGATCTACACAACCTGCAACCTCCTACTGCAAGAAAATTTTCTCTCATCAATCATCCACTATTCTTCCAAGGTTCCATATCTGACTCAAGAAGGAAAACCACTTGTGTCATCACAAAAGTGAAAAACACATGACCATAGAAAACAATGACCATCATGGCTCCAAAAACATCTAAAGTCATATGAAACAAATAGGAAGGACAATACCAGATTAGAGAGAAACAACAAATCAAAACATGCCCTTATACAAACCCTTCTAAATGCCAACTGTGACAAGAGTGATCTTCTTCTCATCCCAAAGGGAAAGCCTTAACAACACCCAACAACACCCAACAACACCATGGATGTAAGCATCAAGAAGATCAGACTAACCCATACACCATCTCCTGTTAGTCCTCAAAAGCACAAGGAGATACACAATGCTATCCATCTTCCATTATGAATCCTTCAGAACGTTAAAACAACAACTCAAGATTCATACCAATGAAAGATAAAGCATAACACACCTGAAAAGTATAATGGGAAAATACCTTTTACAGGAACACTGCCGAGTAGACAAGGAGAAAAATAAAACATGCTCCTTCAAGATATACAAGTCACCGTAACTTGCCCAAGAGCATTCTCCTTCAAGGTCTCTATTGAATTCACATTCAACCAAGGTACAGGATTCTCATACTTTCAACTATAACAAAAAATTTCTCATAAGAATTTCAGCCTCACCTTATTCTCCATGCATCCATGAGTATCAACAACCCGTCATCTCATGCTGACTCCAATCTACAATACTACTGCAACCATGAAGTCCATCAACATATGACCAATGCACTCAAAACATAGAGAAACCCCAGACTACTTTCAAAGCTTCAAGCCTTGTCATGACACCATGATCTACACATCCCCCTTCAGAGATACCATGCTTCAAGTGAACAAGCTATGGTCTCAAGAGCACAACAAAATGCCAAAGCTCTAAGAAAGAGTAATCATGACTAAAGCAAACAACTCTAAACCAAAACCAACATCACTTGTCAAGCACCAATCAACAACTTAGCCAAAACTAACAATGTCTTCTATGGCCCCAAGATGCATCACACCTTCAAGTAGTGAACATGTAGATGCAAAAGAACACAGCAACTGCAACACCAAAGAAGGACACCAATCATTGCTAAAGCTCCCACTGCAACGTGGCATCGAGCTTTCCAAGCACCATGACTGACCACACAATCACTGTCAAAATATTACACTAACTAGTGTAACAGGCTCTTCATGACAACGTGACCCACATGCTATAGGTTCCCATCACTAACTATTCAGGTACTCCAACGCCATCCATCCTCTCGTCTCAAAATAGCTACGCCAATGCACCAGTGACCATAGACAAGGTTAGCTAATAGATCTGCAACAACAAAAAACCAATCACATGGATATAGACAATCCACTCCCGAGTTGTCTCACAGTAGTCAATAGCTAGGCTAATCTATCAACCACACAACTCGGAGATCCACTTCAAATGACAACTCTGCAAGTCTATTATCACACTGAAAAACTACAAAACTAAGATCTCAAAGAGAACAACCATGTAGATGACCATGACTCAAACACTAGATCAACAACAGATCTAACTTGCCAAATACGTCCACAACAAAAGCACCATAGTCTAGGAAGCCAACAAGCAACACCACAAGAAATGTTGAGTGAACAAACACATACAAACATTCTTATGCAGAGAAGACACCCTCCTCAAGACCAGTTGAACTATAGCTATCTCATCTAGTCACAACCCAAAGGCTAGGAATTGGAAAATAGCAGACAACAGCTCCACACAATGCAAGTTTTCTCTTGACCATGTAAAACCTGCAAAACCATAGTGTTTATAAAACACCCATGCATCTCCTTCTTCATTGCTCATCTGGATGACTCAGGAGTCTGCACACAACCATCATAGTTAACCAAAACAATGAAAAGAAACATGAAAATACATGATAGACATTTTAGGAAAATCTACACAAAACCTCCAGAGCCAAAGACATGAATCTGAACCATGCAAGTGCAAGAGACAGGCACATAGGAACAATAGTTTCATTTTAGACCAGTTCCAACACCATAGTCATTTACAGTCAAAAGAGAGAACTAGGCTATCCAGAAGTTGTAGACCACCAAGGTCACTTCATAGCCTCCATGCAATTAGAGCACCAGAGAAACTGCCTTCAGTGCTAAGTCAAAAACACCCAGCACAACCACAACTCTCAATAGCTGATCAACAACACAAACAAGTCCATACCACCAAGGAGCCTCTCACACAGACACCAAGTATGAACACCATGCTTTGCTGCAACACAACCATGAACATATCTCACACCCTTTGTATCAGGAACTTTGCTGTGAGCCAGGAACCTCATACCATGTTGCCACAACATGACCAACTCCAATCATCTCAAACATTTTTCAAAATGTATGTTGAATCAAAGAAGCACACACTTCCACTCATCGAAGGATCCATCACCAACCGATTTCTCTAGATTTCCTCAAGCTTGCCAGGCTAAGAAATCAGCACAAGAGAAAACCCAAAACTTCAGCAACCAGGAGAAGACTTTGATACCAATGGTTGGTATCATCAAGCCTCGACCTCCTTCAACTAGCTCTGATACCACTTGTTGGGGATACAGATTCAGTTTTGTCATCAAGATTATAATCTAAGATAGCAGTGCCTTAGTGATTTCAATTTAAAATCACAACAAAGACACAAAAAACTATGCTATAAAGCAGAAGCAGGCGAAAATGATCCCCTATCGATCTAATTGAGGAAAGTCAATGCAAAACAATAGATAGATTCAACACAAATAGATAACCATGAAAGACAAACATGATGACACACAGAGATACGTGGGGAAAACCTTTTTAGGTAAAACACCCCACCTCCAAAACATTCAACTCACTTGTATTATTCAGTAACAAAAAAAAATAGTTACAATACAAACACAGAGCTATGCTCTTCAAGATAATACATCTTGACCATCTAGAGAATGCAGGCAAGCAACAAAACTAGAACCTTCATGTAGTTCCAATGAAATCTACATAGATTCACTTCAGCTCCTCATAACAAACTATCATAGCCAGCCTCATGGCCATCCCAGTTACTCAGCCTCACAATAGGTTCACATTGTTTCAAAACCGAGAGGTAGAGTGTTCACAGTTCCAATGCATTAGCATACTGGTCGAACACACTCACTGCCTCTCTCTCTCAATGGCTCTCACATTTCATCCAATGTATTCGACTTCTTTAAGTCATACATATCCATCAATGTCCCCACCAAATGCAGGCCTAAATCCATGCTACTCTGACCATTTGAGCAAGCAACTGATCTGCACACAATTACATCAAGCCTCCCAAGCATTCAAACAATGCCTTAATCAGGTTCCAATTCTAGCTAGAAATCGGCCTGCAATAACTTCCTATGACTGTTCTGGTCTTCGGCCAATCAGATGCTGCCAACCTACCATGTGTCATCTTGTCAATCACCTGTCACTCAGACACTGAGTCCAACTCATTCAAACTATGCCCTGAGCTCATCCGAGCTCGTACCGCATTACCATCGAGTTCAAGTCACCCATCCATGGTAAAGTGGTGAGCTCACCTCTCGACACCACCGAGCTTCGTCACACCTTCCCTGTGCTACCATTGCCCAGTCTGGCCCACCTCACACTATGGCGGTAACCACCTACACAAACCTCAGTCTCCAGTTGCACTATCGCTAGGCTTGGAATTTCCCATCGCGGTATGGCGGTAACTGAATCACAGATCGCCAGTGGTCAAACCACATCACTTCAGCTTAAGGAAGAAGCCTTTGTGGTAAGGCTGTAGGCACCACCAATGACCATCACGGCTCCACCATGCTACTGTACCTAGACCACTAGACCTCCACGGTAAGGAGGTGACACCACCAACCCAGACCACTAATGGTTAGCCATGCTACTGTGGGGGCTGCCAGGCCACCTCGCAGTAGGGCGGTGATCGCCAGGGAGACCGTCAACGATCTTACCATGGCACCACGGTAAGATAACTCACTACCCATGGTATGGCCTTAACCGCCAACACTGACTGCCAGCCAACCTATCACCATCAATCACACCACCATGGCTTAGCCGAACACAACCTACTTAAAATGGTAAACATCATTTGCCAACCTGCCACCACTATGCCGCTCACCATGATACCTCACCACCGAATGGACCACCCAACAGTAAGGCAGTAAGCCAACGCTCTGTGAGTCCACCGCTCACCGCACTGCCTCATGACCATTGAGCCACACTTCGCGGTAAGGAGGTAATAGACAACCAAGCCGTCACCACTTCACCGGGCCACCACCAGTCAGGAAAAACACCACCGCAGTAACACCGTCCAACCACCAAATAGGGTGACCCACAGTATGGCGGTAAATTCCCGAAATAGTTAGAAAACACCTAAGTCTTCAAATGGGTTGACCAAAAAGTTGAGGCAGAATTCCCAACAATCTCCCCATGTGAATTCCCCCTCCCTCCCCTCGACAATGTGTCGAATCACCTCCATGTAGCTCAAGCTGTAGAACCATCCACTCCTATCCAGTATCAGTATCTCGCTAATAAGTCCACACAGGTATAGTGGCAATGCTCGTACTCTCAATCCCAAACACTTGTCAACATCCAAAACCTTTTTTTGTATAGGGAGGTCATCGCCCGAATAAGACCCACTTAGTCTAATCCAGTGTTTCCCCCTCCAATCTCATCACACTCACCAGGTGACCTGCGATAGGAAGCCTCAGTATCTACCACATGTCCTCCAATGTCACCGTCCTCTCCCCTGTTGGGAGATGGAAGGTCGAGGTCTCTGAATCCCAACGCTCAATAAGGGATGTCAGCATCACCTAATGTGCTCTAATCGACGAATATCCTAACATATGTAATAACCCCTCCTGGGATAGGGTCTCATTGTCTGCTCTAGTCATCACTCATCTCATCGCTTCGAATACCTCTAATCTCCTCTCCTATGTCTATAAGTTGTCGAAGCGCTGCACCCGTATCACACACCCTATCAGTCATCTTATCTATTTATTTTTCCATTTCCTAGCCCTGGGTTCCCTTCTAAATAATTTCTTCTTCGGCCCTTTTTTTCTTCCCCCCCGGACTCGCCCTTCAGGGGCATGGTCACCCCTTCGGGGGCGAGGCTGCCCTTTGGGGTGGGGCCACCCCTTGAGGCAGGGCTATCCCTAAGGGGGTGGAGCCACCCCTTGCGGCGGCGCCGCCCCCATGGTGTCAGGGCCATCTTTTGGGGTGGGGCCATGGCTTCCCCCGTGGGGGCTTGACTGCCCTTGATGGGGTGAGACCACCCCCCTCATATGGGCGCAATCGCTCTTCCTCAAGTAGGCAACCAGCCTTTTTTCCCTTTTTCCCTTGTTGGGCATATTTTTGGGCTTATTCACCCATCTATTCACCCTTTTCTCTAACACCTTTAACAGGCATTCTTGCCTACCCGATGGGTGAAATGGTTGTTCTACCCTCTATCCATTTTCCTAATCTACCCCCATCCCCAAACCCATGTTTGTAACTGACATTAAAACTTAAAAATAAATAAATAAATGTTCAAAATCACAAGGAGGGTTTTGGGCCTAACTTGACGTGGGATCGTGTGCTCGTTGTAGAATCTGTTAGTGTAATTAATATTTTATTACACTTGCATAACTTTACTTAGGTTGAGCTATTTTTAGGTCAACATTAGGGTTGCATACTTTTCTTTTATAAAGCAAATCATCTCATTATAATATTGAATTCCTGAATATTATCATTTTTGCACATTACATGCAAAGCTCTGCTTTTTTATGTTTTCTCTTATGTGGAAGGTGTTTAGGTTTGCATGTTTGATCTAGAGTTTCTAACATGGTATGAGAGCCTTGACATGCAGCCCCTTCTCAAATTCAGGAGAAAACCATTGCAGACTTCATTCGGGGTTCCTCGAGGATTTCATGCCTTGAGCTCATCTATGTGGCATTTTGGATCAGATTGGGCTTCACCATTGGATTCAGAGCGCTGAAAAAAGTTAGGTTTGGCTTTTATTTTGTAGATTTTGCCCATCGTTTGCCAGATCTGTGAGGGTTTCAGTTTTGGTATTTTTTTGTAAACTCTAGAGGTCGCCATTTTTTTGGAGCATTTTGAGCAGAAATGGAGGTCACCATTGCGTTCGGAGTGCCCCAAAACCCTAAGATTGCCTTTCGTTTTGTTGATTTTGGCGAAGTTGATCTGGAAGGAAAAATTGTTTTGCCAGGGAAGCCGTACGGCCTCCCTAGCATGCATCCTGAGGGCTCCAGTGCACAACCGCCGGTCGTATGGGGGACCGGGCGCTATGTGCCTAGCCCTCGGTCGGCCCCTCTGCATGTCGCACAATCACATGGGTGACCAGGGGCTCCACCCCAACCCCTTGTCTGCCAGCCCCTGGTCGCGCACAGGACCAGGGGCCGATTTGTTTTAGCCCTCTAGGTTGCCTATAGGCCATATTGGCCATTCTAGAGCACCTTTGACAAAATCAGGCGTAATTTTTGTGTACGGTGTCTGTTTTTCACAAACAAGATACCGTTGGAAAGCTGATTCTGGTGCCAATCTAGTGGTGTTGGTAGTTTTTTCTGATTTTGCTCCAGATTTATTTTGTAGGTCCTTGAACTCATATGTGTTTTTCACTCCGGAGGGCATATCTTTTGACTCGGTGATCCTATTTTTGCCATTCTTGTGGTGTTGGAAAGTTGGTTCAGTCCTCTACACAGATTTGAGGTCTATTTTCATTTTCTATTTATGCATGTTAGGAATTCTCTCCTTTTGCAGTCATTGGGGATTGTAATAAATGAATTGATATAAAGTTCCATCAAGGGGGTTTGTTGCATAATAATCTTCATCATTTTTTGATGGCAACTCGCATGGGTTGTAATCTAGTTTCTTAGTCTATTTTGGCCATACTTTTGTCATAGCTTGACACATACCAGATTCATATCGGTTCACACTTTAGATTGAGAGCCTATGGTTAGTGATTCGCATCGGATCCATCTCAGTTTGAGGGCCACTAAATTTGTGGTTATTGTTCCTGAGTGTGTATGGTACTTTTTCCCATGGAAGAGTTTCAGTCTCAATTTTGACATCGGCATCGAGATTCACGGCTTCTAGATTCTGTCATCATCATATCATCTACTGTTGCTTTATGGATTCCAGGGTTGTTCCATTTTGGAGTGTTCAAGTGTTCCATGGCATCAGGTCTGTTGTTGCATCATTATAATTTCGATATGGTTTCTT
>CM021107.1:184669834-184712343 GCA_007115665.2 Sequoiadendron giganteum | reverse complement strand
TCAAATTTGGATGTCTACACCAACAATCTTGTCATAGACATATTAACATTAATGCAACAAAAAAGATCTGTTGACATCAATGCCAACACAAACTTATAAAAATCTTCCCCTTTTTCATTGATGGCAACACATGGAAATACCATCAACAAAAAAATCAACAGCTCTTATCACCAACTCATATACTACACCATAGTGCACACTTCTCTCCCTTACATAAGCATCATCTTTTTTGAACACTTTCTCTTTTTCATGACTTCTCTCCTCCTTACTTCATAAGGTTTTTTAGTTAGCTCTCCCCCTTTTACATGAATTGTAAAGGGAAACACACTTGTATCTCTCTCTCACTCTCTCCCTTTGACCTCAAACATACATAATTTCTCTCCCTCAAAGGAAACACCTATAAGGGACAAAAACTGCTCTGCAACTACCTTTTCTTTTAGTGCACTCTATTTTTTCACAACTTCTCTAACACATGTATACCACATAATAAAAACACTCACTCCTCATAGATGCAACAACCAACAATGCTACTACCTACTCCTCCTAAGAGGTAGCCACCAACTTCAGTACAAAACAAAGAATGAACCTTGAGGTCCACTGGACTGATGCATATCCTTATGTATCTAATTGAAAGGAGGGGAAATAACCCCCAAATTCTCCCAAAGATTCTCAAAAGTATTCTTAAGAAGAACCTTTGTGAAGATATATATAACTTGATCCTTAGTAGGAACATACTCAAACTTCACCTCATTCTCTACAACCTTCTCTCTCAAAAAGTGATACTAGATTGAAATATGTTTTTTCCTTGAATGCATTACCAAATTCTTCTAACTAGTAATAGAACTTGTATTATCACATAAGATAGAAATAGGTTTATCATATACCACTCTGATATCCTTCAGATACTTATTTATCCATAACACCTGAGTGTAGCATGATGTTGCAACAATGTATTCTTCCTCTACTGTAGGTAATGAAAGTGAATCTTGCTTCTTGCTTAGCCAAGACAACAACCTACTTCGATGAAGGAATGCACCACCACTTGTACTTTTTGTGTCATCCAAACAACTTGCCCAATCTTCATATTTATAAGAACTTAAAGAGAAATGAGTATTCTTTGGATACCACAAACCATCTTTCTAAGTGTCTTTCAAATATCTGAATATCTTCTTCTCTACTGCCATATTTGACTCTTTAAGATCTTAAAATCTAGCCATGAAAAAATTCATGTATGATACCTGGTCTAGTAGTAGTTAGATATAGAAATACTCCAATCATTGATCTATACTTTCTTTGATTAGCCTTAGGAGATCCATCATTCTTACTTAGCTTGCAACTAGTAACCATATGATTATATATTAGTTTAGAGTATTCCATCCCAAACTTCTTCAACATTTTCTTGACATTTACTTAAATTATGAAATAAATATCCCTTTCTTTGTTTGATTGATTTGAAGTCCAAGAAAGAAATTCATCTCCCCAAACATAGACATCTCAAACTCTTTGTGCATCTCTTCTACAAATCTCTTGCATATTGCTTCATTACCTACAAAGATTATGTCATCAACATAAACTACAAGATTTGATATTTTCCAACCTTAAAGCAAAGATTACTATTTGCGGTACCTTTATTGAATCCTTGCTACAAAAAGTACCGAACCAATATTGCATACCAATCTCTACGAGCTTGATTGATTCCATATAATTCCTTCTTCAATATATAGACCATATTAGGATTATTTGATAGCTAAAAGCCTTTCGGTTGTTCAATGCAAATTTCTTCCAATTCACTATTCAAGAATGCAGACTTCACATCTATCTAATAAAATTTGAAATCTTTATGTGCTACAAAATCTAAAAAAATTATAATAGCTTCCATCCTTGTCACCAAAGAAAATGTCTCTTCTAAATCTATTCCTTCCACTTGTGAGTAGCTTTTACACACAAGTCTTGTCTTATTTCTTACCACTTTTCCACACTCATTCAGCTTGTTTCTGAATACCCACTTAGTTCTAATAACATTTTTGTTTGTTGGTCTTAGGACAAGTTCCAAAGTCAAATTCTTTTCAATTTAAATCAATTCTTCCTCCATAGCCTTGATCCAATATTCATCTTTTCATTTTGTAATTTCTATTTGAGGTTCAACTTTGGAAAGTAAACATAAGTTTACTTGTTCTTTTATCATAGAGTCCTTTCTTCTAGCCAACACACCTCTACTTTTGTCACCTAATCTGATCTTCAAAATGATTTTTATGTACATACTTAGCGGTTTTAGGGATCTTTTTTGGACCTTCTTTTTTTCAACATGCACTTCTTTTTCCTTACCTTCATATTTCTCTTATTCTTTGCAAGAGAACTAATCTAATTCATATGCATCTATCATCACTAAACTTTTATGTAAGTCTTCATCCAATTTGACAATTGCACTTTCAATAATCCTGTTCAGCCTCTTGTTGTAGCAATGATAAACCTTGATTCTTGTAGCATATCTAAGGAAGATTCCTTCATCAAATCTTGCATCAAAATTTCCTAAGCTTTCTTCATCTCTTCTGATATAGTATTTTCTTCCAAACACTTTGAAATATTTCATAGTAGGGTTTCTTCCATACCACAACTCATAGGGAGTCTTTGAACTATTTATCCTTGCTTGTGCTTTGTTAAGTAAGTAGAGTGCAATCTAAATTTCTTCTCTCCAATAAACATTCTATAGATATTTTTCCTTCATCGTTGTCCTTGTTGCTTCATGAATAGTCCTATTCTTTATTTCCACAGCTCCATTTTGCTAACGAATCCTAGAGGCTGAAAAATCCCTCTTTATTCCATGATTTTCACAAAAATTGTTAAAATTATTGGAGGTAATTTCTCCACCTCTATCAAGTCTCAAACATTTTATCTTCGTATCCATTTCATTCTCAACCATAGCTTTGAATGTATTAAACTTATCTAGAGCTTATATTTTTTCTTTGAGAAAAGTAACCCAAGTCATTCTAGAATAATCATCAATTAATAGCATGAAATACCTATCACCTTGAAAACTTATGATTCTTTTAGGTCCACAATGGTTCCTATGCACCAAATCTGAAGGATAGGAAAGAAATTGTTCTTTGACTTTGAAATGCTTTCTAGCTTTTTTTGCCAATCTAGCATTCCTTGTAGACAACATTGATAGGCTTTGTAATCTTTGGCAGATCTCTCATAGCTTGATTTTAACTTATCCTCACTAGGCTATCAAAATTTATGTCACATTCTTCTATGCCATGGCCAACATTAACTATTTTGAGTCATAAAGCATTGACCATTTGCTCCCTTAAGTTGATAAACATTTCAATCTATCCTTCTTCTTGTTGCAACCATAGTTTCAAAGCCTTTTTTGATCTCACTATAAGATAGAAAATTGTCATCACTAGGGTTTAGAACATAGAACAACAATATTCTATATTTCACATTTAAAGAAACCCTAGAGATCTCAATCCAATAAAGAAATGGGAAAGAGATCTTGCAATATGGCATCCTAGGGTCTCATTTATGATTACAAGAGGGGTTCACCACCAAGATAGGGCTTGGAAAGACTAATGAAATACAAGACCTAATTATGAAACTTAATGATATGTAAGACCTAATTAAATGACCTAGATATGCAAGTAAATCAGAAGAAAAAATTGCAAAATCAAAAGTGTGCACCAAGAAACCTATAGAGGCTTGAATGAGGACCTTAAATCTTTAAAACACATATTTTAATGCTGACTAGGACTCATACGCCAGTTTGGGATATTTATTCCCAGACTGGGTTTTCTATGCCAAAACTAGAATCTGACAATTCTTAATCTGAATCTCCTAAAACCTTGAAAATTGGTTATACTAGGACTCATACACCCAAGGTGGCATATCAGTCCTAGTGTGCTATTTTACAAGATTAAGATTTGATTCTTCTCTTTCTATCACAGTTTTCTTCTGGATCTGAAACCCTAATTTCAAACCTGTAGAAGACTTTTTGTAACCTTGCAAGTGAGAATACAACTCCAATAAATTCCTTCAAGCTTGTAACCTAATATTCAAATATCGTTCAAGCTCCAAGATACCTAGGTCTACAATTACACATGTAGAGAGAGAAAAACTTGTTTATTGTTAGGGAATATGGGTTTTCCTTGGTCAAACCCCTTTAAGGTAATTAAACCAACTGATGAGATAATAAAATAAGGACATGAAACATGAAATATGAACAATAATACCCTGAATGATGTCTTTTACATCTGTAATCTAATATGAAGTGGCCATGAAGAATGCAGATATTTCTCTTGACTATGGATATGAAACAATGCTTGTGAATGGATCTTCAATGCGACATCACAACACTAGCTTAGCAACATTCTTGATGATTTATTATCTTTAAATGATGATGTATCTTGAATTTCTGCAATAATTGATGAAGAAATATGCCCTTGAATGTCTTAGAAATGCTCTTATAAACTCTCTTGATGCTCTTCTGAAGTCTTGGAATGCTTAACTCTTGAGTGCTTGACTTGATATCATGAAGGCTTTATGAAATAATTATTTCAGACCTTTTTTATAAAGGAAATCCATCCAAGTTATTGTTTATTAGATCCTAGAGGCCGACATTCATAAAATTTGAGTTTAACACCCTCATTTCCTGCTCAAAACCTTAAAAAGGTGCCAAATGGGACTCATACACCATTTATGGTGTATGGGTCCCACTTGGGTGGGACTCATACTCCCAAGGTGGTGTATGGGTCCCACTTGGGTGAGACTCATATTCCCAAGGTGGTTTATGGATCCCAGAGGGCCTTTTTAGAGAGAGAAAGTGTTGAGGAGATGAGAAATTAAGTTTATTTGTTGGTCTTGTCGGGATTTAGGTTGAAATAAGAATTGGGATGCATAATATATGGTCTTAGGGGCATATTAATGATGATATAAAGGTAATAAATGCAAGAGTGTCCAAAATTCAATGTGAAAGTGTAAATGAATATACTTTACAACATCAAATTAAGGAAAAATTAGGTCTATTTAGCTTAAAAGGGGCCTAAATCCAATTTGAATGTATAGAACACATTAAAACACTAGATCAAGGAAAAATTAGGTCCAAGGTCCCTAAATTTAATGTGAAGATGTAAATGATTACACTTTAAAACATTAAATCAAGGCAAAGTTAGGTTTATTTAGCTTAAAAAGGGCCCAAGACCTAATGTGGATGTGTAAAACACATCACAACACTAGATCAAGGTGACCTAAAGTTAATTTTAACATTAATCATTCCCAAGAAAAAGGGATACATTTTTTGTTTTATACTCAAAACCATTATCGTGAAACACAAGATTATATCCTTTACTATACATTTGTCCTACACTCAAAATTTGATGCCATAGACCCTTAACATAAAGAACACCATCTATATTATTCTTTCCATCAAAATTGATTAAACCTTTTCCACATATCTTAGTAGATGTATCATCATTAAACTTAACTAAACCACCTTCAAACTCCTCAAGCTTATAAAACTTACTCTTATAACCTATCATATGATTTGAGCATCCATTGTCAATGATCCAGTTGTTATTCTCTTTTCTAGCATGGAAAGAAGTCACCATACTCCTCCAATGTTATGACCTACTTTTGGATCACCTTCATTCATACATCTCTCAGATTTAGTAGAATTAGTTCTAGCATTTAGAACCATGAATAAGAATTCATCATCTTCATCATCAGGGTTACTTGATCAAATTCATCATCAAATATAATGGCATCTTCTCTAACATAATAACTTTTCTAAATTTTTTTACCTTTATTCTCCTTAGGTCTATCTCTTGAAGCTCTTATTGGACATCTTGAAGCATAATGAACAATATTTTCATAGTTAAAGCATTTACAAGGTAACTTACCTCTGTATTTTTAATTACCCTTTTTTAATTTCCTCACAAAGTTTTCTTCTAGCTCATCAAACTCATCTAGATCAAATTCCTTATTCTTGTCTACTTTGTTAACTTTAAAGTAGTATCCTTTTTTACATGACTTGGACCAAGCTGTCTCAATTCAAAAGTAGTTAATATACCAAAAAATTAATCTCTAGAATACTGATCTAAATTCTAGAATTTTTCAATAGCAAAAACCTTATGACTATAATCTTTAGTAAGAGTTATTAGTATCTTCTTTACCTCCTCTTCTTCTTCTTCAAGTTTTTCTCCAAGGCCTCTAATGGAATTGACATCATCATCCACTCCATACATGTAGCTTGTGATATCTTCATCTTTTTTTATCCTTAAGGTCTCAAATTTAGTCTTCAGATTCTGCATCTTTGCTTGCTTGACTTTATCATCTACTTCATAGATACTTTCCAATATTTTCCAATTTTCACTAGAAATTTTAAGATTCATAACTTTCACAAGTTCCTAATTAGAAAGATCACTCAAAAGAGCATACCTTGCTTTGCCATTATTCTCATATCACTTGATCTCATCATCAACACTCAGACCATTTGTAGGCATTGTATATCCGGTTTCAATAGAATTAAAAACTCTAAATCCCAAAGAAATAAGAAAACCTTCCATTAGGTAATATTCTAGAACACAATTAGATCCATCAGATAGAGGATCCTCCTTACGGTGCATTCCTAGATCTACCTCAAGCGGCTAACCTTTCTTCTAAGGAAAATTGCTTTAATACCAATTGTTGAATGCACATGACAACTAAAAGGGGGGTGAATCAATTGTACATTAAAAAATTAAAACCCTAATTAATATTTAGATCTATATTATTTCTTAAACCCTTAACAACCATCAAACCCTTATCATGCATGAATAGAATGTAAACATGAAAAAAATTATTGTAAACAAATCCAAACACATGAGAACACCATATTTATGTGGAAAACTAAAGAAGGGAAAAATGACGGTTAGGATTAGCTCGCAATATAAAGTAATTGCAACACTAAATATAATAGTTTCATTTTTGGAAGTCTCATTACAAAATATAAAATAAGGGATCACTTCCAATGACTCACTTCTAGATTAGAAAGAAGAAGAAGGAATATTGTTACAATGAGAAATCCATCTCAGAGAAATAGAAATATCCACCACTACTTCACTGAAAAATTTCACACTCTCTTTATAGAATGTAGAAAAATTCTAGTCACTACTTCCAATAATCATAGGCATTAAATTTGATACTACATTTCACACTTTCACACTTCACATCTCAGAACTTTGCATTACACACTACACTACATGATTCTCCATCAACTGAACACTTATTTATACCATCTCCAACCTTGAAAATAATTCACAAGATTAGTTATGTACCTCAACCATGCAAATTTAAATCAGGTTGGCACCAAAAAATTCCCATAGTGGAAAGGAATGAAGGTGCACCAAAAAAACCTTAACTCATACCCAAATAAACTTATACATGCCACACCACGCTTCCAAAAACACCAAAGCCTATCCACAATTAGTGTAAACACCTAGGGTCAACCGAACCTATGTTAACATCATTAAAAAATTAAGTACATGCTTCTTGTAGTCCAAATATGACATGCAAACCACACATAACACTTTAACACCATATAGAATATTCCATAAACACTATAAAATCAAACAAATCCTTCTCAACATCATACACGAGAAGAAAATGTTCATTCTGCACAACCAGCTAACCTTCGACACACTACAACCATAAATCCAACCTTACGGAGCACCAAAACATAAAAAAGTTAGAATAAATATAGATATGAGAAATATAAGCACACCCTTAGATCCACAAGACCAAAAACAAAACTACAGAGAAATTTGGAGCAAAACCATTTCTCCTAGACAACACTACTTTCATGGTTCACAAACTAGTGAACACAAATTTCTCTCCACAACGATCCTAAATCTAGAATTTTGGATATAACACCTATGAACACCTCTAATCAAAATATCTAAATGGAATAGATAGATCTTCAACCATGAATAAATTTAGAGAAAAACACTAAACACCACTCTATCACACTGAAAACTCTTCACCACACTGTTTCCTCTTTTATTCATTTTTTTTCAAAATAACATGGAGACCAACCACCACAAACTCAAACTTATCACTTGGAATAATTTTATAGTAGCTCAGTCACATAAGAGATTGAACATCAACAATCACCAATACATGCTCATCAAAGAAATACTAGAGGTTGATATCAATGATACTACTAATGACAACATAATGCAACCAATCAAATCATCTCCATAGACTTCCAAAAATCTCCTCATAGACCTATTGGAATCATTGAAAAAATAAAGATCTATTGACATCAATGATAACACAAACTTCCAACAAGAAAAACCCCACTCCAAAAGCCACCCAATATATTATTCAGAAATCACAGGAGTATCATCAACCAAAGATCCAGATATAACATGATCAATATCATACTCTCAAAATACATAGCCATAATAAAACACCCTCATAAAATAGGGTTTCCTTATAGGAAAAATCAAGCCAACAAAATATCTACCATCATATTTGAGACCGAATGATGAACGATCTAGATTTACAATAATAAAATATACATATAATTTGCCTTTTGGGGGTGTTGCAACCGAGACCTCATAGGGGCGCACTTACATATCAATAGTACCTTAGGTAATTGAAAGTTTGATACACATTTTCCCAACAAATATCCCTTGCAAGAGAAATAATGAGTATAAAAATCATCTCTTAATTGCTAGGGGTTGAAAAAACTTTGAACACCATCTAAACTTCTTTGTCCTCACATGTTTAGTTAAAGAATCAAAAAAATTCATCAAAGTATCTACATTAACCAACTTCACCTTGCCATATTTGACCATATCTCTAAAAAAATATAGTGTACATCAATATGCTTGGTCCTGGCATAAAATATTGGGTTCTTAGCTAGACATATCACACTCTAGTTGTCACAATAAATTTTCACTACACCTTGTTTTATTTAAATATCTAAACAAAGTATCTTAAGCTAAATAGTTTCTTTACAAGCATGTGTAGTTGTCATATACTCAACTTCAGTACTAGATAAAGAAAACAAAACCTATTTCTTACTCATCCAATTAATTGCACCACCAAATAAATTAAACACATAAGCATTGGTGGATCGATTGCTATTAACATCACTTGTCCAATTTGAATACACATAATCATGAATATCAAGGTAAATCTCATCTTCAATAAAATTACTATGATAACACAAGGAATACTCTGAGGTACCACACAAATATCTAAATACTCTTTTAACTACATTCCAATGAACTCTACTAGTATTAGACATTTGTTTGGATAAAACTCCTACTGCTTGGGCAATGTTTGGTCCAGTACAAACCATGGCATACATCAAACTTCCAACTAAACTCTAGTAAGACACTTTTCTCATGCCTTCCATCTCTGATAGAGATTTTGGACAATCTGAAATAGATAAATTTGTTTTAACTAAAAAAGGAACACACAACGATATACAATCTTGCATATAAAACCTCTATAAAATTGAATTGGAATACTTACTTTGGTCGAGCCATAGCTTTTTTTTCGCTCTATCCCTTCTAATTTTCATCCCAAGAATATATCTAGTTGCACCAAGACTTTTCATTTCAAATTTAGTAGCATGTTGAGATTTCAGTTCTAAAATCATCTTTCCTTTACTAATAAATAACATATCATCAACATATAATGCAATAAACAAGAAATGATCACCATCAAATTTCTGGTACCTCACCCTAGGACTTTGTTTTAGGCCATAAAAAGATTTATTCAATCTGCAAGAAAATTTAATTTTACCTTTCACCATGTAGTGCCCTGGATGTGTCATATAAATATCCTTCTCCATGTCACCGTGAAGGAAAGTAGTTTTCACAGCCATTTGCTCAACATCTAAATCATAAGTAGTAGCAATAGAAATAAAAAATATAATGGATTTCATTTTTGAAATAGGAGAAAATATGTCACCATAATCAACACCTTGAACTTGAGAGTAACCTTTTTCAACCAACATTTATTTGTACTTCTCAATACCTCCATATGAACCTTGATCTTTTTCTTGAGCACCCATTTAAAACCAACAAGTTTTCATCCTTCAAGACCAATGGTACCAAATCCAATGTATCATTATTTTTCAAAGCTACCATCTCTTCATCCATAGAAATATTCCAATATTTTGCATCATTTATACTTAGTTCCTCTTCTACTAATCTGGGTTCATCCATGTTAGTATTCAAAGAAAAATACATCTCCAATCATTAGGTGAATATATTTCATGTGGTTTTCTATGCCTTGTAGACCTACAAGCAAGTTGAGTTGGAGGTTCTTCCTCCTCTTCTAAAGTCAAAGATATATGAGCTCTCCTCAACTTATTGTCTATTCATGGGCCTCTTTTCAACTTTATGAGGTGTAGAAGGAAATAGAATCACATCTTCCTATTTACTTTGCTCATGGTGCAATATAGCAGAATAAGGCTTAGTTTCCCTAAAAATAGCACCTCTACTATATTACCTTCTATGCAAAAAGATCCCAAATCTTGTATCCTTTCACACCATAATTGTATCCGATGAAGATATATTTCATAGCCTTGTTCTCCAACATTGTTTTCTTCTCCTTTGTCACATTTGCATATGCCGCACAACAAAAACTCTAAGATGTTTTAATGATGTCTTCTAAATTGACCATGTCTCTATAGGAATCTTATCAACAAGAACTTATGTAGGAGACCTGTTAATCAGATAACAAGCAATGGAAATAGCTCCATTCTAAAATCTTTGTTCTATACTATAACAACTCAACATACTCCTAGCCTTCTCTATTAGTGTCCTGTTCATTCTTTCTACAACTCCATTCTATTGTGGAGAATATAGAGTTTTCTTTTATCAATGAATACCATAATATTTATAGAATCTATTAAAATTGTTAGAGAAAAAATCACTGTCATTATCAATCCTCAAACATTTTTTTTTTCCAGTCTGCAACTCAACCATTCCTTTAAATTATTTAAATGGATTGAAAACTTTAGATTTACTCTTTAGAAAATATAGCCATGGCTTTCTACTATAATCATCAATAAATGAAACATAATATGTCAATTTTCCAATTGAAAGAACATCTACAAGACCAAACACATCTGAATAAATAAGATCCAATACACCACAAGATTTATGAGAACTTGAGAAAAACTAAATGTGGTTTTGTTTTCCATATATGCAATGCTCATAGAAATTGAATTTAATATTAAAATCAAATGATCCTTCAACGAGGTTTTTATTTTCAAGGTCCTTAGACCCTTTCCTACAATGTGTCCAAGTCTCTAGCGCCATAACATAGATTTCTCTATAGGTAGCTTTGATTCAAAAGAAAGAGAACCCTTGGGTACCCAAAATCCATGACCATCTCTTGAAGATGAAACCCTCACCTATTCCACATACTTGATTTTCATAGAAGCACTATTGCACTCAATAGTACATGCATCAAGATTATACACTATTCCATATCTAACACCTCTAGCAATCACCATAACACCTCTAACCATCTTGCCTCCTGCATCAAAAATACTACCTACACATATACATATATTAGTTTTCTCATAGATAAAATAATTTTTTTTTATCTAGGGATATGAAACACACCATTAATCTTTTTTTGTACCATTAGGATAGCCAATTATAAATTTGTACCATCACAAACAATATTTAAATAAGAATCATCACCCAAGTACACCTTACCTCCATCAAATTCTTCATATTCAAAAAACCAATCTCTATTAAAGGACATATAAAAAGATGCACCTGAGTCAATTAACCATGCATCATTACCTACATGAGTTGCTAAAGCTATAATTCATGCATCACCATCTTCCTTCTTAGACTCAAAATCATAATCAAATTTATTCTTTGTTTATTCTTTTCTTCTTTGCAGTCCTTAGGAATATTTCTAGGCTTACCATAGTTCCATCAAATAACTTTGGATTTTCTAAGATATTTGGATATCCCCTTGGACTTGGATTAATCACACTTCTCATACTTCTTTCTTTTTTCCTTAGGTCTTCCATGAAAATTTAGGGCCTCCTTGGTATTGATGGATACCTTCCTCCTCATCTCTTCAAAAAGAAAATAACCCACCACATATTTAGTGTTCAATATAATAGAAGTACTTTGAATATCCATAACACGAGAATCCCATAAATCAGGAAAAGAACAAAGCAAGGTCTGACATTTGTTATTCTCATCCATTTTGACACCAAATTATGCCAATTGAGCCACCAATATATTGAATTCTTCTAGGTGGTATGTAATTCATCCACCCTCTTCTATTCTCAAGGAATATAATTTATTCCTCAATAAAATCTATTTCACTAAAGATTTGGCTTAATACATCTCACCAAGCTTCTTCCATAGTTTATGTGTAAAGGTCTCTTCATGGAAATTGATTAAAATATAGTCTTCCAAGCACAATATGATTAGAACCTTGGATTTATAGTCCGTAAAATCATGTTGAGTATCCAATACAATGTAGAGGGATTAACACACACAAAACCCTCTCCAAACTCTCACAACAAATGCTCAAATAAAATAGAGGAATTATAAATTAACACACAAAAATTTACTTGCACAGGAAACCACTAATTTTCTCATTTAAATAAATCTGATTACAATTGAATTATAGTCATAAAAGAACTGGTATTCAAAAAATAACCTTCCTACATGCATCACATATGCAAGGAAAAATACTCAAATACATTAATTTTCTCAGTTATATGAGCTTTTGCAAACAAAATTCATCTCCCAGCATTAAAACACTACGTACAACTTTTGAATCTTCATATCTATTGTTTGAAACCTTAAAGGAATGTTATGAATCAGTTAAAACCTAAAATAAACACACAAAAAATAATTCTCTAGAGAAAGATATTCCCTCTTCTCTTTTCCTTCAAAATTCTTCTTGAAAACTTCTTCAATGAATAGTGGGTTTTTTGTTTCTCAACACCACCTCTCCAAAAATTAATTTCCTCATCTTTACTTTGCATTATCCAATATATAATTACCCATTGTGTTTATTCTCATTAAATCCCATCAAAAATCATTGAAAACAATTAAATATTCATTCACAGTAGTTCCCCCAAAGATAAGATTTTCAATTTTTTTATTCTCGCCTTTTGACTCCTGAAATGGAAAAAATCAAAAAGAAGGCATGTGTGCCCACTTCCTTAGTCCCTAATTTTTAGGTATCATTATGGAGTGCTCTAAAACCCCATAATTTCAAAATCCAATGCCTCACAAAGCTTTTCAGGAATTTTGCAATTAGGATATTTAAAACTACTTTTTACGTTTTTTGACCCATAATGTCAACTTGTCAAAGTTGCAAAGGAATTTAATTGACAAGTTTAAATATTTGAAGATAAATATTTAGCCATCCTCAACATGTAATCCAATCCAAAAATTAATCCACTTAAAAAATTCAACCTTTTCGTTGAAATAGGATTGCAAGTCACCATGGATGCTCCTACATTAGACATCAATGGTAGAAAATAAATGTTTGATGAGTGTGACTCATAAACACTTGTAAATATGATGATCATTTTGAACCCACCTTGATAACATTACATACTTTTTGTTACACTTGCATCTTTTTCTAAACAAAATTTTTCTTTGAATCGATTTATCATCTTCATTCAAGAGAGTTCTCCTTCTCATTAAACTTTCACCATATTTCTCTTCTTCCAAATGTGTTGAGTGTTCATCTTCTGTATTTACGTTTTCTTCTCTATTTTTATTTTTAAGTTCTTCTTTATCTTTCCTCTTCATGAGGACAATCATCTGCCCTATGACCTTCTTCTCCACACTTAAAACAAGTTCCTCGAAAGATTTCTCTTCCAAAACCTCTACCTAATCTTCCTCTTCCTCTAAAATTTTGATCTCTAGGATCATATCCTTCTTCATATCTCTAGGTTCTACTACTACCTTGGCCTCCATTTTTCTAATCATCATATTCTTCATATGCCCTTCTCTCAACCTTATCTTGATGATTTTTCCTCTTTGTTTGTTTTCAAATCTCTTGTTCATCCTTTCTTCAATATTAAAGGCAGTCTAGTAAGCATCTTCCATAGTCACAACTCACACAAATGTCATATCCTTTTGTATACTTGACCTCAAACCATTAAGGTATCTTGCAACCTTCTCCTTGGTTTCCTTAGAATTTCTAGTTCTAATGTGTATTTTGTGAAACTCTTATGTGTACTCCTTTATTGTCTTGCTTCCTTGCTTCAAGTTTTACATCTTTTTAAGAAATTCCAGCTTATAATCTAATGAAATGAATTTTATTTTCATTTTCTCTACCATTTATACCATCTTGTAATTTTCTCTTTTCCATTTCTTCCTCTTTCAAACTGAATTTCTCTCCACAAAATTGGAGCATGGCCCTTCAATCTTGTCTTGGAAAATCTGACTCTATCCGGGTCTCCAACTTCTTTAAACTCAAAATAATCTTCCATATCATTTATCTATTTGATGAGGTCTTTTGGATTCAAGATTCCATTTAAGGTATGAACATGAATTTTTGGTCTCTTTCCTATTTTTTTCAAATCTCTCAACAATGGGTCATTTGCAACTGTTGCAAATTCCTCTCTATGTTCAGTTTTTTGTCTAGCATTCTATGGAGCTTCTTCTTTCTCCTCATCACTCGTTGGTTCCCTTCTCTTTGAAAAATATCTTCTTATTTCTTCTTGAAGTGTTTCTACTTTCCTTATCAAAGCTATGGAATCATCATCATGGACAAATTTTTCCATTCTTCCTCTTCCTCTACCTCTACCACGACCATGATGGGTTCCTCTCCCATCCATTTTTCTCTTCAACACCCACAACACAATCTTGGTGCAATTTCCTCTCTTCGACGATGTGTTACACACTCAAGATCAACTTGATCTGATACCACTAATGTAGAGAGGGATTTACGCACACAAAACCCTCTCCAAATTCTCATAACAAATGATCAAATAAAATGGAGGAATTGTAAATTAACACACAAAAATTTACTTGCATAGGAAACCACTGATTTTATCATTTAAAGAAATCTAATTAAAATTGAATTATAGTCATCAAAGAACTGATATGCAGAAAATAACCTTCCTACAGGAATAACATATGCAAGGAAAAATATTCAAATACATTATTATGCTCAGTTATATGAGCTTTTGAAAACAAAATTCATCTCCCAGCACTAAAACACCACCTGCAACTTCTGAATCTTCATCTATGTTGTTTGAAACCTTCAAGGAATATTATGAATCATTCCAAACCTAAAATAAGCACATCAAAATCAATTCTCTAGAGAAAGTTGCACTGTCTTCTCTTTTCCTTCAAAATTCTTCTTGAAAACTTCTTCAATGAATAGTGTGTTTTATGTTTCTCAACACCACCTCTCCATAAATTAACTTCATGATCTTTATTTTTCCTTATCAAATATAGAACAACCCATGGTGTTTCTTCTCATTAAATCCAATCCAAAATAATTAAAAATAAATAAATATTCATAGTAGCGGCCCCCCTAAAGATAGGATTTTTAGTTTTTTTTATTCTCTCCTTTTGACTCATGAAAAAGAAAAAATTAAAAAGTAGGCCAATGTTCCCACTTCCTCAATTCCTAATTTTTAGGGATGATGGTGGAGTGCTTTAAAGCTCCATGATTTCAAAATCCAACACCTCACAAAGCTTTTCTAGAAATTTGCAATTGAAATATTTAAAACTACTTTTTGCTTTTTTTCACCCACTATGTCAACTTGTCAAAGTTGCAAAGGATTTTAATTGAAAATTTTAAATATTTGAAGATAAATATTTAGACAGATCATCAACATTTAATCCAAGCCAAAAATTAATCCACTTCAAGAATCCAAAATTGCACAATTCAAAAATTCAACCTTTTCGTTGATACGGGATTGTAAGTCACCATGGATGCTCCTGCATCACAATGTAGGATCTACATGCCTTGAAAGATTATCATCAACAAAATCCTATAGATCTCAATCTATCAAAAAATAGTCCATCTTCAGCTTCCACATTTGAAAATTATTTCCAAAAAAATTGTCAACCTTTATTCTCCTTGATGAACTTGCCATATGAAAATTCCTGCAGCAAGATCATAAAGTATGTTCTACACATGCTCCCATTCAAATATGGATTCTTTTAAGAAACCCAACAACCCACAATTGAAACCAATGGTGATCAAGCTCTAATACCACTTGTATGGATGCTAAGTTAGCATAAAAACTTCCTAAACTAATTTTGAGAGGAGGATAACATAAAACAATAGAGATATCTATAACAGTTACAAAACCTTAAATAAAAATAAACATAAATATGATGCCTACCATAACACAATGATTTATATGGGGTAAAATATTTTGGGATAAAAACCCCACACTCCAAAAAGAATCCAATATATTATTTAAAAATCATAAAATATTACAATATACTTGCAAAGCAAGCTGCTCATGGGAGTATCACCAACCAAAGATCTAGAGGAAACACGGCTGCTATTAGACTCTTAAAATACATCAAAATACACAGTTGTAATATAATTCCCTCTTAAAATATGGTTTTATTCTAGCACAATTCAAGCCAAAAAAATATCTACCATCATATTTGAGACCTAATGATGAATGGTCCAGATTTACAATAATAAAATATACATAAAATTTGGCTTTCAGGTGCATTTCTCTCAAGCCTCTGCTAGGGAAAGTGGCCCCTGGACCCCCCTCCCAGACCCCTTGTAGGTGAGTACCCCCCACCCCATCCACCACCTTAACTATCAGCAATACCTTATGTAATTGCAAGGTTGAGACATATTCTTCCAACAAATCCAATATATATAGGAGTTAAAAATATTAGTTGAAAAGTGTGGATTTAAAGAAGATAAAGGAGGTGATTTAATGTTACAAATTACTATATCAAATAGAGAATGAGTTTAGCTACGTCAAGTAGATGATAGAGAAAAAGAAGAAATAAATGGAATAGTTTTTAAATTATCTATTGAATTTATGAAGATTGTAGGTGAAGGAAGAGTATAAGAAATTGTATTTGAGAATATTGTAGGAGAAGAGAAAATAATCAATGGTAATGTTATGCTTTTTATTGTGTCTAACAATATTTTTCATAGGAAGTGAAGATGGTACAATAGATTGGGAGTTAAGATGATGGACTTTGAGGGTCGAATATTTTATTAGAAATTTAGTGAATATTAGATTGGAAAAGTAAATAGGTTATTTGAAGGATCTTTCAGATAAACCTAATGTATTGATGGAGTAGAAATAGATTATTGCAATAATGAAAACGAAAATTAGGAGAAGCTAAGTCCCATAAATTTTCTAATATTGATTTAGGTATAGGTAAAGAATAATATTAAACAATGTTTCATGTAGATGGCACTGAAGAATATATCCTCATAAAAGACGATGAAGAAGAAGAAAATGAAGTTTTTAGAGTAGCATGTATTTAAAAATTCATGGAAAAATTAATGAAGATGAATGATGATGTAAGAGGATAAGTTGTTGTAATAGAGGTTAGTGAATAAAGAAAATTTTAATAAAGAAGAAGAACATGGTTGTAGTAATGTTTGGTTGTTTTAATCACATAATATTAGATTCACCAATGGACTCAAACCTCCAAGATCACTTACAAAACCACAAGTTGCCTTCTACAAGAGAGTAGATATATCAAGAGTATTTTTTTATTATGAGCACAATGGATTTGATTAAACTCCAATATGACTACATGACTTGAAATATACATATGATTCCTTGCTCATATAGGTGAGGTTGAGAGATAGGACAAGACAAGATTGTTACAAGTGTCTTAAATCCTAGACATAATGAGACAAATAATATAGCAAATATTAAAAATGACCTAATAAACAAGAAGTAAATGACATGAAAAGATAAGATAAGATCACATGACACCTAAGACTTCTAGAAAGATTCCCTAGGAACTAAGTAAACTTAACTTTTGAATAGGACCTACTAGTGAACTAGTTAGGTAAAATATCATATTACCACCAACACATAATCATATTCATGAATATTATGTAGCTAAGTGTGATAGAGGAGGATATGTAAGAAGATAAGCATGGAAAGGTGGTTAGTATATAGAAGAAAGAGAAGAAAAGGTAGTGTTGAAATTCTCTATTTTTTTAGTGTTAATGATTGTAATTTATATATAGGTAAAGTAGTGATAGTAAAAGATGAGTATGAGGAAAGAGATAATTTTTTTTCATATTATTAATATTAGAAGTTGATGAAGAGGAGAATGATATAATTCTAGATTTATTTTGTTTTAGCTACATTTTTTGTAGTTATTTGAGTGTAGATGTAATACTAAAATAAGATTGTGAAACAATATTTTTATGGAGGTGGATAGACAACAATAGAATAAATTCCATAAAAGGTAAGGAGGAAAATATATTTTGTTGTGGTGGATGATTTGTGTTGGATTGAAACACATATGAGGAAAAATAAAGTTGAAGTGTATAATTTGTGGAGGAGGTTAGGCTATTTTGGACAAATATAAAAAGAATAGTCAAATAGTAGTGCATAAATTTGGTAAAGGAAGAGATATTTTTCCTAGCTAAATACTACAAAAGGAGAAGAAATAAAATTTTAAAGGTACCTATGATAACATTGAATATGCTATAAATTGCGTACTTTTTAAAATTGTGATTCAATCACTCAACTCCATTTTATAATTTCTTGATCAAAAACTTCTTTCCCAACATGTTTGATGTAGAAATATTCAAATCCATAAGTGATGTAGGAATATTCAAGTCCATAAGAAATCCCCCATCACCATATATATTTACAAGTGTTAAGTTTCATTTTCTTTCATTTTCGTATATTTCCTAATTTTTAGATATGTTATCAAACTTCTTTTCAAACAATACTATAAAAATGTTATATATTTATTTATGATATTTTATTTTAAGGAATGTGTGTAAATATTTCCTCAAAGATTGTGTGTAATTTTTTATTTGACTATATTTTTTTATGTTATATGATCTATGTATTGTTTTTGTAGAATGGTTTTGAATTGTCTTTATTTCTCTTATCCCTAATACTATTGATAATTCATTACAAAGATATGTCATATCTAATTCAATAAGCCACACATATTTTTGAACTACTATATAAAAATGAAAGGACTATATTTGTCCCTATAGGAAGACTATAATTCCTAGTACAAAATTTTTATATTAAAATATTGGTATATTTAAAGTATTATGAAAAACATTAAGCTATTATAGGTTTGTACATGGTAAAAGTATGCATAGAGGGTTTCTTTAAATATTAATATTAATTTTCATATGGAGGTTACTACACAAATATAACTCATGCTTTTGTTAAACGAACCAATTGTAGCTTTCTATTTCAAAATTTATTTCACTTTCCTTGTAGTGTCCCCTTATTTCAATATTGGAATAGTAAAACATAAGTATATTCCAAAGATATTTTTCTCTAAATTAGCCAAAGACTCATCCTTTATCTAATGAGAATATTTAGTCTTTTTCTATTATCATATATTAAAATATTTTTCAAAGGAAAATAATCAAATAACACGATCTTTAGGCATTTATGAAGCATTTTATGGCTTTGATAGAGAATAAAAAATAGATTTTATTTAGGTGTTTGATCTTCAATTTCCTACTAGTGACTTTTCATTTCTAAAGATAGTTGTGTGAGGCTTTCATAATATTTTTGTTGGCCACTTTTTGTGTGGAATATAACTTAACCTATGTTTTGGAATAAATAAAGGAAGGGATTTGAAGACAAAAAAAAAAATGATGTGACTAACTTCTCCTTGATTGCTTGAAAAGACTCGACACATGCACTAATCCATATGAAATAAACACTGCCCACCGTATTTGGTGAGTAGTTGATATGCGGGGTCGAGCTATCTGACTAAAGTACTTGATGAATCGCCGAGGAAAATAAGATAATTGGAGAAAAGTAGGGTATAGAGAATAAAAATAAAAAATAACTAGAAGTTCTAGAATAGAGCTATTAAATAGTAGAAGGTTATGAAATGTAGATGTGGTGAAACATTAATTAACTAAAATATTGTGAAGAACACAGATTGTAAATCTATATGAAAAGAGGTGTAGAACTCTATTTATAGTAGAGTTAAAAAGTATTCAAAAACCACAAGTGAGTTGATGGGATTTTAAGGAGAAGAAAAAATTGAAGCCTCATTGTGAGAGGAATGGTAGGTTACAATAATTTCTATAAAATACTTTTAGTAAAAGTACAAAGCTATTTCATATTTTCAGTCAATTTATTAGCACAACTGAATTTAAGTATTTCTAACTAAAAATAAATTCTGGACAAATATATGATCTAGTAAGATTCATTGTAGGTAAGTTAGATATTTCCACATATTTTTCCAACCAAATGATGAGGGTGCAAACCGAGACACAGAAAATCACATAGAAAACTAAGATCCTTATTATTTTCAAAAATGAAAATCTTACATGCAGAGGATCTCAAATCCTCGAGTTCTGCAATACATGTAAATTACAGAAAGAAACTACAGAAATTCCCCTATTCGCAGCATGCGATCTTCTTTTCCCAAAAACTAGCACAAAAATCAGAAACTACCCCATAAATAGCCCCATTTCCTCCGTTTGGAGCCAAAAACAACATTCTAATTATGCACAAACTTTCGGAAGCCCTAACTCAAGATCTAACCGTCGGATCTTCAATGATAATACCTTTTCGGAAAGGTCTTGCGAAAATGAAGTGCTAGAAAGTGGGGCCTAAAGGCTAAACACTTTCATTTTTTGCCAATTTTCGGGCCCATCCGGAGCCTTTAAGTCCCTCAAAATTAGCTTTGAAGATTTTGTAGGGCAAAAAGCAGAAACTGAAACTTGAATAACTTTTGAACCGGGAATGATCTTCGCCTGATTCTTTCACCAAAGTGTTTATTATTCTGTCCTGAAGCTTCCCTTAAATTTATGTCTCCTCACGCCTTCAAAATCATACCTACTAAAAATAGCAGTATAATAGAAAAAGCAGAAAAGCAGTTTTGAAAGTTGGGAATTCTTCTTTGACGAAAAGGGTATCCAGAAATGAAAAAACATATACAAAACTCTAAATAAAAGTAAATATATTTTTGGGTGGTGTAGGATTGCCCTTACACCACTTGATGCTCTTGCATCAGACACCCAGGGTAATTTGAAAAGTGACCTCGTCACTTCTCAGATGGTTGAGGAAAACCCAAACGGTCAACCTCTGCCTTAGAAAACCAAGATGAATCTTCCATAGGCCTTCTCTCCACTTCACCAAATATTCTTCATACTGCCTGTTTCTAGTACTCCTTCCCACACGACTATCCAAGATTTCTTCGATCTCCTCTTTTTCTGAAGTAGGTGCTGGAATACCACACTGTTCCATTGCTGGTACTTCCTTTATACCACTCTCATGATATTCTATCAAATCTGCAATGTTGAACACAAGGGAAATGTTGAATCCATCCGACAACTCTACCTCATATGCATTCCCTGAATCATGCCTCTTCAAAATTTTACAGGGACCAAACCTCTTCATCTTCAATTTGTTATAGGTTCCTACTAGAAACCTTTCTTTCCTCAAGTGGACCATCACTTCATCACCAATCTGAAATTCCTTATACCTCCTCTTTTGATCTGCCTTAGCCTTATACTGCATATTCATCTTGTTAA
The DNA here is from genome assembly GCA_007115665.2 of Sequoiadendron giganteum. Classification (NCBI taxonomy): domain Eukaryota; kingdom Viridiplantae; phylum Streptophyta; class Pinopsida; order Cupressales; family Cupressaceae; genus Sequoiadendron; species Sequoiadendron giganteum. Next base: position 184,690,626 of record CM021107.1, on the reverse strand, counting down.
TGTGTTCTTTTACCTTCTCATGCATATTCTTGATGTGTTATGCAAAGTCTTTAGCTTCAGCACTTGTCTTCTTCTCTTGGTCCATCTTTCTCAATTCTGGAGCAGTCTTAGGACTACTTCCATACACAATCTGGAATGGTGATCTACCAGTGCTTCTATTGATAGAATTGTTGTAAGCAAATTTTGCCTGGGGTAAGATCAAGTCCCATCCCTTTGGTTTATCTCCTACCAAGCATCTCAGTAGGTTACCTAGACTTCTGTTCACAACCTTAGTCTTCCCATCAGTCTACGGATGGTGTGCAAAACTAAACTTCAACTCTGTTTTCAACTTCTTCCACAAGGTCCTCCAAAAGTATCCAACAAATTTTGTGTCACGATCTGAGACTATACTCTTTGGCAGACCATGTAGCCTCACCACCTCTCTGAAGAACAAGTCAGCAATGTGTACTGCATCATGGGTCTTCTGGCATGGGATGAAATGTGCCATCTTCGAAAACCTGTCAACTACCACAAATACTGAATCATTCCCTCTCTGTGTCCTTGGTAAACCAAGAACAAAGTCCATACTTACATCCTCCCACGGCCTCTCCGATATAGGTAAGGGCTGATACAACCTGGTATTCTGACTCACTCCTTTAGCCATTTGACATACCCTGCAACTCTGCACAAACTTCTTCGCATCTTGTGACAACTGAGGCCAATAATAATGCTCACTGATAATGGAAATGGTCTTATCTCGACCAAAATGTCCTGCCATTGCTCCACTGTGTTTCTCTTTTATCAGGTTCTCCCTCATGGAACTCCTCGGAATACACAGTTGACTTCCCTTAAACAACATGCCTTCTTGAATTATGAAATCCAGCCACTTTGTCCTATCAACTGTAACAAGTTCCTTGCAAGCTTTCCAAGCCTCTGCAAAATTAGGATCTTTCGGATACAATGTCTTGATTTCACTAAACCCAACCACCTCAATCTACATTTCTATCAACAATGTATGCCTCCTACTTAGGGCATCTACGACCCTATTTGACTTCCCACTCCTATGTTTTAAAACAAATGTATAATTTTGCAAAAATTCTACCCATTTCATATGCCTCTGATTTAATTTTCCCTGACCACTCAGGTACTGCAATGCTTGATGATCAGTATACATAACAAATTCCTTCAGCAACAAATAATGCCTCCATTTCTTTAATGCTTGAACTATTGCATAAAATTCCTGATCATATACAGAGTACTTTCTCTTTGCATCATTTAACTTTTCACTGAAATAGGCAATGGGCTTACCTTCTTGACTTAACACTGCTCCAATGGCACAACCACTGGCATCACAATCCACCTGAAACACCTTATTGAAATCTGGGAGAGCCAAAATAGGTTGTTCTATCACCTTCTGCTTCAATAGATCAAAACTCCTTGTTGCTCCAGTGCTCCACTTGAACTCTTTTCTATCCCCTCTCATTGTTTCAGTTAGGGGTGCACAAATACTACTAAAGATTCTAATAAACTTTCTATAAAAACTTGCCAAAACCATGGAAAGATCTCACCTCAGTAGCAGTTCTTGGGGTAGGCCATTCCAGAATAGCCTTCACCTTCTCTGGGTCCATCTTGAGACCTTCTGTCGAGACAACAAACCCCAAGTACACTAACTCCTTCTTCACAAAACTACACTTCTTCAGATTAATCAAAAATTTCTCTTCTCTTAACTTCTCAAAGACTCTACCAATATGCATTATATGCTCATCCAATGACTTACTGAATATCAAAATATCATCTAAATACACAATAATAAAGCTTGCTAGGAACTCTTTCAGTACCTCGTTCATGAGCCGCATGAATGTGCTCGGTACATTGGTTAGCCCAAAAGGCATGACTAACCACTCATACAGGCCCTCTTTGGTCTTGAAGGCGATCTTCCGTTCATGTCCCTCTTGAATCCAGATCTGGTGATATCCAGTCTTCAGATCAATCTTTGTGAAGTACTGAGCTCCACTCAAACAGTCCATCAGGTCATCCATCCTTGGCAGGGGAAATCTATACTTGATTGTCATCTTGTTTATGGCCCGAGGGTCTGTACACATCCTCCACTGCCCATCCTTCTTTGGTGCTAGTACTGCAAGTACTGCACATGGACTCAGACTCTCTCGAATCAAACCCTTTCTCAACAACTCCTCAACTTGTCTATTCAACTCCTCATTTTTTGCAGGAGTCATTCTATGAGATGCCTTATTCGGAAAACTAGCTCTTGGGATCAAGTCAATCTGATGATTGATCTTCCTCATTGGTGGTAAACCCTCAGGTACATTATCAGAAACAATATCCTGAAACTCATTCAATAACCCAAAAACTTCTACTGGAACCTTCTCACTACCCTCCTTATCCATTTTAGGAATCAATGCATAACACACACGCTCATGTTTCATGCCTTTTAAAAATTTTCTTCCATCAACATAACAAATTCTAGCACTACTGCATACCTTTTCTTCAGCCTTCTTCAGGGGTTTCAACTTATGGCGGACTCCATCCTTCATCAGGGAATAAGTGTTTGCATGGCCATCATGTACAACTCGCCTATCAAACTGCCATGGCCTCCCTAGCAACACGTGACATGCATCCATAGGGATGATATCATAGGGTACCTCATCATGATAGCTTCCAATCTTGAACTTCACCAGGCATTGCTCATTGACTAGAACTTTGTGGTCTTTCTGCAACCAGGCAATCTGATATCGATGTGGATGCCTTTCCTTCTTCAGCTTCAACTTTGTAACCATTTCTTTTGACACTAGATTATCAGTGCTCCCACCATCAATAATGACATCACAACATTTTTCTTCACACTTGCACCTTGTGCAAAACAGATTCTTCCTCTGTTCTGGCTCCTTCTCTTCAGTCACCAGGGCTCTTCTAACCACTAGGGCTTCTCCCCTTTTAGCATCATTTGAATGCTCAGATTGAGCCTCCTCATCTACATGTGCAACCCTTGCATGACCTTCTGGCCTTTTGTCTGTCCTTCCTTGGTATTGTGAACATTCATAGGCTTGATACCCTTCTTCACCACATCGGAAATAAGTTCCTCTAAAACCACCCCTTTCGGGTCTTTGCCCAAATCTTCCTCGTCCTCTACCTCTTTGATCACCACCATTCTGATCACGTGGGCAGTAGAAGTTATCATTCCTCTAGCTTCAACTGGTACCCACCTCTTCACTTTTCTTCTCATCCTCATTTCGGCTTCCAAAAGATCTTTCGCTACCCCTTCCGCTTTAACCTCCTTGTCCTTTTTGCTTACTGTCAAATCTTTTGTTCAACTTCTCTTCAACTCTCAGCGAAAATTGGTAAGCATCCTCAATGGTGGCCATTCTAACCAAGCTTAGCTCCTCTTGAATGCTCAGCCATAACCCATTAAGATAACGGGCTACCTTCTCCTTATTGGCCTCTGCATGTCCCGTTCTGATGATTATCTTGTGAAAATCTTCTGTGTATTCTTTCACAAATCTACTTCCTTGCTTCAACCCTTGCAATTTCTTCAATAGATCTAACTCATAGTCCATTGGCATGAACTGCTTCTTCAGTTTCTCCACCATGTGATCCCATCTGGTGATCTTTCCCTTTTCTCTCTTATTTCTTTCTAGTTGGACCTCTTTCCACCAGATACTGGTGTGGCCCTTCAGCTTCGTTTTTGCAAACTTAACCCGATCTGGGTCCTCTACTTCTTCATACTCGAAATACTCTTCCAACTCATTGATCCAATCAATCAACTCTTCCGCGTTCAGACTACCAGAAAAACTAGGAACTTCTACTCTAGGTCTTTTTCTAATCTTTGAAATGGCCCTTATCAACCACATTTGATCTTGATCAATAGCTTCTTCTTCCTCTTCTACATCTAAATCTTCTACCTCTTCTTCATCCTCACTTTCTTCTCCCTTTCTCGGGTTTACCCTTCTTCTTAACTCTCTTTGTAATGCATTAATTTGTCTCTAGAGGGCTCTGAAACCCTCGGCCGCTAATGGATCTCTTCCATCAGCATTTCTGGCACCACCTCGCCTGCCACGCACCACTCTTGGAGGCATCTTGAATATCTTGAACCCACAACCACAATCCTGGTGTGAACTGCCTCATGATCGGCGATCTGTCCACACGCTCAAGAAAACCCACTCTGATACCACTTGATGAGGGTGCAACCTGAGACACAAAAAATCACACAGAAAACTAAGATCCTTATTATTTTCAAAAATGAAAATCTTACATGTAGAGGATCTCAAATCCTCGAGTTATGCGATACATGCAAATTACAGAAAGAAACTACAAAAATTCCCCTATTCGCAGCATGTGATCTTCTTTTCCCAAAAACTACCACAAAAATCTGAAACTACCCCATAAATAGCCCCATTTCCTCCATTTGGAGCCAAAAACAACATTCTAATTATGCACAAACTTCCGGAAGCCCTAACTCAAGATCTAACTGTCGGATCTTTAATGATAATACCTTTTCGGAAAGGTCTTGCAAAAATGAAGTGCCAAAAAGTGGGGCCTAAAGGCTAACCACTTTCGGTTTTCACCAATTTTCGAGCCCATCCGGAGCCTTTAAGTCCCTCAAAATTAGCTCCGAAGATTTTGTAGGGTAAAAAGCAGAAACTGAAACTTGAATAACTTTTGAACCAAGAATGATCTTTGCCTGATTCTTTCACCAAAGTGTTTATTATTCTGTCCTGAAGCTTCCCTTAAATTTCTGTCTCCTCATGCCTTCAAAATCATACCTGCTAAAAATAGCAGTTGAACAGAAAAAGCAGAAAAGCAATTCTGAAAGTTGGGAATTCTTCTTCGATGAAAAGGGTATCCGGAAATGAAAAAACATATACAAAACTCTAAATGAAAGTAAATATATTTTTGGGTGATGTAGGATTGCCCTTACACCACTGGATGCTCCTGCATCACCAAATTTGTTGGCTATATACATATCTAGCACCACTTTAAGGACAATTTATTAAAAACAAAATATTATTTAAAAAATTTGATGTCTCAACAACCCTTACTCATATAAATAACCTTTTTAGAAAATAAAAAAATATGATTTTATAGATACATAATTATAGTTTTCAAATATATATATATATGTCAAAGAGTCATCATTTATCTAATGAGGATATTAGATAAAGGATGAGGATATAAATATATTCGAAAGATATTTTTCTCTAAATTAGCCAAAGACTCATCCTTTATCTAATGAGGATATTTAGTATTTTCTATTATCATATATTGAAAATATTTTTCAAAGGAAAATAATCAACTAACATGAGTTCTTTAGGCATTTATGAAGCATTTTATGGCTTTGATAGAGAATTAACTAGCTTATCTATCTTAGTATATTAATTTATATATTATATGTTGAGAGATATCATTTTTGAGGCGTATTATTTTTGTTTTTGTTTTTTTGAATTTAAAAAATACGCCTCAAAAATGATATCTCTCGGCGTATAATATATAAATTAATATACTAAGATAGATAAGTAGTAGCAGCCGCGGCGTGAGTAACACATTGAATTGATTAATATATTTAGGGTTATGATTACAGTTAGCATTTAGGATTGGGGTTTATATCACAGTTAGGGTTAGCATTAGGGTTAGGGTTTGGTTTAGATTTATTATTATGATTAGGGTTAGGGTTTAGTGTTAAGGTTGGGTTTATGGTCATAATGTGAGAATTATGTTAGGTTTAGGGGTAGAATTATGGTTAGGGTTAGGGTTTGGATTATAATTATAATAGGTTTCAGGTTAGGAATACAACTTTGGTTAGTGTTAAGGATAGGGTTGGAATTACTATTAAGGTTTGGATTGGAATTATAATTAGGGGTAGGGTAAGGATTTATATTTGGTCAAGGTTATGGTTTGGGTTAGGGTTAGGGTAAAGGTTAGGATTAAAGTTTAGATTAACATTAGGGTTAGGATTTGGTTTACGATTATGATTATGTGAGGGTTAGGGTTTAGACTTATGATTAGGGTTATAGTTAGCATTAGGTTTTAGTGTTAAGGTTTAGTGTTATACATTGAATGTATTAATATAATTAGGGTTATGATTAGGGTTACGATTTATATCATAGTTAGGGTTAGCATTAGGGTTAAATTTTATATCATGGTCAAGGTTAGCATTAGATTTAGGGTTAACCATTTAGGATTAGGGTTTAGCATTTAGGTTTATGATTATGGTTAAGGTTAGGGTTTAGGCTTATGGTTAGGGTTATAGTTACAAAAAAAAACTTAACCCTAACCATATCCCTAATTAATTCCTAATTTAATCTTAATCCTTACCATAATTTTAACCCTAACCCTAATCTTAATTGAATTCTAACCCCAATCCTAAGCCTTGCCCCAAAATTTATCCTAGAACCCTTACCCCAATTGAACCATAACCTGGAATCTTAATTGAATCTTAGTCCCAATTAAATCCTAACCCTCATAGTAATTAATCATCTAACACTAACCCTAAACCTTACACAAACCCTAACACTAATCTTAATTTATAACTCCTAACTCTAACCCTCATATAAATCTAACCCTAACTCTAACCCTAATTGAATGTAAACCCTTTAACCCTAACCCTATTAAAATTCAACCTTAATTAAGCTTATGCTAAACCCAAGCTTTATTTTAGAACCCTAACCTTAACTAAACCTCGACCTAACTTTAATCCTAATTATAACCATAATTGACCTCTAATTGAATCCTAATTGAAGCTTAATACTAACTGATCCCTAACCCTAACACTATCCCTAATTCAACCCTAATCCTAGTTAATCCTTAACCCTAACCCTAATTGTCATCCCGATCTATCTTCAATCACCGAAACCATCTAAGCTTTATATTAGAATTTTTATTGAACCCTAACCTAATTTAATCTTAATCTTAATCATATCCATCTCTCTCTATATACATATATATCTCCCTCTTTGTATATATACATATTCATATCTCCATCTCTCTCTAATAGACATATATATCCTAATTTATTACATTTGTAACTCTCTCTATATATATCTCCCTCTCTCTACCTCTATATATAACTTCCTATATTTCTATCCCTCCATAGATCTCCCTCTCTTTGTATCCCCCTCTTTATATCTTTATTTCTCTCTCCCTCTCTCTCCATATCCATCTTCATCTCTATCTCTATCTTCCTTTCTACCTCACCCTACATATCTCTCACTCTTTCCCCTATATATTTTCTAATCTCTCTCTCTCTCTCTCTCTCTCTCTCTCTCTATCATTCTCTCTTTCTATATCTCTCTACTTCTCTATTCTCTCTCTATTTCTCCCCCTCTCTCTCTCCCTATATATATCCCTCTCTATCTATATCTCAATATCTCTCCCTCACTCACACACACACACTCCCTATTTCTCCCTCCTTATATTTCTCTCACTCTCACACACAAACTCCCTATTTTCCCCTCCCCATATTGGTCTCTCCCCCCTCTATCTCCATCTCTCCCTCTATATATTTATTGCTTTGTCTTTGTCTTTGACTCTCTATATCTCACCCCCTCCATCTTTCCCAAGTTGTATCTATCTCTCCCTCTCTCCCCCTTTCTCCCTATCACTCCTTTCTATATCTTTATACTTCTCTCTTCTATCTCTATTTTTCTCCTTTGTGTCCCTCCCTCTCTATATATTTATACATAACTATCTCCCTCTCTCTTATGCATACACACACACACACTCATTTTTTCTCCCTCCCTATCTCTACTTCTATCTCTATATCTATCTCTCTACCTCTCCATCTCTATCTCTCCATATTTCTTCTTTCATCAATACCTCTATCTCTACATATCTCTCTACCCTTATATCTTTCCATCTCTACCTCTTATATATCACTCCACATATCTTTGTCTTTTTATCCCCCCTCATTCTCTCCCTATCTCTCCATCTCTATATATTTACATCTTCCATCTTTGTCTATCCCTCTATCCTCTCTCTATTTATCTCCCTCTCCTCTCCATATCCCTTTCCTCCATCTCCATCTCCATCTCCATTTTCATTTCCATTTGTATCTCTATCTCCTTACCCCTTTGTCTCTCTCTTGCTCTTCCCCCTATATCTCTCCCTCTTTCCATCTCTACCTCTCCCTCTCTCTCTCTCTCTCCCTATTTCAAGCATAGCACAAGCCTATTGGTAATGGAGCTTGATTATCTTCTTGATTTAGATGTTTTATTTTAGTTGTGTGTAGATCCTTCTAAGTGGATGCATAATTGATTTGAATTTGTCACTTTTCTATTGAAATTTGAGACCTCTATTGCACAAACATCATTTTCTAAATGGACTACCAATTGACTTCATGTTTACTACACAAATTTATTCAAAAAATAGACCAAAATTTTCCCTAATTTAAACCTAATTGAACCCTAACTCTTATCTTAACTACTAACCTAATTAAACCTTAACCTTAATTAAACCCTAATTCAAGTTAAACCCTAACCCTAACCTAATCTTAATCATAACCCTAATTTAATATAAACCCTAAACTTAAGCCTAAATGAACCATAGCTATAACCTTACTTTAACCCTAATTGTAATTAAATATTAATCCTAACCTTAGTTAAACCATAACCCTAATTGAATATAAACCCTAACTGTATCCCTAATTAATTCCTAATTGAATCTTAACCCTTACCATAATTGTAACCCTATCCCTAATCCTAATTGAATTCTAACCCCAATCCTATGCCTTACCCTAACCCTAAATTTAAGTTGCATGGGCATGATGATATTTTATGTTCAAGTATCTTTCTCATAGTTTGGAATATGTTGATAGTGCATATTATACAATGTATATTGATAAAATAGACCCACATTTTAATGATAGATTTATGTGACTGGCTTTCTTTAATACAAAATGGTATTATTTATGATGATAGTTCTCTTGCATGTCTATTTTTTATAAAAAATATCAATTGACATGTCTAGTAATTTACTATAAGCTAGTTTAAATAAACATGTTTTTCATATATCAAAATTGATAATTGAATATATAGTAAATAAAGATCTTGAATTTGTGACCCGTCATCAAAAAATTTATCCAATTTTTTTGAAATTGAGTATTCTTTAATTGAGAAAGTACTAAAGAATTAAATTGAACATGGCTTTATTTAGGATTGGATTTTCCATTGAGAAATAATCCTTTTGAACTCCTTTTCATAGCAGTGGCATTGAACCATTCATTATTTGAGGAAGCTTTTTACCGAAAAAATATAAGAAATTAGTTTTTAATATAGCTTCTTCCCATCTTCTATCCACCCTGTGTTGATGATTTTCCAAGAGGCTAAGTTCTAATTTGATTGAGTCAATGCCATAATATTCTTATGATGGGAATTTAATATTAAGAAAGAAATGGGATATAGCATATTGGGATTGTTAGAACTTTAGAAAAAGTGGATGAGAAAGTAGCTTGAAAGGATGTTTCAAAAACAACATGCATTGATCTATTAAAAAAAAAGGACAACAAAGGAAAGTATTTGTTGAATTGAATAAGCTCAATTTTTATTTGTTAATGATCCTAACATTTAAAACTTGAATATATGAATTAGTGTAAAAGAGAATCCACCATAAATTGAGATCTTCATAAACAAATAAATTGAATCTATTGAGATTTTTTCAATAAGCCATCTTTAAAGAGAAGAACTCTCCTCATTATTGGAAGCATAAATGTTGACTATACCTAGAGATGTAACCCTCCATGTTAAAAAATAACCACCAAACAGTTAAGCACAAACTTGAGGATCACACTCCCAGTAAATATTAATTTTATCCTTTTAAGGTCCTCGAGCTCCAAAAGTATTCTTCATAAAATCACCCACTTCTTGCATATATATATTACAAAATCTGCCAAATATTTATCTCGATATTATATTATTCCACCCAGGTCTATTTTGTCAGATTAAATAAATGAAGGTATGAGCAATGGAATGGATATGTTTTTGGCTATGAATTTATCACATCTATTGGTAATACTTTAGCGTTCAAGTTTATCATCACAGTTAAAATGTGCAGCTCAGTACTATGTTTTAATAGCAGTATTTAAAGCGGGTTTTTTGAGACCAACATAAGGCATTGAAAGTAAAGTTTATGAAGAAAATACTCGGAATTAAAGGTTCTAGGGAGAATAATTTTTAATTAGAAAAACCAGAATATAATTGTGATACTGCTAATATTGCAGCCTACAGTTGAGATTTTCTTCGCATGCATCTGTAGCCATTCTACTTTGATTTTTTTTCCATACATCAGTGGTGAAGAGATTTAGCTGGTGGCTAAAACTCCATTATAGACTATTTACCCTAGCGTGATAGCTTAATCCAATTTACATCTGCTTCACATAATGCATGCTCAATTAATGTATAAGAGCTATATGCAGGAGTAGTGTTACTTCTCTTGATTTCCTTTTGTATGTCTTTTGGATGTTAACTAATACATTCACAATGCTATAGTACCGACAGAAATGATTATGAATGACTTTGTAAGAGTGGAAAGATTCAGAAATAGATGATGAAAGTGCTCTAGAGATTGATGAATTCTATATTTCTTATAAAGCCATCAACCAAGTATATGTAAGTAAAAAATGAATTTGGGGCTGCTTCCCCTCTCTATGAAAGAAGGAATTCTTTGTGGAGAGAAAAGAAACAACACACCAATTGTTGTATATATTTATTATTTTATTTTCAGATTAATTGACGCCTGTATTCTATAATCGATCTGCCGATATACGAGAGAGATCTGTGAAAGTTTTGGAAAGTTTGCACCGAGTTTTGATCTGGGCATTGTAAAATATTATTCTATAAATTAACCCAGTTTGCCAAGTATGAGAACAACCACATAGAAAACATTGAGCCAATCCATTTTTGCACATTTGATACCAACATTCAGGCAATAAAGTTTCCAGGTTAGCGTCAAAGGGATTTTTGGTGGTTGTTGATGCTCTTAATCCAATAGTAGCCATGCTATCTTCAATTATGGTGAATGGTAAAGGGCAGGCCATATTCTCATGTTAAACTTATTACTTTCTTCCTCCTGAATTCGATACACTATCCAACATATTTATGTTCAGTTGCACCATGATACTGGCTCTTGTACTTTTGAAAATCCAAACGTAAAGGCATGGAAAAGGTGTGTGAATTGTTCGATAGGGGTGCTCTTAAAACTGTGGTCTCGAGGGATACAACGATTATAAAATATGCACAAGGAGTGTTGACTGTTATATCAAGTTTAAGAACAGAGAAATAAAAAGCAACTAACTAATCCATTGGCATATAGATTCCAAACAAACAAAACACTTATTGAAACCATGGCAGGTGACTATTGTTCGTGTTCATGACCATAGGCAGTCTTCGTGATGCAACTATAATTCTGCCAGACATGAATGAAGACCCGCATCCAAAATGTTGGCCTGAAATCCCTAATCCCTTAATCACCTATCGCCCTTGGTTTTCTTTATATCGCCTTGCTCTGCCGACTTCTCCTCTCACCACATTCGTCAATCCCCTCATATGGCTGTGGCTGCTTTGGTAGCTACATATGAAAAAATGCCGAAGCATAGGCAAGGAATGTGAACTGTCTTACAAAATGCAAAGTGATTCCCCGGACTACACCCAGATGGCCGTCACAAACCCTAACCACTTCTTCGATATCATGCCTCCAGGTCTCTGTGCGACACTCGATATCAATGACCGCCTTGCTCCTCCACATACAAAAGGCTTGGAGTCTACAAATTAAGCGTTGCATGGAGGCTTTATAGAAAAAGAAGTATTTTAGCCTACAAATTGAGCGTTGCATGGAGGCTTTATATGAAAAGCAATATTTGAATCGATTCATTTTCAACAAAGTCTGATGATAAACAGCCCCATCAACAGACAGCCGGTCTCTGATATATAAAAGATGATTGTTTGGGTTCAGCTTTTGTTCCAATGCGGCGGAAAAGAATCCAGAGGGGTTATCGATTACCTTCGTGCCTCTTCCTCTTCCTCTTACTGGTAGAAGACCAAACAATTCTTTTTGCTAAGACCGTTACTTCTGCTAGCCTCCTATAGAGGGCGTGCTGCCATTATAAGGTTACGCCTCTCGACGTAAAAATAGATTTTATTCAACCATTTGATCATAGATTTTATTCAACCATTTGATCTTCCATTTCCTAGTAGTGAATTTTCATTTCTTAAGATAGTTACGTGAGGCTTTCATAATATTTCTTTTGGTCACTTTTTGTGTGGAATCTAACTAAACTTATGTTTTGGAATAAATATAGGAAGGGATTCGAAGACAAAAAAAAAAAATGATAAAGAGGAAAAAAAGATAATTGGAGAAAAGTAGGGTATAGAAAATAAAAAATAAGAATAACTAGAGGCTCTAGAATAGAGCTATCAAATAGTAGAAAGATGAAATGTAGATATGGTGAAACATACTTTAACTAAAATATTGTGAAGAATGTAGACTGTAAAACTATATGAAAAGAGGTGTAGAACTCTACTAGTAGAATTAAAAAGTATTCAAAAGCCACAAGTGAGTTGATGGGAATCTAAGGAGAAGAAAAATTGAAGCTTCGTTGTGCAAGGAATGGTAGGCTACAATAATTTCTATAAAATATTTTGAGTAAAAATACAAAGTTCTTTCATACTTTCAGTCAATTTATTAGCACAATTGAATTTACGTATTTTCACATTTCTTCCAACTAAAGTTGTTGGATAAATACATATGTAGCACCACTTTAAGGAAAATTTACCAAAAAATTAATATTATTTGAAAATTTTGAAATATGTAAATAACATTTTTTTAAAATATAAAAATATGCTTTTGTAGATACATAAGTATAGTTTTCAAATATATATATAAAAAAATTATTTTTTTATTTTTACAAAAAGTAGGTTATCAGCACAAAATTTAAGGTTGATTACCATGTCAAGAAAAAATACTAAAGATTATTAAAAAAAATGAAAAAAAAATGATTAATTAGCTAAAAAAATCTATATCAAGATGGTAAAATATTTTCTTCTATTTTAGATAAATATTTAATTCAAAAATTAACATTGAATAAAAATAATTGTATTTTAATACATGTATTTTTAAATTTTATTTTTAATATATATTTATTAAAATTGGAAAAAATATATCCATGGACTAAAGTCTTAAGTTATAAATACACATAAAAAATTTGAAGAAAATAAAATTTACTATATAAAGATTGGTGTCTCATGCAACTTTATTTCTCAACTTTTTATCAGCAACTAAATTATAGTATCAATTTATTTAAAACTATTCTAAAATAATATTTTAATTTTATCAAAAATTAAAAATATAAAATATACTAAAAAAGACACATTTTATTAGTTTACATCATTTCAAAATTCAAAACATATATGTCAATTTTTAGTGATTCAAGTTTAGAAGTTGGATTAGTGTCAGATGATTCTTTTATAGAAGTGTGACACAACTTTGTATTTTTTTTATTGATTCAATCAGCCTAAGAGGGCTATACCCATGTATAAACTTCAAAATGATATAAACATTATAATTTCTATTTGACCATGACCATTTTAACCCTTATTTCGTTCTATAAAATTTGATTATAAATGCCCATACATATATAATACATGCAATATCTATTATTACTGACTCCCCACGAGTGCCCCCTACTACTACCTATCTACATAATGTCTGGTTCAAATTCATAAAAACTATCCCTAACACCATTTTTACTAAATGGAGAGTAAGGTCATGTTTAGTTTTGAAGAGACACCCAAGCATCTTATTTATTATTGTTAGAGTATTAAGTTATTTTACTTAATTAATTTAATCAGATTGGTTAATTAATTAAGTCACTTATTACTTTAGGTTTACTTAAGCTAAACTTAGGCACATTAATAATTATTTATTAATTATTAAGTGTGCACACAAGGGTTTCATTTAGGGTTTCTTGATCTCTTTCATAAGGATTGATCTCTTTGTAATTATTCATTCTCTTAATGCATTTTTCTCTTGAGGATTGCAGAGCATATTTGTTGTTTTGGAACATCTTTCTTTCTTTGTGACAGGTTATTGCTTGCAGGTGATTCTTGGGGTCTGTCAAGTTGGGTTTCTCAACTTCTACAATTATCTCTCCTAAGAAGGGCATCTACCTGCTTTGGTCATTGAGACTGATAAGTGTGTTGATTTTCATCTTCTCTTCTTCATAGAATGATCTGAGAAAGCTTATTTTGTTAAGATTTATCCTCATAAACCTATATCCCATACCATTTTCTTGAAGTTTAGGTGGCATCTTTCCTTCTCATCATTAAACCTTTGCCTTCATTTACCTTTGACCACCTTTTTATGATGTCATGTGATCCTACAACCTCCTCTTAATATTGACATCTTTGCCCACTACCATCTTGTGATTTGGCTCGATTTGATTACACTTCCATGCGAGACTCAACCACTTATTTTGCCAAGTCATCTGCTACATCATTCCCCTCTCTATCGATATGTGATATTTTGAATTCCTTAAAAGTGTTTAATGTTTTCAATATTGTTCTTAGCCATTTTCTCAATTTCCAATTTGGTGCCCATCCTTGTTGAATCGCAATTGATTTCCATTATGGAGTCATCTTGTAAGTGAACTTTCTTAACTTTCTCCTTAGTTGCACATTGAAGTCCTATTAATGTTGCTCTAAATTAAACTTCATTTATTGGTTCTTGACTCAAGATGTATTGATTTCTCCACCAAAAATGATTCCTTGTGGTCTCTAATCACACACCCTACTCCACTCTCCCGAGATTACCCCTTGTCACTCCATTAAAGTTTATTTTTATCTATCCTTCCTCTAGTTTTTTCTATACCACCCCCATCCTTGGATTAATAGTAGGATCATCCCACTAGGCCCATTAACAAGGCATGCATATTTGTACTTTTACCCTTTATTCAAATATTTTATTATGTAATATGTTTATAGTTACATGTAATTAAGAAATTGATTAATTTCTAATGTTTTTAAAAGTTTGTCTCTCATGTGCATATCAATGTATTATATTTTACAATCTATATATTAGATATATTTTAATTAGACCCTCTTATCTTTATTACACTAATTGAGGTTGGCATGTACTCCATGTTCTAGATAGAACTATGGAAACATTGAATATTATGAGGAATATTGATATCTAATTTGATGTAGTAGAAGAGGGTAAAAGAAGGGGTGTTTTTAATATTATAAATGATGAAAGTGATGATGAATAATTTAATACACTAGTTAAAGATATCATAATAGATGAACAAGATAAAGATTATTTATTTTCCTATTATACCTAAGGGTAAAAGCACAAATTTGTGCCACAGTTTTTAAAGGAAATGACCAACACTGATCCAACTTTTAAACTTGAATCACTAAAAAGTGACATATATATTTTGAATTTTGGAATAATGTAAACTAATGAAATATTTAGTTTTTAGTATATTTTATGCTTGTATTTTTAAAATAAAAATAAAAAATTATTTGAATACAACTTTTTCATAAATTGACACTATAATTTAGTTGCTAAAAAACTATTAAAAAATGAAGTCACATGAGACGTCAACCTTTATATAGTAATTTTTATTTTTTCTCCTTCATTTTTTTTCTATGTGTTTATAACTTGAAACTTTAGTGAATGGATATATTTTTTTTCTACTTTTGATAAATATATATTTTTAAATAAATATTCAAATGTGCACATATTAAAATATTTTTGTTTCCATTGGGCATCAACTTTCATATTATTTATTTATCTAAAATGAAAAAAATAATATACCCTCTTGATATAGATTCTTTTATCTAGTGCATCATATTTTTTTCAATTTTTTCAAATTATTTTTACTATTTTTCCTTGTCATGGTAATCAACCTAATATTTTGTACTGATAACCTACTTTTAGTAAAAATAAAAATAAAAATAATAATTTAATTATTAATATATATATATATATATATGAAATCTAAACTTATGGATCTACAAAAGGGTATTTTTAGATTTTTAAAACTATATATTTTCATCAGTAGAAATTGTTAAAACATCGATTTTTTCAAATAAATCTTTTTTTTGACAAATTGACCTCAAAGTGGTGTTACATATGCATTTATCCAACAATTTTAGTTGGATAAGTTATGGATATATGTCTAACTTAGCTAGAATGAATCTTACAAGATCATATGTTTGACCAAAATATATTTTTAGTTAGAAATATTTAAATTTACTTGTGCTAATAAGTTGGCTGAAAGTATAACACAACTTTGTACTTTTACCCCTAAGTGTGTGTAGATAGAAAACATAAAAAGGTAGAAAATCCATAGTTATACAATGATAATTTGTTGAAAAATATAGTGATTTTTTTGTATAACCTACCTAAAGGATTAATATTGATGAGAATAATAATTCATCATATAAATTTAATTCTAAAAGAGATTTTACTAAATAAGGAAATATATAGATTGACACAAACTAAAAGTTAGGAGTTTAGTTGTAAGTAGAAGATTTATTGAACAAATTATTGATATGAAATTTTTTGAGTCCATGTAGAATACCATTAGTGTTAGAAACAAAGAAAGAAGGAGAGACATGAATGTGTATATATTCTAGAGAAATAGATAAGATTTTATCAAGAACAAATTTTGCATACCAAAATGGATGATCGTGTGGATTGTTTGAGAGATAAAATTCTTTAGTAACACATATTTGATGAGTGTAAACCATCTGAACAATCAAGAAAATAGGGGGTTGAAATGCCACTATTCTCCTTAGGTCATTCAATAATGTCCTAGGATCCCAAATTGGATTGACTATCAACCCAAAGATGAGTCAATTCACAGCAAGGAACACCTAGGGGGGTTCTTTTAGGATTTGAAGGGTTCACCACCAAGAAAAATCTTGGAAAAGATAACTTAACATTCAACTCATAAAACCTAGTAATGCAAGCCAAATGATGAGGGAAAATGACAAAATTAAGCAACAGTAAGTTAGGATGTGTGTACTTGGGAAGTCTGAAAATGTGATGAGGATTCTAGAAATGAAAAAATGTTGTCAAAATATGCTAGGTGTTGATGATGATGTTACTCACAGCAACAGTGCAGATAAAACCCTCATGGAAAAACCATGAAGAACCTATCTTTAATTGAAATAATGAACCACAACAACCTAAGGGTCTGAGTAATAGGAAAAGGTGAACTTAACATAATACCAAGGATCCAGTAGTCAAGTATTGACCATACTAGGTTTTCTTCAGGGTATGATTTCATTTTGCTACTAATCTCAAGGGGCATATGGTTATCTCCTATTTTATTAGGTATCATAAGCATCAGATAAAATATTTTTAGTTTGATCATAAAATAATCTCATGAAATCAACATATTTCCAATAATATTTCATGAACATCAAACAATCTTACTATCAGTTAAGTAGATTTAGCTTTAAGCATTCAATAATTTCATAGAAATGAAATATTTTCAATAATATTTCCATTCTTTCATCTCTTTTTTAAAATATTTTTTGAAATTTAATATCTAATCTAAAATAAAATAAAGCATCCAAAATACGAAAAAGCTAAAATTTCTCTCAGGTATTCTCCACACATGCCCCAAGAATTAATCAGATCAAAGAAAAGTGCTCTATACTTCACCATATTTCTTCACAGCTATGCATAGAACAATGCGAGCTTTAAAATAAGGGGGTTTAGTTTGGACACCAAGTAGGTTTTGCATGCACCCTTAAATGGTGCAACATGCAGTCTTGTTTGACTAAACTAAGAAACAAACTAAAAAGATACATGAGACTGGTAGCTATCAAATTGGCTTCAATATTGATTAAGATCTATGTGCATACAATTTTTTTATCCAGAATGATTTAGAAAATAGGAGAAAATAAAAAAAATTAGAGAAGTTTGGACTCGTCCAACATCCACAAATTTTGAACTTGACTTAAAAGAAGTATCCCTTGGCCTTCTATAGAAGCAAGACATGGGTAGGATAAGACAAATACATGAGAGGAAATCCAAGGGATGAAACACATCAAGACACATTCAATTTGGTGACTTGTAAGAGAATTGAAAATGAAGTCAATGAAGGTCAACCCTCATCTGCACGTTGATGTCCTTCGTGTGTTTCATCTTCTTATTATTAGGGTTCGTTCTTGGAACCAAAAATATCTACCAAATAGAATGTAGGAAATCTCCATATATTCATGATCAGGTGGAATTTCAGTTCCTGCATTCAGGTTCAGACTCGTATTGAACATTCCCAGGAATGTTCAATCCCCAGAATGAGCACACCCCTCTGCCACATGCTTAAAATCTATATCTTCAATTTCCCAATACCTGATGATTATTTGCAATGAAATTTATTCCTACATGAGCCTTCAAGGTATAATGTTGAACCTAGTAACAACATTAGATTCTCCTATTACCTTAGTTTTCCTGACCATCCATACCCAAACTTTATATTGCAATCTTCTTCTCCTACAATCACAAATTCCACCTATTAAATCCCTTTTGAAATATTTATAAAAATCTCATGTAAATAAAACCATCATTAATTTATTATCATTATAAATGTATCAGAAATAGCACACTTTCAAGAAAATCATATATTCTCGCAAAATTATCTTATAGACCAGGTTATCGGACCATCAGACCTCTTGGATAACCTTAAATTTTTGAAACTTTACTTTGCATTGTTACCTGGTACTCGGTGTTCAACCTTTACCCATTATTTTCCCAGACCTTGGCTTTTATCAAAACTTCCATATTTACCAGACCTTGACTCTCGGACTGGAACACTTTGCTCAAAACTTTGCTTTACCTTTTACATTTCTGACTTTCTCAGCTCTTTGTACCCAATACTCGAAACACTTGAATTATGAAGTAGTCTTTTTCAAAAATATTTTTCTTTACTTTTCACTTCCGTTGATCTTTCCAACTAGCCAACACTTTCCATAAGCATTAGTTTTAAATTAAGGCCCCCAAGCCTTATAGTCTTGGGGCATGTTGTAAGACTAGACAACACTAGGGAGGACTAAGATGCCCTTACTATTATCTTAGTCTCACTACTATTTTTTGGGGGAAATGTGAAATCTTCGGATGTCAGAACAAGATCTAAAAGAATCTCTGCAAAATTCCACTTGGAGGACTAAGAATTTCTTACTATTGTCTTAGTCTCATCTTTAATTTATAAAATCTATGAATGTGGTCTTGAGGCTCAATTTATGCACTTCCTTATTCTCAGATCTCAAATCCTGAAACTTCCAAATCTGTCTTGTAGGTGATTTTTTGTGAAGATGACAACTTTGCAATGGAACTTTACAACTTTACAACTTTTCATTTCAAATGATCTTCCAGTATTCAACCTAAATCTACAAACACAAACACACAAGAGAGTAAAAACTTTTTGATTGTTAGTAAATGGGGATTTGCCTTGGTCAAACCCCTTTCTGGTAATTAAACCTTGGAATGAAATGAAATAATTGAAGGAAATGATGAATGAACAAAGTGCTATGTTACAACTCACCAAACCCTTGTTATGAAGTCTGCAAACTTGTATGTAGTGGCTAGCTTGAATGTGGATCTTGACTTGAGTGAATGCTTGATAGATCTTGACTTGAATTGCTTGCTTGAATCAAAACCCTACATCACAAATGTTAGCTCAAAGACACACATGATGCAACAATATCCTTTCTATGATGCTTGAAGAATTGCTCTTGAATGCTCTTGTGAACTCAATTCTGCTATTAGGAATGCTCTCACAAACGTCTTAGGTGAAAATAAGTGAAAGAACCTTTTATTTATACTTATCCATGCTTAATATCCCAAAATTACACCACAAAAAGCTAACATATGAAATCATTAATTAAAGAAGGCTAAATCCTGCTAAGATTTGAAATTAAATCCTGAAAATAACTTAAGGGGGAAAAAAGACGCCCTAGGTGGAATCTAAGTCCCAAGGCTTGAAACTTGAGGCACATAATCCAAAATGGGGCCCATTTAAGGTGCCTTTGAAATCAGGGTCCCAAGACCTTTAGGGGACAAAGACACCCTAGGTGGAATCTTATTCCAGACCCAAAAATCAAGGACACACAACCATAACTATTAAATGATCATTTATCCTTTGATGTTTGGTAGGATTAGCCATAAAAAGATATAATTTATTAGGCTTCTAGATGCAAAATAGGACCAATTAAGAAAAAAAAAATTTAAATAAAGCAAGGTGGTCCCAAAAAAGTGTGAAAATGCAAGGGTATGCATTTTCCTACACTACATTTAGCCCCCACTTTAGTGAGAGGATGAAATTTCTTTTAACTCACACTAAAGTAGCCAACCATTCCATCAAGAGTGGTTCAAATGTATACATGCTAGTAAGATAGGATGAAAATAACCAAGAGGGTGGCCAAGTCCCCAAGATCAAGATCCTATGAAAAACCAACATAGGTACAAAGGAAGACCCTTGTGGATGATGTATGAAGCCATAGCCAGATCCCAAACATACACCATCAAGGATGAAAAAAGGAAAAAGAAAAAAGAAAAATTCAACAGATCAAGCTTGACTGGTCTTCCAATGCACTATGGACTAGTTCTAGGCTATTTGTCCAAAAAGGTTTACAAGTGGAACATGTTGTCCACTATGCAAACAAAAGTGCATGCTCATAAGGGATAGTGAAGCTAGTTGTCCAATAGGTGAGCCCTAAGAAATCCATACCAAAGTCATACCCCCATGACTATGATAAGGATAAAGAAAAATGCATGCTCACAAGGGCTAGTGAACCTAG
>CM021107.1:184625276-184669734 GCA_007115665.2 Sequoiadendron giganteum | reverse complement strand
TTTCAATGGTTTCTTGTTACAGTGTTATATTATCATCATGATTGCCTATGGTTGTTTCTTGTTCATCAATATCTTATTCACTAAGAGAGGTAAGAGGAGAGAAACAACTAGGACTCTCAAAACTCCCATTGATTGGTTCTTCTAACACCAACATATCTTCTTCACAAATAGTAGAGATATTAGGAGAAGAACGAATATGATCATTAGGATTGTCCAAGGTTGCACTCTCTTTCTCTAAAATACTCTCATAGGGAGGTGATATGAAATTTTTCTTAGCGTTTCTAGAAAGGTAAGGTACTAACATTGTTTGACCAAAAATGAAAATCACTTTTAACCATCTCATGCAAAGATTTAATAATGTAAACAATGTATATCCAAAGATGTAAAACACATTTATCCAATGTATGCAAAACTTTAAGAATGAAAACAATGTGTATGAAAAAATGAAAATAACTTTTATCAAACTTATGCAAGTTTTATGAGTGTAAACATTGTATATGCAAAAGTGAAAAGTAATTTTATCCATATTATGCAAAGTTTCAGAAATGTGAAATTTTTCAGATCTAATGATGCTTGTAATTGAAATGATTTCAAAAATGAGAGCCCTAAATTGATTTTTTTGACCTAGATGCATAAAATAGATGTTCTCGAAACATTCCAGACTTATAGTATATGTTACAAGGAGACATAGGAAGCACAAAAAAACATATTTAAATCTTGAAAATTTAAACTTCAAACTCAATAGGGACTAAGATACCAGTAAGGGCGCCTTGGTCCTACTAAAGAGATTTTGAAGTTAGAGAAAGTGAAACAAAAAGAAAAAAACATAGACAAGGTTCTGAGCTAGAAACCCACAGAGGGACTAAAACACCAAGAAGACAGTTTTAGTCCCAGTAGAGGTTTTATTTTCAAAAAAATAGAAAATTCTGAGTTGATAACAGTGTTCCCAAGTTGCCTACCCAAGGACCTGATATTTAGAAACAAAAATGTGTGCAAATGAATAAAAGAAAAAGTAACTAATGAAAAGAAATTGAATATAAATTTGAATACATTTTTTTCAATTTTGAATGCAATAACAATGTTTCTAAATGCAATTAGAATGATTGACAATGTAATTTTTAGTTTTTCAATGAGATAAAATGATGCAAAAAAGTAAAAATGCAACCTATATGCACTTTCACTAATGAAAGATGCAATGCAAGAATGAAGACAACCTAGATCTAGGACTTTAATGAACTCGAAATCACAAAATGAATGGTCTAAAACTTTGGGTTCACCAAAATGAACCGTCAAGAAAATAGGGGGCTGAAATGCCACTATTCTCCTTAGGTCATTCAAGAATGTCCTAGGATCCCAAATTGGATTCACTATCAAACCAAAGGTGAGTCAATTCATAACAAGGAGGACCTAGTGGGGTTCTTTTAGGCTTGGAAGGGTTCAGCACCAAGCACAAGCTTGGAAAAGAAAACATAACATTCAAGTCACAAAACCTAGTAATACAAACCAAATGATGAGTGCAAATGACAAAATTAAGCAATGGTAAGTTAGGACGTGTGTACCTGGGAAGTCTCGAAATGTGATGAGAATTCTGAAAATGCAAAAATGTTTTCAAAATATGCTAGGGAGGACTAAGATGCCCTTACCATTTTCTTAGTCTTGCTGCTATTATTTGGGGGAAATATGGAATCTTTGGATGTCAGAACAAGATCCACAATAATCTTTGCAAAATTCCACTTGGGTGACTAAGATGCCCTTACTATTGTCTTAGTCCTGTCTTGAATTTTTGAAATCTCTAAATGTGGTCCTGAGGCTCAAGGTATGTACTTCCTTCTTCACATATCAGGTCCTGAAACTTCCAGATCTGGCCTATAGGTGATTTTTTGTGAAGATGACAACTTTTCAAAGCAACTTTTCACCTCAAATGATCTTCAAGTCTTCAACCTAAATCTACAAACACAAACACACAAGAGAGGAAAAACTTGTTGATTGTTAGTAAATGGGGGTTTATCTTGGTCAAACCCCTTGTTGGTAATTTAACCTGTGAATGAAATGAAATAATGGAGGTAAATGATGAATGAACAAAGTGTTATGTTGCAACTCACCAAACCCTTGTTATGAAGTTTCAAAACTTGTATATAGTGACTAGCTTCAATGTGGATCTTGACTTGAGTGAATGCTTGATAGATCTTGACTTGAATTACTTGCTTGAATCAAAACCCTACATCACAAATGTTAGCTCAAAGACACACATGATGCAAGAGTATCCTTGATATAATGCTTGAATCTTGATGATGTCTCAAAATGCTTGAAGAATTGCTCTGTAATGCTCTTGTAAACTCAATTATGCTATTAGGAATTCTCTCACAAAAGTCTTAGGTGAAAATGAGTGAAAGAACCTTGTATTTATACTTATCCATGCTCAATATCCCGAAATTACACCACAACAAGCCGATATATGAAATCATTAATTAAAGGAGGCTATATCCTATCAAGATTTTAAAATTAAATCCTAAAAATAACTTAAGGGGGACTAAGATGCCCTAGGTGGCATCTTAGTCCCAAGTCTTGAAACTTGGGACACATACTCCAAAAGGGGCCCCATTTAATGTGCCTTTGAAATCAAGGTCCCAAGACCTTTGGGGGACAAAGATGCCCTAGGTGGCATCTTAGTCCCAACCTAAAAATTAGGTACATAGCCAAAATTATTAAATCATAATTTATCCTTTGATGTTTGTTGGGATTAGCCATAAAAAGATGTAATTTATTAGGCTTGTGGATGTAAAATAGGACCAATTAAGACATAAATATAGACAAATAAACCAAGGAGAGCCCAAAAAAGTTTGAAAATGTAAGGGTATGCATTTTCCTACACTACACCATCATATAAAAATTATAGAAGGTGATTAGTGGAAGAATACATTAGAGATTAAAGAAGAATTATATGAGAGGTTAGTCATTATATTTGATTTGACTATTGTACGTAATAATTTTATGAGGCGAATAAATGAGGCGTTGAAATCATAAATGAGTAAAAAACAATCTAGTTAGATGAAATTCTAGTTTTTATCAAGATTAATGGTGAGCATGTAGATAATATTGGCCAATTTTAAGTAAGGCTAAGTGAAGATTATTTTTTATCAATGTGAAAAAATATAGTTTCTTGAAGAGTTGGTATATACTATTTTTTAATTTTTTAATAATGGATTGAAGATAGATCTCATGAAATTGAAAGATATAATTAAATTCCTTAAAATAATAAATATTTTTCAGCTTATTTCTTTTCATGGATTAGCTAGTTTTTACTAGAAGATTATAAAGAAAATTAGTGGAATAATTTTATAATTATAGTTATAGGTAAAAGGAATTAAAGTAGATAGTTATAGTTGAAAAAAAAATCATTTATTGAAGAATAATGTAACTAAGTAATTTGTGTTAGCATTTCTATATTTTAATAAAATATTTCAAGTGTATTGTGATGTAATTTAAAAATTATAATTGGAGCTATTTTGATTCATGAAGGGAGACATATTTCTTGTTTTATTGAGAAATTGAATTATACAAAATTGAGTATTTATGGTTGTTTTGTATGAAAATTGGGGTTTGCATGTAAATGAATTTATCAAGATGATGAAACACTAATTCTCACCACAAAACATGCAATTATGTGTATGATATGATCCAAATAATAATCATAAATCAATCCTAACTATTATATCAGCAATGAGGGAAGTTTTGAGAGGATAGAATGGTGTGTAACTTGCTGCAAAAAGGCTATTTTTAGGTCATAGAGGACTCATTCGCCTTTACTGGCAAATGGGTCCCTATTAGGGTTTCTAAAAAATAAGATCTGGGTTTTATTATTCAAGATTTTCACTCTCAACTCCTTGACGATTAGCTCCCAAAAACCTAAAACAAATTCTATAGCCTTATTTTCATGTTCTTGCAATGTAGGTGACAACTTTGCAACTTTGACAATTTTGTTCCAAATCTTGCTCTTCAACCTAAATCCTGCAAATACACATTCAAGAGGAGAAATTTTTTTTTCTTGTTAGAGAATAGGGGTTTTCCTTGGTCAAACCCCTTTTAGGTAACTAAACCTTATGATGGAACAATGAAATAGAATCATGAAATATGAAATATGCAATGATGATACCTTGGAAGTTGTCTTGGAATGTGAATCTACAAACTAACATGAAGTGGCCATATAGAATGTAGATCTAGATCTTGAATTGGATGTGAAACAATTCTTGCAAATAGATCTTCAATTTTATATCAACACACACTAGCTCAACAACATGCACTTGATGCATTATGCCTTTGACATGATTATATAATATTGAATTGTTGCAATAAAACTTTGATAATCTACTTTTGAACACCTTTAAAATTCTTTTGAAGTGATCTATAATGATCTTGTGAATGTATTGATTTCTTATAAGACTTAGGATCAAACTATGTGAATTAACCTTATATTTATACTAAATCTAAGAATTAATCTTATAATTCAAATAATCCAAGGTGACCTCGGATCTAGGATTTGAAATCACTAAAATCCCTCCACAAAAAAATTCAAAAAATGGTGTCCTATGTTAGGAGGACCCATTTGCCACCTTGGGTGAATGGGTCCTAGCACAACTTCTTAGGACCATGCTTCAGGGGGATGAAATAACATCAAAAACCCATTTCAAATGTTCCAAGAAAGGGGGGTCCTATGTGAGGAGGACCCATTGGCCACCTTGGGTGAATGGGTCCTAGCATAGATTTCTAGGCCTCCAACTTTTCCAAGTTAAATGTCACGCAATATCATTAATGGGTGTCATGATAGATCATTGAAAAAATTAATTAATAAGGCTTATATTTAATTTAAAGAGGTCAATTAAGCTTAATTAATTAATGAAACCATAGATAAGTGTGAAAGTATAATGAAATACTTTACAACACCCTAAATAAGGCACAATTAAGTACATTTTATGAAAAAGAGCCCTAGATTAAGTGTTAATGTGTATAACACATTACAACTCTGAATCAAGGCAAGATTAGGTTAATTTATTGTTAATTATTTCCAAATGTAGGAAAAAGGGATACTTTTTTGCTAATACAGTATTCCCCCACTTTAGTGAGAGTTTGCTTCCATGAAAAACTCATACTAAAGTAGACACTCAAGACACTTAGATATTTAAAAATAACAAAGAGACATAGTCATACCCTATCAAAGACTAAGAAAACAAAGAAAACTAAAGGATTAAGCACAAACATTCCAACACACTGTGGAACAGGGCTTTTTGTCTATAACATGCATGCTCACTCTGAGGTAGTGGAACCTTAATCCATCCACAAGGTGAGTTATCCCAACCATGCATGGTCAGTCTGGGTAGTGGAACCCCATTTTGTCCACTAGGTGAGTTATCCCAATGAGGTGAGAGAGTCATAAATTAGCCTCCCATACCATACCCAAGTTATACTCTTGATAACTTTGATAAGGCACCACAATACTATGCTTTTAAATGTTTTTGACTATCATCTCTATAATTTTTTGTTAAAGGGGATTTTTCTTTGTTTATGTAAGGGAATCTTCTTAGGGAGAATCATGTCTAATGTCTCCAAGAGAGGACAAGTCAAATATTATCAGATCACCACTTATGGGATGCCTCTCGCTTCTCATCATGCCACTAAAGGAGATCGTATGCTTAGAAATATCACACTCTTAGAGGACATCAAACCCAATGACACCACCAAGAAAAGGAAACATCACAAGAAAAGAAGAAAATCATGCCATGAAATATGTCTCAAATTTTTCATTGATGTATGCCCCCACTTTAAAGCGGTTTCTAACATGATTACTGTGAGAATTTTTTTTAAAGTAGCCAATGTTTTTCTCTAAGACATGAGAGATTTCCTCAAAAAACCCTATGCCAAGTCATATGTCTCAATTCCTTGTGTCATCCCTAAGAGGATAACACAAGACAAATGAAAAGATAAAATGAAAAAGAATTTATGACATAGAGAAGAATATAGATACATATAGAACAATACACGAAAAGAGAGATATACATCAAACACAATATCATGGGGGATCACATTACTCACATGAAATCACATAAAAAAACATGAAAAAGCACAAGACTAGTAAGGAACATGCGATTCAACTGAGATAAATTCATCCACATCCCAATCTTAGTCTATATAAATAGAAGACAAACAACTAGCCAAAGGGACAATGACAAGTACCAAACTAGGGGAAGCACCAAGTTGAATACTCTTTTTGGGATATTTGTCATTTAAGTTCATAGAAGAGGAAAACAATGTGTTCAATTCATTATTCACTTGTTCATCAATCTTTTCTTGATATCAATGGCATCATCTAGATTAATCACCCTAGGAGGTTGACTGACAATGTCCATGGAAGGTTCTTGTTTATGTTGCGGCAAGGGTATAGGATCATCATGCATTGCTTCACATAAGTTTGGATTTTGATTTTATATGTTTTTCCTATCTTCTTTAGTCTGTAACATATGAGAAATAGCATGGCGTCTACACCTATGCTCTCTAGCACTTCGATTCCATTTCAATGTATTTTCAATTTGTGTGTGTGTAAGAGTGGGTTTGTCAATCATAGGTTTCTTCTCTTCCTTAGGAGGGATGGAAGAAACAACAATAGGTTGTTCAACCACTTTCTCTTTAGGTTTGTAAAATTGTTTGATTTTAGGAGGGACAATGAGATTACTTTCATTATCTTGTGTCTCTTATAGGAAATTGCGAGAGGATTTGTTATAGGTTGTTATTGGATGGTTTTCATTTCAATCATTGCTTCGTCAAGGATAGGTGTTTTATTCATAGGCTGAGGCATGTTTGGAAGGGATAATTCTGCTACGTGCTTTGCCTTGAACTTTTGATATGATTTGAAAAAGAAGTCCTCATGATGTTTAATAGGTTTCGTAGGCTCGAGCCAAAAGAAATCTAATGAAAATTTCCCTTGGGACTATGTAGGATTAAACCCACTATGATTCACAATAAATATATCCTTGCCAAATGGAAACTTTAAGAATTTATGCACAATCAAAGGGACAAAATTCATGGTGCGAATCCACGGATAGCCTAAATTCATACGAAATTGGTCTGATTGTGGGATGTGGTGAATGAGACATTTAATGTTTTCGGTCCAATTTTTAAAGGGAAATCTATCAAGCCGATTGTAGGACAAGAAAAACCATTATGCATCTTGATACATGATTTTTGTTTATTATATGTGTCTTGATAGAGTTCATGCATAAATAGGAATCTTTAGTGATCACATTCTCTCCACAGACGGGATCAATTAATATCCCATTAGTGGGATTATCATTGATTTAACCTGCTATGTAAAGAGGACCATCATGTGCACGTTTAAGTATGTCATTTTGTGAGAACCCAATATCAAGATGCCTTTTAGTTAAGCCCTTACAAGGTATAGCTTCGAAAATTCCTACCATTTTAATCATTTTTACTTCATTTTCATCTTTTAGGTTTTCATCATCTTTGTCAACATTCATAACATCATTCTTTGTCTCACTAGCTTTAACAAATAAAATAGCGTGCTTCGGCATTGGATTGGTAAAGATTTGTAAGTTTTGGTTAGGAGGGGCTATAGACTTATTACCTTGATCATTCACACCTTCGATTTGAAGTTAATTATTTTCAATAAGGTCTTGCATAAGATGTTTAAGATTCTTACAATATTTTGTACCATGTCCATTTTTTTGGTGATAATGACAATAAGAGTTTTGTCAAAATCCTATAAGTAATGGTATATTAGGATCACACTCTTTAGCAAGAGGTAAGGTAAGCATGTTCTTTCAATAAGCTACAACATGATATTATGAGGGCTATTAGGTAGAGGAGTGAACTCTCTATTCCTATCCCCAAAATAATTTTTTGACTTTATAGCAGCCACTTGATTATTAGTTTGTTGACCTGGTTGAGGGGAATTTAGTTGTAAAAATCCCTTATTGTACTTCTTGAAAGGTTGGTAACTATTTTGAGTTATGGATTCAAATTTTTTAGGAAAACTAGGGGGATTTTTCACATCACGTCCAAAAGTCATATTTTGATAATCACAAAGTGTTTTACATAACTATGTAAATGATAGAAATCTCAACATTTCAAGTTTTCTTTGGAGTTTTTTTGTAAGTTGGCAATAAAAATTTGTTCAAGATCGGCATCAGGAATCTTAATGTTTACTTGTGAATGAAGTGTTTAGTATCTTGCTATGAAATCAGTCACTTTCTTATCATCCTTTTATTTGCATGTCATTAAATCAACAAAGGTCATCTTCAGACCCATGTGAATATGGAAGTTGTTGTAAAAGGAATAAAAAAGTTAGTTAAATGAACCAATTGAATTATTCGGTAAATATGAGAACCACTCTAAAGTAGTATCCTTCAAGGATCTAGGGAATAACTTAGCCAAATGTTTGTCTTCAAAAATGAAATCACTACACAAGGTTGTAAATGCAAAAACATGGCTAACAAGATTTCCTTTCCCACCATATTTCTCAAATTGGGGAACTTCAATACCTTGTGGAATTTTTACTTTTAATATCTCAAAGGATAGTAGATTGGTTTTAATGTACTACAAGGGTTGATCGTTGTTCTTTTCTTGTAAGGTTGCAACTTCTTGTTGGACGGATGTCATAGTTTGCAAAATAGCTAAGGAAAGCATCATTGTTATTGTAAGATGGAGGGGAATAAGGTGGAGTAGTGTATGTATGTGGAGGGAAAGTGAATTGTAAGTTGGTGAAGGTGGATGATTGAGGAGATATTGTATTCAAATGCACAAATCTAGAAGGATTCCCTACAAGAATACCTAAGGAAGTGTACATAGTGCTAGTGGGTATAATTGTTGTTGTAGGTTGAAATTTTGTGGTAGGTTGAAAGGTTTTATTAATTGAAGGGTTGTGGTACGTTGAAATTTTTTCATAGGTGGAAGGGTTGTGGTAGGTTGAGTATTAGTGTATGTAAGAATGGACATTGGTATTGTAGAATATGGAATTGAAGTTCCACCTTGGATTTGATTAACCCCAAATCTTGAGTACAAGTGATGATGGTAGGGAGAGTGTTATTAATATTAAGCACATTGGTTGTAGGAGGTGAAGTCATGTGAGATGAAGTATGCAAACTATGATCCATAGAGAGTTGATTATCAACACTATCAGAAAGAGAGCTAGAAAAACCAAGATCCACTATGAGTGAGATATTGTGGGATGACATGAGCCTTAAACTACATATTATAATAGTATTGCTAATAGGACATAAAGATGTGAAGCTCATAAAATTTTTATAAACCTAGTGTGCAAACCCAAAATGGAAAAAGGAAATGCAATGACCTTAGAATGAAATTCAATTTTTAGATTAAACGATACTTACTTATTACATAATGCAATAAACTGAAAATGAAATGTTGGTAATATAATTTTGAATTTTGACAATATAGTAAATGAAGAAAATTAAGCTAGATGCAATGAATTAAATGAAACAACAAATCAGAAAGCTGAAACAAAAATGTAATAGCAACAAACAGAAGCCTAAAATAGAAATTTGAGATTCCAAAAAATGTAGATCAACACTTGATTAGGGAATCATTCTCCTTTAGTGATGAATGGGTCCTGGATGAGGAATTTTGAAATGTTTTACTGATTTTAAAGTTTTTTTAATGAGTTACAAATGCCAAAAAATGCAAGTCAAGCCTAATCGGGGACTCATTTGCCCCAAGTGGTAAATGGGTCCTATATTAGGTTTTTTTTAACTATTTTTGAATGATTTTTAAGATTTTTGCAATGTCTTTTGATTTTAGGTTTGTAATAATAACCTTTAGTTTCATATTTTCAGGAAAATACAATCTGAAAAAGTAATGAAATGATGAGTGCAAAGACCTAATATAAAATGCAATTTTGTTTTGATTTTCAAATGCAAATTTATGAGATCTAAATGATATGCAAGATGACTGATTTTTTTTTGTATTTTTCAGATTTCGAGAATGCAAAATAAGGCGATTCTAACCCTAAGTGAGATGCAAGTTTGAATGCAAAGTAAGAAACCCTAAATGAGACCTAATTCAATGAAAATGAATGCAATATCTAAACTAGGGTGAGAAGAAAGACTCCAAGATAGAAAAATTACAATATTCAATAGGTCATGTTAACCATTATGTTTTGTATGAAAATTGGGGTTTACATCAAAATGAATTTATCAAAGTGGTGAACCACTAATTCTCACCATAAAATATGTAATTATGTGTATGATGTGATGCAAATAATAATAAAAAATCAATCCTAACTATTATAGAAAAAATGGGGGAAGTTTTGAGAGGATAAAATGGTGTGTACCTTGCTACAAGAAGGTTTTTTTAGGTCACAAAGGACTCATTCGCCTTTACTGACGAATGGGTCCCTATTAGGGTTTCTAAAAATTGAGATTTGGGTTTTGTTCTTCAAGATCTATAGTCTTAGCTCCTCGGTGATCATCTCCTGAAAACCTAAAAAAAATTATATTGCCTTTTTTTCATGTTATTACAATGTAGGTGGCAACTTTGCAACTTGACAACTTTGACAATTTTTCTCCAAATCTTGCTCTTCATCCTAAATCTTCCAAATAAACATTCAAGAGGAGAAAAACTTGTTTATTGTTAGAGAATAGGTGTTTTCCTTGTTCAAACCTCTTTTAGATAATTAAACCTGATGATGAAACAATGAAATAAAAGCATGAATATGAAATATGTGATGATGATACCTAGGAAATTCTTAGAATATGACTCTTCAAACTAATGATAAGTGGCCATGTAAAATTTAGATCTAGATCTTGAATTAGATATGAAACAATTCTTTCAAATAGATCTTTAATGCTACATCAACGCACACTAGCTCAACAACATGCTTGATGCATTATGGCTTTGACATGATATAATCTTGAATTGTTGCAATAAAACTTTGATAATCTTCCTTTGAATTCCTTTAAACTTCTCTTGAAGTTCTCTATAATTCTCTTGTGAATCTACTCTTGATTGATTATAAGTCTTAGGATCAAACTATGTGAATTAATCTTATATTTATACTAAATCTAAGAATTAACCCCAAAATTCAAATAATCCAAGTCGACCTCAGATCTAGGATTTGAAATCACTAAAATCCTACCATAAATAAATTCAAAAAGGGATGTCCTATGTCAGTAGGACCCATTCGCCACCTTGGGTGAATGGGTCCTAAAACAACTTCCTAGGACCATGGTTTGGGGAGATGAAATAAAATAAAAAACCCATTTCAAATATGACAAGAAAGGGAGTTCTAGGTTTTTGAGGAGGATCCATTCGCCACCTTGGGAAAATGGGTCCTAGCATAGATTTCTAGGACTCCAATTTTTCCAAGTTAAATGTCATGCAATAACATTAATGGGTGTCAGGATAGATACTTGAAAAATGCAATTAATAAAGCTTATATTTGAATTAAAGAGGCCAATTAAGCTCAATTAATTAATGAAACCCTAAATAAGTGTGAAAGTATAATGGAATAGTTTACAACACCCTAATTAAGGCACAATTAAGTACATTTTATTAAAAATGGCCCTAGATTAAGTTTGAATAAGTACAACACGTTACAATACTGAATCAAGGAAACATTAGGTTAATTGGTTGTTAATTCTTTCCAAATGTAAGAAAAAGGGATGCTTTTTCTGTTAATATGATGATAAAGAATTCTATGTAATGAGGTAAGAACTAAAGAAAGGATACCTTGTCAAAATAATTTATTTTTTCCATTGATGATAAAATTATTACGTTGAGAGGCATGTCTTTAGTGGAAGGATAGACCACATGTAAGAAAAAATCTTCATGTGAAATTTGATTTGTAGGTGATGGTTGAACACATCGAAGAATCACGTGTGAAATGGTTGAATAGTGGAGAATGAAAGTTTAGTATGGTTTCTGAAATGGTTGTTATGGTGTGAGAATTAAATGGTTTGTAATGAAAGAGTTTCCTATCTCTTTATCAGCTGCAAATGAAAGGCTACAATTGTAATTTCCACAAAAATAGGCATTTCAGTTTCTATAGAGGCATTTCAAATTAGGTATGCAATGTGAAACTTTAGAAATAGTGTTCCACCTTTTGGGAGATGGAACTAAAGGGGAGTTAGGGTTCTGCCACCTATTTCACTTATGTTTCATTAAAGGGAGCCTAGATCCCTCAACCAATTGGATTGATTGAGGGAAGGGTTGGGGTGGTTAAGATGGTTTCCTTAGGTATCATTAAAAACAAAAGGGGGTTCACCACCAAGAAAAGGATTGGAAAGTGAGTCAACAAAAAATGGGTGATGCTTTCATATGGTTTAGAACATAGAGAAAACCCACTTCACAATTGTCTCATTGAAGCGAAACCCTAAAGATCTCCTCTATAGTATGCAAACGGGAAGGAGATATTGTAATAGGGTTGTCCTAGGGTCTTATTGTAAAATAATGGGGGTTTCACCACCAAGAGAGGGATTGGAAATACAAATGAAATGCAAGATGTGATGCTTAACTATAATATGATGCAATCTTTCACTAAATGACCTAAAGATGCAAGAAACTTAAAAAAAAAAGTTGTAAGATGGAATGTGTGCACCTAAAAATCCGGAGATGACTAAATGAAGGCCTGAAATGTTGAAAACCTTGATTTTAAAGCCTGTTGGGACTCATATGGTAGTTTGGGCGATTTACTCACATATCTGGGTTTTTGTGCAGAAACTAAAATTTAGCAAATGGGTGTCTAAAAATAAAAAAACTTCAAAAATGACCTAAGCTAAGACTCATACACTAGAACTAGTGTATCAACCTAGCTAGGGTTTTCTAAAGCTTCAAAGTCTAAATCTAGTCTTCAAGATCTGCTTTGTGCTTCCTAATTGATTTTTGGATCTGAAACCCTAATTTGCAAGTTGTAGAAGTCTTCCAAGTATCTTCAATGCAAGGTGACAACTTTGACAACTTTATCCAAACTTTCTCTTTAATTTATCTTCAATATAAACCTACAAATCACACACTAAAGAGAGGGAAAATAGTTTTATTTTTAGTGGATAGGGGTTTTCCTTGTTCAAACCAAGTTTTGGTAATCAAACCTTGAAATGAAATGAAATGGGAATGGAGAATGATGAATGAACAAAATATGATGTTATAACTCACCAAATCCTAGTAATGAGGTGCTACAAATATGTATTAAGTGGCTCCCATAGATGTAGATCTTGACTCTTGCTTGAATAGGATAGATCTTGAATGAAATGCTAGCTTGAATCATGAAACCCTACATCATAATTGTTAGCTCTAAAACAAACATGATTCATGAAGAATTTGGCATGATGCTTGATGATTGAATACTACTCTAAACCACTTGATAATCATCCCTTGAATGATTTTGAATGCTCTTGTAAACACTTGAATGCTCTTGTGAACTCAAACTTTCTATATGCACAAATACTTCAATGCTTTGGGTCAAAATGGGTGAAAGAACCTTGTATTTGTACTTAATTATGCAAACATTCCTGAAATTGCAACACTACAAGTCAACATCAGATCTAGGAGGATAAAATCCTCCCAAGAATTTGAATTAATTTTAATTTTGGGTCACACGAGACTCATACGCCCAAGGTGGCATACGAGTCCCATTAGGCATAATTTATGGAACCAAATTCAAAAATTCTTAGAAAGGTGTAAAATCAAGATCAGGACCCAGAACCTTAGGTGGGACTCATACACCCAAGGTGGTGTATGAGTCCCAAACCACCAAATTTGGGCCACAAAACCTAAAAATTCTTGAATTATGATTGGATGTTGATTTGTGTCAAGATTATCCTCGAAAAGTTGCATTAAATGAGGCTTGTGGATGTAAAATAGGGCCAATTAAACCATAAAGAAGCCCAATTATTAATGACAACCTTAGAAAAGTGAGAAAGTTTGTTACAACACTTTACAACACTCTAGATAAGGCATGATTAAGTTTGTTTAGTTCACAAGGGCCCAAGACCTAATGTGAATATGTCAAGAACACTACAACACTAAATCAAGGCAACATTAAGCTTGGTTTAACAAGGAGAGCCCAAATGAGCAAGAAAAAGTGAAGGGATACTTTTTCCTTGCCACAAAAAGAAGGAAATGTAAATGATATGCAAACCTAACTATGCAACCTAAGATATTAAATTGAAAATCAGAATAATGAATTGAGAAAGGATAAAGGGCACCTAAAAAACTAAATATTCTTGAAATAATGCCTGCACCCCTAAAATTATGACTTTTAATGACACTAGGACACATATGCTAGTAGGGGTGATTTAGTCCCAGCTTAGGGTTTCAGGTTGAATCTAGAATCTGGAACCAATAAACCAGGGTCTACAAAAAATGCTTAAAATCTGGTATATTGGGACTCATATGCCACAAGTGGTGATTTAGTCCTAGTATCAGGGTTCATCTAAAATTTTGGAATCCTCTAGTGGTTTTTTGTAGCTTCTCTCCTCTCTGATCTCCAAGTCTAAAACTCTAAATTAGGATCTATAGGTGAATTTCTGTGAAGATATCAACTTTGTGACAACTATAACAAATTTATCCAATATTTCTCTTTAATGGATCTTCAACCTAAATCTTCAAATCACACATAAAAGAGAGGGAAATAACACAAAATTAGTGGATAGGGGTTTTCCTTCGTCAATCCCCATTCTGGTAATCAAACCTTGAAATAAAATGAAATAGAATGGAAGAATGATGAATGAAAAAATAAGATATGTTACAACTCACCAAACCTTTGGAATAAAGGTTTAAATCTTGTATGCAATGGCTAGCATGAATTTATATCTTGAATCTTGATTATATGTTGTAGATCTTGACTTGAATGCTTGTTTGAATCATAAGAACCTACATCACAAATGTTAGCGCAAAAAAAAACATTATGCATGATGAATTTGACATGATGCTTGAATCTTTAATATATCTCCAAAAGACTTGATAATCAACTCTTGAATTCTCTTGTAATCATAAAATTTCTATAGGAATTCTCTCCTAAAAATCTTAAGAGAAATTATGTGAATTAACCTTGTATTTATACTTGTTTATGTAAAATTTCCAAAAATTACAACACTACAAGCTAGCATCAAATCTAAGAGAATAAAATCATGCCAAGAATTGAATTCAAAATTACATCCAAGATAAGTGGGACTCATATGCCATTTTTGGTGTATGAGTCCAAGTAGGATAAGCTTGGGACACAATTTTTAAGAAATGTTAAGTTATATGCAAAAATTAGGACCAGGCCCTAAAACATAGGTGGGACCCATATCCCCAAGGTGGTGTATGATTCCTAGATCACTAAATATAGGACATACAATCAAAAATAATTAAATTATGATTGGTTATTAGGTATGTGTCGAGATTATCCTTGGAAAGATGCATTAAGTAAGGCTTGTGGATGCAAAATAGGACCAAATAAGGCATAAAGAAGCCTAATTTTAGTAGGGAGGGCCCAAACAAGTGTAAAAATGTAAAGGGATACATTTTTATACACTATATTTAATCCCCACTTTAGTGAGAGGATGAACTTTCTTCAAACTCACACTAAAGTAGACAAAATCGCATCAAGAGGTGTCCAAGTGTACCAATGCTAGTGAGATAGGATGACATCGATCAAGAGGGTTGTGCAAGCCCCCATAATCAATATCCTATGACAAACCAATATAGGCACAAGAGGAAACACATCTATATGATATAAGGAGCGACATCATGCCACAAACATACACTACGAAAGACAAATAGAAAGAAAACAAAAATGAAAGGGGTGGATCAGGATTCAACCATTTATACTATATGGTGTGGATCATATCTATGTTGTTTGTCCAAAATGTTTACAAGTGGAACAATTTCAACTATGCAAACCAAACACACGATCATAAGGGCTAGTGGAACCTTAGTTTGTCCACTAGGTGAGGCCTTGGTGAGACATACACACATGGCCGGTATGCGCTCACACAGACAAGTAAGTGGCTATGGGAAAGTCATGCCTAAGTGTGAATCCCATATGTAAAACTATACCAAAACTATACCTCCTAATAAATTTGATAAGGTGCCACACAACATGATAGTAGGAATTCATGAGGCAAGTAAAACTTTGTATGCTAACACTCATGA
This sequence comes from Sequoiadendron giganteum, assembly GCA_007115665.2. Lineage (NCBI taxonomy): Eukaryota > Viridiplantae > Streptophyta > Pinopsida > Cupressales > Cupressaceae > Sequoiadendron > Sequoiadendron giganteum. Next base: position 184,653,570 of record CM021107.1, on the reverse strand, counting down.
ACAAATAGGATGGTTTCACAAGAAAGAAAAGTGTGTAATGCAAGGTGGCCATATAACAAATATTGTAAATGCAAAATAGTGTAAGGTACATTCAAAGGAGTTTATAGTTCATTTAAGGTCTTAACTTAGGGAACATTGTGCCTAATGTCTCCAAGAGAGGACCAATCGAAGAATAAAAGATTCACAACTTAGGGTATGCAATGTGTCACATCAAGCCACTAAAAGGAATATAATATGATAAGAGAGATCACACTCTTGAAGGACATCACACCCAATGTCACCATAAAGTGAAAGATGCATCACATGAAGTAAGAAGATTACACAATGAAACATGAGTTGAAAATGAATAATGCTAATGTATGCCCCCACTTTACAAAAATTTCTAAACACCATGTTGTGAGAAATTAATTTAAAGTAGAAAATGATAAATGCTATCAATAAAGAGGACATGATAGCTTATTCAAAAATCCCTATGCCAAGTCATTTGTTTCCAAATGAAGCTGCATCATGAAAGGGGTTGTCCCCAAAATGAAATCCCAAAAATAACACATAAGGGATTCATGGATTTGGGATCAGTATGCCTGTTCCATTATGTTTTTGGAGAGCTCAGAACTATCATCATTCCCCAAATACACATGGAACATGGAGAATGAAAAAGAGAGAGAAAAAACAAAGAAAATATTTTAGGTCAACATAGAAGAGACCTAAATGTCTCGACACCTTGCGTCATCCTCAAAAGGAAAACACAAGACAAATGAAAAAGATAAAGGATCGGCTTTTGGGTCAACATGGAAGAGACCTAAATGTCTCGATTCCTTGTGTCAGTGCCAAGAGGAAAAAACAAGACAAAGAAAAGGATAAAGGAAAATCTTTATGATATAGAGAATAATGTAGATAAAAATAGAGGATTGTCACAAAGAGAGGGATACATCAAACAAAAGAGTACAGGGGATCACATTACGCATACACAATCACACACACAACATGAAAATGAAAAATAAAGCAAAGACTAGTAAGGCACATGTGAGTCACACTATAGTAGGTCATCTGCATCTCAATCTTGTTTAGTATATGCAAAAGGAGGACAAATGGCCAAAGGGACAATAGAAAGTGTCGAACTAGTGGTATCACCAAGTTCAACACTCTTCTTAGGAGAATTATCATTTAAGCTCATAAAAGAGGAAAATAATGTATTCAATTCATTTTGAACTTCATCAATTTTAGCAGCCTCATCATTGCCATCTAAGTTAAACACAATGGGAGGTCAGATGATAATGTCAAAAGAAGGATTTATCTCTTGTTGTGGTTGTGATATATGATCTTTTTGTTGTGGTGAGGAGGGAGACTCATCGTGTAATGCTTAACTTGTCATATTTGGATGTTGATTTTTTTTATTGTTCTCCTCATTTAATCTTCGAGTAAGAGAATGATGTCTACTCCTATGCTCTCTAGAATTTCTATTTCTTTTTATATGATTTTAAAGTTGTGTTTGTGTAGAAGTGGTTATATCAACCATAGTTTTATTTTCTTCCCTAATGGGAGGAACAAAAGGAAACATGGGAGATTATTCAACCATGTTCTCTTTGGCTTTGTAAACTTGTTTTATCTTAGGAGGCATGACAAGATTGTTTTGGTTGTCACTTAGTCTTTTATAGGAGATAGGAAAATGATCTATATTTGGTTGGTCTTTGTTATTTGGAATTTCTTTAGGTGCAATCATAGTTTCATAGGTGCAATCATAGTTTCATCAAGGAGAGGAGGCTCAATCATGGGTTGAGGCATGTTTTTAAGGGATAGTTTTACTATGAATTTTGCCTTAAAATTCTGATAGGATTTGAAAAAGAATTCCACACAAGGTTTAAAAGGTTCCATAGGCTTGGGCCAAAATAAATCCAATAAAAAATTCTCATGGGAAGACATAGGATTAAAGACACTATGGTGCATAGTAAATATTTCATTGTCAAAGGGAAACTTTAAAAATTTATGCACGACCAATGGGATGGCTTCCATACATCATAGCCATGGATAACCAAGCCTAAAATAGAATTGATCCAATGTCAAGATGATGGAGAATGAGACATCTAATTGTTTTTGTCTGGTTTTTAAATGAAGGGTGATTGATCTCAGTGTAGGGCAAGCGAAATTGTTATGCATTTTTATCCATGCTTTAAGTTGATCATATGTTTCTTGATAAAGTTCATGCACAAGTAAGAATTCTTCAGTGATCACATTTCATCGATAGATGAGATAAATTAATATCCTATTAGTTGGCTTATCATTGATTTGAATATCTATGTAAAGAGGACCATCAGGTGCATTTCTAATAATATCTTTAGATGAGAAAGCAATTTCAAGAGGCTTTTTATTTCAGCCCTTACAAGGTAGAATTTCAATCAATCCCACGATATTATACATAGGATTTTGTTCAATAGTATCTATAGAACCTTGTTCAATAGTATCCATGTTGTCATCATCTAAGTCAAAATTCATCACATTATTCTTCTTAGTTTCACTAGCTTTCACAAATAAAATTCTATGATTTGGCATGGGCTTGGTAAAGATTTCCATGTTTTGGGTGGGAGGGGAAACATACTTATTTCCTTGATCATTAACACCTGCTATTTGAATTCAACCAGAATCAATGAGGTCTTTCCCAAGATGTTTAAGATGCTTACAATGTTTCATGTTATGTTAATTTATTGGTGATAATGGCAATAAGAATTTGATCTAAATTTTAGAGGTAAGGTGATCATTTTATGTTCTATAAGTTACAACATTGTGCTATGGAAGGTATCAAGTAAGGGAGTAAATTGGATAGCTAGATCCCCAAATGTAAAAGGATTTGTCTTCTTTATAGCAGCCACTTGGGTATCAACATGTTGAGTTGGTTGAGGGGGACATAGTTGAAGGAAGCCTTTATTTTTTTCCTAAAAGGTTGATAATTATTTTGATTTGTGGATTCAAACTTTTCAAGATGGCTAGAGGTGGGTTTTGTTTCATGCCTACTAATTGAGTTTTGATAATCATGAAGGGTAGTACACAAGTGTATGAAGGAAGGAAATTTCATCATGCCAAGATTATGTTGTATCTTAGTTTCCAAATTCTCAATGAACATTCGTTGAAGTTGAGGGTCAAGAATATTTACGTTTATTTGTGAATAAAGAATTTGGTAGCATGAAATGAAATCAATAAACTTTTCATCATCCTTTTGCTCATATCTCATCAAATCAGCTAAGACCATCTTAGGAGTCATGTGCACTTGTCAATGATTAATAAAGGTCTCAACTAGTTCATTGAATGAATGAATTGATTCATTTGATAATGAGGAAAACCATTCGAAAGTGGTATCTTTCAAGAACCTAGGGAAAATTTTAGCCAAAAGCTTATCCTCAAGGACAAAGTCACTACATAAGGTAGTGTAAGAGGAAATATGGTTAGAAATATCTCCTCTCCCTCCATATTTCTTAAATCTAGGAATCTCTATACCTTGTGGTATTGGTGTTCTCAATATCTCCAAGGATAAGGGACTTATTTTGACATAGTATGAAGGTTGGCCATTTTTATTTTCGTTTATGGTGGAAATTTTATTTTCAAGGGAATATTTTTTTTGCAAAAGTTAATTTATGATGGCGTTGTTGCTTGTATTTTGAGATGGAGATGTATATGTTTTTGAGGGGGAAGTTAATGGAACACTTATGAGAGGTAAAGTGGTAGGATACATTGCATGTGATGCCACAAAGGTACAAGGATTGCTAGCAGAAATACCAAAGGTAGGAAAAACATTACTAGTAGGTTGCAGCATTGTTGTAACTCGAGGGTTGGTAAAGGTAGGAATAGAGGCAATGGTTGTGGGAGGAGGAATTTGAGTTCCTCCTTGACTTGGGAAATTTTTCAAAGGTTGAGCACACTAGTAAGTTTTCCAAAATATGAGCTAGGTTATGACCAAGTTTTATTCCTTCTTCACTTTTAATCATATGGTTAATGTTATCTATGGTAGGGATAGCAGTGGTTGAAATGTTTTTAGTACTCACTTGATGTTGTAGGTTTGCTAAGTCTTCATGGATTTGGATTATGTTTACTTGAGGGATGCTAGCAACCATTGATTCAACACTTGTCACACTACTTGAAGGTAGAGAGTTGTTAAGGGTATGGTCCATACCTAGTGAACTAGTATCAACACTATGAGTGAAAGAGCTAGATAACCCAAGATCCATGACGAGTGTGTTATCGCGGGATGACATGAGTCTCAAACTAAATCTCACTATAGTATTAGAAATAGGATAAAAATTTGTAAAGCTTATGCAAGGTACAATCAATGAATGCAAGATGAAATGAACACAAGATAAATGATATACCTTTATTCAAATGAAATTAAGATAGATGCAATGAAATGACTGAAACAAAAACTTAGTAATCTGAAATAAAGATCTAACAACAACAAAAAGAAGCACAAAATCAAGGTTTTCAATACTATAAAATATATTTTCAGGTCTGGCATGAGACTAAATCACCTAGAGGGGCATATAAGTCCCAATTAGGGCTTTTCTAGGGTTCAAATGATAAAATAAGTCCACATACAATACCTATAAATCAGGTAAAACAACGTACACCAAGACTAAATCGACCAGAGGGATGAATGAGTCCCAGATGAGGGTTTTGACACTAATTTCAGCAAATTCTAAGTGAATGTTACAGTTTCTTGTTTGAATGTTGTCTAGACTATTTGCAATTACATATTTTAAGTGAAATTCAATGATGTAAGATGCAAAAATGCAACCTATATGCACTTTCACTGATGCAAGATTTAGAAACCCTATATGTAAATTAACTAATGCAATACCTAATGCAAAGTTAATCTAAGCTAGATCTAGGACTATGACTCAGTCCAAATCAGAAAATAAGGTGTCTAAAGGCTAGGTCCACCAAAATGAAAACTTGGAAACAGTGTTCCACCTTATGGGAGATGGAACTAAAGGGGAATTGGGGTTCCACCACCTATATCACTTATGTTTCATTAAAGAAAACTGACATCCTCAACCAATTTTCTTGATTGAGAGAAGGGTTATGGTGATTAATGTAGGAGTTGAGAAAATACAACACCACAAACCCCGAAGATCACCTGCATGCAAATAACCTGTCACAAAAGAAGAGATGGAGACAAACAAGCAAGGGTTCTCTGAAAACTGAAAATGTATATATCAAAGAGAATGAGAGAATGAATTGATATGAAATACAATGGGATCAATCCTTATAAAAAGGAGATCATGCAAACCCTAATAAAACCCTAATAGGAAAAACCCTAATAGAAGCCCTAATAGGATAACATTTAATAATTAATATAATTATTAAATGTCACTTTATGCAAACTAACGTGAAATCTTAAGAAGGGAATAAAGGTAACTTAATCAACATAATTAAGTTAAGACCTTTACCCTAACACCCCCCCTTAAGATGAGCAACAGTGCAGCTACAAACAAATGCAGAAAAGCAAAGGTAACTACAATGCAAGAAGGCAACATGGGTCCCGGCAACTAGGCCAGATCAGGTACCCAAATACAACCAAATCTCTGTAAAATGGAGAAATAGAGAAAACCTCATGGGAAAAAGCTCTACTCCAAAAAGAGAAGAAGAAAGCCAAGAAGAGACATCACTGAAGCAAAAGAAGCTGCAAACAACTGTCGAAAGATGACTGCTATGATGCTGAAGAACCTCCGCTAAAGATAGGATGATCAGGAACAAGAAGACAATAATCTGCATGAGTGCCCATATGACACTACTCTAATCAGATGGCAAACAAAGGCAAACACCTGGAATGAAGATACAGATGGCACAAGAACCAATAGTCTGAAACACTGATCAACTGAGAATGGAAGATTCCTTCCAAGGCGAAACCAAGGAAGCATTAGCACGAACAGTATAATACCCCCCCATAATGGTGAACTGGGAGCCTGACAGATCAACTGAAATGGTGTGCAACACCCTGTAGTGCATGAAGAAAAAGATACAACATCTGAAAGTGCACAAGAAAGCACCTGCAACTGAAAAAGTGGTGTGCAAAACAAAGCACACATGCATGAGGCTGGAATCATATGGATCCATGGTCGTCGTGGAGGGACACTCACTGGACAAAGGTGTGATGGAAAACAAAGGCAAACTACACAACCGCCCATGGTATGGATTCATTGTCATCGTGGAGGGATACTCACCGGACAAAGATGTGATGGCAAAATAAAGGAAAACTACACAACCCCTCATGGCACTTTATAATGTCAGTGCGAGTACAAAATATGGCACAACCTTATGTGCAAAATCTCCAAAAGATGCATGTACAATAGTGTGGCACTTTATCTCAGTGCGTTTACATAAAAGATAGCTTACAAATGATGCTCAAAATGTCCTTAAAGGACAAAAATGCTAGAAATACATGAAGAACAGCCAAGAACAAAGCATCCCATGCAAACAAAAAGTTTCCAAGAGCAAATATGTCCAGGTAATCCACCAGAGTGTGAAAACACAAATAACTGAATAAAAGATACCTGGAGTGAAATCTGGAAAAATAGCATGGATGAAATAGAAGAGCTCTGAAATACAGTTCCAACGCCACTGAGATTGCGAAAAATGGAGAAACTGATCAAAAGTGATGAGCTTGAGACTGAAAATAGCCCCTTTGTCTTCAACTGGCTGTAGAATGCACCAACAGAAAAAAGATGTGATGAGACCCACACCATTGGAAAGATGAGAAAACCAGCTTTCCGACGATATCTCGTTTGCCAAAAAAAAGATATCATATGCCCAAGTTACGGCCTCCGGAATAAATCAGCTCCAAAGAGGGAAAAAACCAGTGCTGGGTTAAATTTGACGGTCATACGGCCGTCGCAACAAAAACACTATGTTAAATTTGATGGCCAAACGGCCGTCACCGTAAAAGTGTGATTGGTACTGTCTACCGCCGATCGGCGCTAAGGCCGCCGACGGTCGGCAGTACGCCGACCGGCAGGCAAGAGGGCCCGCAGGCCTGCAAGCGCAGGTACCTGCGGGTACTAGGTCCGCAAGCCAAAAGGCTTTAAAACTATTTTTTTTTTTGCCTTTTTTTTAATTTTGATTTTGAAAGATCAAAACTAAAAATTTCAATAATCTTTTTGCATAAATAAATTTATTTTCGAAAAATTTCCGAAAAATTAGGTAGCGGAAAAAAAATTCGAAAAATAAAAAATTTACCAGGCAGGGACGGCCGTACGGCCGTATTTGCAAAAAAATTTTGCCTCAGATTTCGACTTTCTCCAAAATGGATGAATGAACAGTCGATTTAAGGGTTTTGGACCGCTGCGGACGCAATGGCAATGTTCGTTTGAGCTGAAAATGCTTCAAAATAGCAGGTGTGCCCTAGATCAAGAAAATAATCCCCAAACCCTTGAAGCTCCAAAAATCTTCAAAACAAGAATAGGAAGCTACAGGTGTGGAGCTCTGATACCATGTAGGAGTTGAGAAAATACAACACCACAAACCCCGAAGATCACCTACATGCAAATAACCTGTCACAAAAGAAGAGATGGAGACAAACAAGCAAGGGTTCTCTGAAAACTGAAAATGTATATATCAGAGAGAATGAGATGAATTGATATGAAATACAATGGGATCAATCCTTATAAAAAGGAGATCATGCAAACCCTAATAAAACCCTAATAGGAGAAACCCTAATAGAAGCCCTAATAGGATAACATTTAATAATTAATATAATTATTAAATGTCACTTTATGCAAACTAACGTGAAATCTTAAGAAGGGAATAAAGGTAACTTAATCAACATAATTAAGTTAAGACCTTTACCCTAACAATTAAGATGGTTTCCTTTAGGTGTGATTAAAGACAAAAGGGGGTTCACCACCCAACAAAGGATTGGAAAGAAGGAAATGAAAATGATATGCAAACCTAACAATGCAACCTAAGATATTAAACTAAAAATAAAAAATAATGAATTAAGAAAGGACAAACGTTCACATGGAAAATGAAACATGCTTGAAAGAAGGTCTTAACTCCTTAAATTATGAATTTTAATGTACACTAGGGCTCATATGGACACCAGTAGGGTGATTTAGTCCCAGTTTAGGGTTATGAGTCGAATCCAGAATCTGGAACTGCTAAACTAGGGTCTACAAAAAATGATTGAAATCTTGTATATTGGGACTCATACGCCACAAGTGATGATTTAGTGCTAATATCAAGGTTGATCAGAAAGTTTGGAATCCTCTAGTGGATTTTTGTAGCTTCTCTCCTCTCTAATCTTCGAGTCTGAAACTCTGAATTAGGACTTGTAGGTGACTTTTCGTGAAGATATCAACTTTGTGACAACTATGAAAACTTTATCCAATCTTTCTCTTTAATGTATATTCAACCTAAAGCTGTAAATCACACATCAAAGTGAGGGAAAATGTGGTTTTGTTAGTGGATAGGGGTTTACCTTGGTCAAACCCTATTTTGACCTTGAAATAAAATGAAATAGAATGGAGGAATGATGAATGAACAAATAAGATATGTTGCAACTAACCAAACCCTTGGAATAAAGGCTACAATCTTATATGCAATGGCTGGCATGAATTTATATGTTGACTTGAATTCTTGCTTGAATCATAAGAACCTACATCATAAATGTTAGCTCAAAAACAAACATGATGCATGATGACTTTGACATGATGCTTGAGTCTTGAATATAGCTTTAAAATACTTGATGATTAGCTTTTGAATGCTCTTGTAATCATAAACTAGTTATACGAATTCTCTCTTGAAAATCTTAGGAAAAATTATGTGAATTAACCTTTTATTTATACTTGTTTATGCCAAATTCCCTAAAATTAAAATACTACAAGATAACATCAGATCTAAGAAAATAAAATCCCACCAAGAATTGAATTCAAAATTAGGTCCAAGCTAAGTGGGATTCATATGCCAATTGGGGCGTATGAGTCCCAGTAGGCTAAGCTTGGGACACAAATGTCAAGAAATATTAAGTTCTATTCCAAATTGAGGACCAAACCTTGAAACTTAGGTGGGACCCATATGCCCAAGGTCGCATATGAGTCCTAGATCACAAAAAATGGGAAATACAATCCAAAACCATTACATTATGATTGGTTATTAAGTATTTTTTGGGATTATCCTTGGAAAGATGCATTAAATAAGGCTCGTGGATGCAAAATAGGACTAAATAAGAGATAAAGAAACCCAATTTTAGTAGGAAGGGCTAAAAATAGTGTGAAAATGTAAAGGGATAATTTTTTCTACACTACACAATGAAAACAAAACCTTTCATTTGATGGATTCAATTTCAAGCATGTTGTAACGTAGATAAAATGACTCTACAAACGAAGATGGTTAAATGTAATCTAAAAATGAATTAATCTAAATCAAATAACTAAGAACAAAGTAAATAAACTAAACAGTAAATAAAGAAATATGAAACAATCTCACTAAATATCAAACCACTTCTTTGAATTATCTTGATTGTCCTTCTCCATTTTGCCTTCTGTAGTATAATTTCCCTTGGATTTTCATAAGTGTGCAAGTATAGCCTTGATGTATGTGATTTTAGAAAAAAATCAAAGATTAGCAAGTCTCTTCCAAAAGTATATCGATTTTAGGAGGAGGAATAATGACAAAGATCAACCAATTTATAGAAAACTGGTTTTCGAACGATTGACCCAAATTCAAAAGAGAGATCAATGATCAAGATTGATGAATGTCATGCGATATTAGATTTGTGTCAGTTAGAACATGAGTTGGGAAATTATATAGGATAAATATTAAATTAAATAATAATTTAATCTGGTGTTAAGACTGTTCGAAAATATTTAAGAATAGACATTAAGATTAAATAAATGATTTAATATTTAGTTGAAAGTCTTCAAAAATAGAAGAATAAGACTTTGAATGAAAAGCATAAATTTAGAACTCAACAATGATTTGTTTGAATGCACACATGAATTAATTAATTAAATAAAGATATTTAATTAATAAATGTGTGCATGCATATGAGTCTTAACTAGATAATTGACTGGTTATGATAGAGAGTCTCTTCGTAGAGATGACCAGATATCGAATCAGAAGATAACTGAAAGATTTAAATAGATCTTGAGTTAGATTGTGAGTGAATAATTAGTTAAGTAGGTGATAGAACAATGTGACAAATATAACTCTTTTTATGAATTAAATGCTTATTTAATTCAACATTCAAAATTGAAGGATTTAATTAAATAAATAATGATTTATTTAACTGACATTTGGAAAGGTTAATTCAATAATTAAATAATTTGAAATGAATATTTAATTATAGTTGAAATATGAAAAAGGGTAAATTAAATAATAAATTATTTAATTCAAAAAGAGAATTAATTAATTAGCGATGTAATTAAATAAATAAGATTCATTTAATTAATCAAAGTTGAATAAGGGTCATAATGAATTAATTAAATAATTAAAGTTATCTAATTAATAGAAGAAAGATGTGTATAGGAAATAATTAAATAATTAATATTATTTAATCGTGACCATAGATATTAGAAAATTATGTCGAAAGTGGTGCTTGTAGGCCTAGACCAATTTTCAGTGTCTACAATTTGCCCCTCTTTGATACAATGTTGTTTTGGATTTTGTGTAAAATAAAATTGCTAAAAACATGCCCCAATTGTGCCTCGGTTATAAATAGGTTAGGGTATGCCCCCTCGAGAAAATTGATGAATTTTTGAAAAATTTCAAAAAATAAAGAAATAGTCCTGATAAGTCAATTTGATGGCCATAAATGCTATGGAGTTGACGGAATTGAATTTGGAAGTGTTAGGGATGTGTACAGGTTGATTGAAGATGGAATTTTATGTGGCCAATAGACAAGGTCAGAAGAAATGCCACTTTTAACCCTAGGTACAAATAGAAATTAGAGTGAAATTTTAATGATTTTCACCCTATAGAGTTGAACAATTGAAGATTTTTCTCTGAGCACCTGGCGAAGATGTCTCAAGTTCCATACACCCATCATCGTGGATATCAGATCTGGACCTTCCGATGGCCATGTTGGTTCTCAAAAATGTAGGTTTTAACCAGAAGAGTTTGCCAAGTTCTTACAACACTTTTGGGCAACGTACAAGGCCAATTACACAATTGAACCTTCTACTCTTTAGGTTCTACTAGACCTACGTGGGTGAACCTACATGAATAATGCAGATTTGAAATGTATTTTCTGCTCAAACAATCTATTCACAATGGAAAATGGAAGTGAATAGATAAAATCATGACTGCTACTCCTACTACATAAAAGAAAGGATTTGAAAATGTTATTTTATATGAAATTTGTTCTCTGGGTTGTGATAGATCAGTGCCTTCTATCCACATGGGCAATGGAGTCAAAAATCAAAAACTGTTTGTGTTCCCCTCTCTGGCTTAATTCGAGTTGTTAAGCACTTTAAGAAATAAGGTTCTAATGATTGGCATACAATTTCATTAATCTATGTCTTGCATAAATAGTGTTGGAATGTTTTCCTACCAAGTTCTTCTTCAACAATCCAAAAGAAATCCTAAAACCACTGTGATTTATTAAAAGAATTTGATTATGACTTGCAGACACTAGTTAATGAAATCACACAAAGTGAAAAATTGCACCTTGATAAACCAAAAACATGCTTGATTTATTGACTTAAATGATCTAAGGACTTCAAATTGGAGACAACTAGATAGGAAATATAAATGATTATAACACAACAACTGAACACAGAATGGGTTTCACTAGTTCAAAATAATTTGTCCATTGATTTTGCTTAGAAAGGTTTGTACATGATTTGCATTCCCTCAGTCTAAAAAAATCTAAATGTTGTCCTCTCTTGCTAATAGATTTTTCAATACATTTATACAGTATATCTCAAGGGTCGTGACCCTTCAATTTCCTGTTACAATAGCTTGAATTTGTTGATAGAATTTAAAATATTTAATTGAGTTACCTTATCGGAAAATTAAATATTTTACATAGTCTTGCATTTCAAGTTTCCTTTAATACTTTATCCACTCTGTCTCCACTCCTTACCACACTATCGTGGCCTTTATTTCTACCTCCCATGGTATCAAGACCATTGGCTTTGACTATATCCGTTCCTGTCCACTATGCCACCACACTCTCCATTTTAACTCCTGGCGGTATGGTGGTAACTATCTTCGCTGCTGCCTCGCTGTTATCTTTCCATCCACCATGCTACCATGGTCTGCTTTCTGACTAGCCACGGTGTAGCAATAGCCATTGGCTGACCCTGCTAACCATTTACCATGCCACCATGGTGACTGTGTTGAACACATGCAGTGTGACAGTAATGGTTATCATGACTGTTCCTTAACGTTAACACTACCACTTCCTTGACCTGCCTGACTACGATATCACGATAACCACTTATTGACCACCACACTCACCACCTACCTCTGTTGACTGATTATTGCATCATTAACTCACTGCCCACCATGCTACCGTGGTTTGTGTTTTGACCGCGTGTGGTGTAGCAATAAGTGTTCATGTTACCTCCATGGTCTACCTCTTTACCATGATCATCATTTCATTTTGATATGGTACCATAGTGATATCTCCCTAACCGTCACTTCACTGTCTTCCACCATCTACCACGCCACCATAGCCTCCTTTCTGACCTCCATATTTGCATGGTAGCCGCTCCAACTGTCACCTCACCGCTAACTCACTGCCACCTCTGTCTATCTCTGACCTGACTGACTGTTTACCATACCACCATTGTCAGCTTGAAGACTCTTTGCAGTGTAGTGGTAATAGTCACCATGACTGTGCTTAATCGTCACTGCTATACCATTAGCCACTTTTCCAAAGGCTGCAGTAAAGCGGTGAAGGCCATGAAGGGTAAATGCTGGCGGCATAAAATACTTAAGTGATGTGGAGTGAGAATGAAAAGAGTTTTTAAAGAAGGATAGTGAAAACGCAAGATCAATTGGGCAAAAGACCTTAGGATTTTTATGTAAAATTTGGGTTCTAAGAGTGGCTCCTGTTGGGGATAAGTAGTTATGCAATCACTGCAAGAATCCAGAATGCAACTAGGAGAGCAAACCAAGACAAAGGATAAAAAAATGAAGGCAATGAAAGATGAAGAGTTGAATGAGATGGAAAATGGAAGATGACCCTACACTACTATACATGAAAATAAAGCAATGCTTTCAGAAAGGGAACTCGTGAGAGTGTCCATGTACTGGAAAATCCTAGACCCAATAGAATCCCTAAACTACTATACATGGAAAAGAAATTTTAAAGAGGTTTACTAAGAATTATCCACGCACTAGCAATCCTTAACCCTTTGCAATTCCTCAAGAAAAGAAATGCTTCAGGAACTGCCCATGTACAGGAAACTCCTACTCCTCTCCAAACATGTTCTATAGGAAATAAGAATCTTCACCTCCTTTACAAGTTATCACAAAAGGACCCAACCATAAAGCTTCAAACTTTCCATGCTTCCCCTTCTCTTGACACTGAGCATTCCACATCAATACTAGGTCATTTTTTTCAAATTTTCTCTCCTTGGCCTTTTTATCAAAAAGATATTTCATTTGTGATTGCAATTTTACATTCTTCTTCTGAGCCATTATTCTTATTTCATCAATTTTGGCAAGCTTCTCCATTCTTTCCTCCATTGGTTCAAAAATATTCAAGTCTTCTTGTAGAATAAAACTATAAAATGGCAAAAGGTTTTGCAATGGCACCCTGGCTTGTGTCCTATACACCAGTTCAAATGAAGATTTTCCAATTGCCTTATTCACTATAATCCTATATGCCCATACAACCAATCTAAACTTTGAATGCTATGCCTTTTTATTTGTATCAAGCATCCTCCTTACTATCTTCAAAAGACTTTTATTACTTGACTTTGCCTGACCATTGGCTTGTGGATGATATGGGGTAGAATATGAAACATTAATTCCATATGTTTTGCAAAAATCTTTAAACTCTTCAGATCTAAAACACATTCCATTATCTGTGATTAATCTAACTGGGGTGGAAAATCTAGTTATAATATTTTCCATCAGAAACTTCACCACCACCTTGCTAGTTGCTTGCTTAGTTAGGATAGCCTCCACCCATTTTGTAAAATAATATGTGGCCACTAATTTCCATTTGTGTCCTCCACTTGATCTTTCCTATATTTATCCAATGAAATCAACTCCCCATTGGTGAAAAGGGGCTTTTACCTGCAAGGGTCTAAGTGGCAATGCTCCTTGATACTTCAATTTCCTTGAAAAATTTCTGGTAAGCCTCACATTTCCTCACATGTGCAAAAGAATCATTGAACATTTTAGGCCAATAATAACCAGCCCTGAGAATTTTATGTGTAGTGGTCTAAGTAGAATAATGGCCTCCACACACCCCTTCATGAATTTCACTCAAGACATGTTCTTCTTGGGACTCATCTAAAAACAATAGCAATATACCATCCCTATTCTTCTAGAATAAGTCCCCTTCTATAAAAATGTACTTAGAGGCCTGCAACTTCAAAGTTCTCTTTTTATTATCATTCACCCCCTCAGAACACTTGATGTGTTTGAGATAATACATCACATATGTATATGATGGAGTATGTTCAATACTTGCAACAACCTCTTCCTTATCTTCTACATTGCAAATTTGGTTTGCTTTAATATTTGTTTCTGCCATCAGCCTTGCCGGACCCTATCCTCTTACCAATTTGGTAATTTGAATCTCCATATTCAACTCTTGGATTTTATTAATCCATCTACATCTCTTCTCTGTTACTTTCATCTACACCAATATATCTTTCACAGCTGCATGTGGGACATAAGCAATTATCTTAGCTCCAACAAGATAAGGTCTGAAAGATTTTGCTACTTTGACCAATGCATAAGCCTGTTTTTCCACAATATCATACTTCAATTTTGACCCGTGCAAAGATTTTCTCAAAAAGGAAATAGTTTTTTCATGGCCTTCATCATTCTTTTGTAACATGACAACAACTATGGTATGAAATGAAGCAAAAGAAAAAATCTGAAATGGCTTAGTAAAATTAGGGGACTTTAGGATAGGGGCTTCTTTAATAGCTCTTTTTATAAATATGAAGGCATCCATAGATTCAGTAGTCCAATCCAACTTCTCTCCTTTTTTCAACATCTTAGATATAGGTTTAACAATCTAAGCAAAATTGTACACAAACCTTCTAACAAAGTTAATTTGGCAAAAAAATGATTGGATTGCTTTGACAGTTTTGGGAATTGGGATTTTATCTATGGCATCTACTCTCTCAGGTTCTATCCTAATCCCATCCTTTGATACAATATATCCCAAAATTTTACCCTCTATAACAACAAAATGATATTTTTTAGGATTAAGACTAATAGTATTTTCCAAAGCTTCGATGAAAATCTTTTCTAGATCTCCCACATGATTCTCTACCCTTTTGGAATAAGCAATGAGATCATCTTGATACACCACCATTATAGCATTAATTAAATATGCAAATGCCACATCCATGGTTCTTTGAAAGGTTTCTCCTACATTTGTGAGACAAAATGGCATTCTTAAATAGACATACGTTCCCCATGGTGTAGTGAATGATGTCTTATATTGCTCAACTTCTTTGACTTTGACCTGATTATATCCAGAAAATCCATCCATCATTGACAATAGCTCACATCGTGTTACTTTATACAATATTGCCTCCATGTTTGGGAGAGGATAATTATCTTTTAGGGAAGCAACATTAAGATTTCTAAAATCTACACACAATCTTATGTCCCCATCCTTCTTCCTGACTAGAACCAAATTTGAGATCCATGTTGAATGTCTAATGATTTTAATAATACCTCCATCCCTGAGCTTTGCTAGCTCCTCTTGCATCTTAGGTTCTAGAGTTGGGTTAATAGGCCTCTTCTTTTGTCTGAATGGCTTTGTGTTTGGCTTAAGTGGAATCTCATGCTGAAAAATATCTTCTCTATATGCCTTCTAATCCTCATAGGACCAAGCAAACACATGCTTGTACTTTCTCAACAATGCAATCAACATTCTCCTGATGGTTGGGTTTATTTTCTTTCCAATATAGACCCTTTTTGGTGATAATTCAGTTACCTAATTTATTTCTTCAATATCTTCTATTTTAATAGGTATCTGCTTCATGAGAGAATGACAACTCCCATCATACACTCTTTCCAATGCTACCAGCCCTTTGGGAAGCTTGTTGGTTTTTAGCTGCAAAACGTCCTTCCCAAATACAGTCTATTTTCCATCCATTTCTTCCACAAGATCATTGAAATCAATCTCATGTGTTTCATACTAGTCTATACAACGAACAAACTTCAAAAGGTCAGTATCATCATTAAAAAACTACCAACTATATATGTTGTCAGGGACAATAGGTCTTGTTTTGAATTCAACCAGAAACACTATTGCCAAAGTGATATTATCCCTCTTTAAAGCTACACTAGCTAAGAACTCAACAATCAAATTTTCAGATCTATCTATCCAATCAATTGAAAATGCATGAAATAGTTCCACTATATCCCACACAACATTTCTATATTTTTTCAGCCTCTTGTTCTTTGCAGCATACTTTGATCTAACTTGTGACACAACTAGCTTAGAATCTCCCAAGACAATCAACAATTTAATCTTATGCTTGACAGCCATGTTCAAACGAATCAACAAGGCTTCATACTTTGCCACATTGTTTGTACATTCAAAATTCAACAAAAATTAATATTTAAACATTGTACCTTTAGGTGATATGAAAAATACTCCAGCTCCATTACCTTCTTGGCTGCAAGCCCCATCAAAATACATTTTCCACACACCTTGCTGATTTCTAGAAACAAACCTATCAATTGGGTCAGTATTCACTAATTCTGGCTGAGACAATTCTACCCTAAAACTCCCTAAATCCACATCACAGAAGCAATTAAGTTGTTCTTGAGGAACACACTCAACAATCTGATTCACCCTTGGTTCTCTATACAATTTTACTTCTTCACCATTAAGTGGTATTGTGGCATATAATAAATCAAACTGCACATTACCTCCAACTACTGTAGTCCATTGTCTTGACAAAAGAATTCCAAACTGAGAAGGTGTATCAATCACAATTATATCAATATTATAGGTTTCCTGTGGGTAGGCTGCTAATTTCACTTCTACATCTTTCATAATCCCCAAAATTGGGACAGGCCTACTATCCATGGCATAACATTTACCACCCTCAATATCTATCCACATACCAAGTTGTTTCATCACCCCTATTGGCATGATATTCATAGAAGCACCTAAATCTATCATGCAATTTCTTACCAATTTATCATTTATGAGTAAGGTATTAAAAAATGGATCAACTTGTGGTGTATTCATCAATGCAACATTTAGGAAAACTTCTGAAACTTTTATCATTCCTTTCTTATCAACAATTTCAAGATTCTCCTTTTGTTCATAGTTTATATTTTGATTCCTCCCACTAGATATTAATTGAATAGCACTTTCCCTATACTCTTTAATTTTCATCATTTCAAGTAATGGGACAGACATTTTACTTGGGATAAAGCTTGTATGAAATCAAAAGATGCACTTTCAGCTCTGATCACCTTCTTTTGTTTTGCTAATTCTCCTTTGTTCTCCTCTTTCTCCTTCTTGGATGTCTGATCTATCTTTTTTTTGTCCCTGGGAAATTATTTATTTTCTTCTTTGGGGACATACTCTTGCTCTTTTTTATCAGAGTGCTCATCATTTGTCTTTTTTGATATTTGATGGGACATCTTTTTATTTTTCAAAAATATTCCTCTTGGAACACCTTCGTTCTCATTCATTTTTCTATTTCTCAACCAATACTTGCTCTTGGCCTATTCAATAGCTGCAATAGTCAATCTTTTAATTTCTTCCTCAGTTGGTCTCCTCACATTTCTCTTATTAGTCTGATATGAT
The DNA here is from genome assembly GCA_007115665.2 of Sequoiadendron giganteum. NCBI lineage: Eukaryota > Viridiplantae > Streptophyta > Pinopsida > Cupressales > Cupressaceae > Sequoiadendron > Sequoiadendron giganteum. Next base: position 184,635,614 of record CM021107.1, on the reverse strand, counting down.
GTAGTAGAAGGACTTTGTTCACCATCACTTTTTTCATAGTCAATTTTTTTTTGTTGTTCTACCATGTGAACATTATATTTTTGATGATCAACATTATATTCATATCCTCCTTCTTCTGAAGATGAATACCCTTTCTCTATAGAGTGAAGAGTATGGGAAGTTAAATAGATATTATGGTCTTCTTCATTATTATTTTCTGATATCTCTTTCTCTGACACTGATTGAGCTACAACACATTGCTCTGAAGAATGTGGTAGGTCACAAACTGAACACCAAGGACTATTATCAACCATGTATGTCACTCTCTTCTTCAAAGGATTAGGCGTCTCTTTATTTCTCAGCATATCCATCACTGGCTTTCCGTCTCTCCAATTTGTATTATATGGCATGCCATGTAATCTTGGCCTTTCATTTCTATATGTGTTTTCCTATTTATTTGGAGGAGCATATTGGGGAACCCTTGGGTTATCCCTCTTAGCAATCATCCCTGCAGCCTTCCTATTATTTTCAATAGTGAGTGCTATCGTTTGAGCTTCAACTAAATTCTTGGGACACATGTTCCTAAGCTCATATCCAGTCTTAGGATCAAAAGATTTTAAATAAATACTCAATGCAGTAGGATCAACTAATTTGGATCTAGGAGGTATCTTATTATGCAACTTAGAAAACCTCTAGTTAAAGTCATAAGCTGACTCATTTTGATGTTTCTAAATAGTGACCAATTCATGCAAAGAAAATTTTGGTGCATATCAATTTCCATACTACTCAAGAAAACTTTCATAAAACACATGAATAGAATCAATAGAGGTTGTTGGCAAACCATTAAACCAGTCTCTGGCATCTTCAATCAGTGACATCATAAACAACCTCATCTTCATATCTTCATATTCCATATCCAAATCTTGCATAAAAGCATTAAAGCTCCTTAAATTTTCTTCAACTGTAATCACACTACTTCCTGTGAACTTAGGAACTAGAATTCTCCAACTATTGTCCATATGATAAGGACATATTTGAAATCCAACCAAATCAAACTACCTAATCATGGTTGTGTATTATGGAGGAGGTGGATTTTGGTAATTTTGATGTTGGTACAATGGATTATTATTTGCCACATATTGTTGATAAGGAGGTGGTTGAACACCTTGATGTTGTGGTGGATCATTTTGATGTCTATTTGGCTGATTTTGTTGGACCTGTGGGGATTTTGATGGGCCTGCATTACTGTTACCCTGCCTATGAGGTGGCACATATTTATGCAAATTAGCCATTTGAGTATTGAACTGAGCTTTCCTCAATTTCAACTCTTCAAGTTCTCTAATTGCTTGGAGCCTCTACTCATATTCTATTTTTTCTCTCTCCACTTCTTGTCTCTCATGTTCCAGTCTTGCATTTATTTCATCTCAAGCCATTTTTTCATAGTTCTCCTTAGAGGCTGCTTCATAGCCAAGTCCATCCTAATTCTCTTCAAGAAGTGTCATTTTCTTATCATATTCATGTTGTCTCTTTTTCATTTCAGCATCACATTCAGCCATGAATTCCTTAACCTTCTCAGGGTTTGGTTGATAGAAAGGATTCCTTTGTTCCTTAGGATTACGAGGTTCTCTTGAAGGACTATTTTCATTTGCTAGTGTACCATATGAATTATGTGTCTCTAGTGTTTCTTTTGATGTTTTCTTTTTACTTGCTAGGCCTATATCATCAATCACCTTCTTACCCTTATAATTCTTTTGGGTCCATTTATTTTTGTCATTAGGACCCTCACCATATTAATACAAAGACCTTCTTCCTTGCATGTTGTAAGAAATTGTGATAGTCTTAACTCTAGGATGATTCCTTTCTGATGTATATTTCACTTTATCAGTTTCAATGCACTTGTTCATTTAGAGTCGCCACTCACTTTATCCAAAAGTGAGAAAATTCTATAATTTATTGTTCCCAGCAGAGTCCTTTGTAAAATACCAAATCTATGATGAAGGCTCGGGTTCAGTTTAAAATTCTCCAGTGGAGTCGCCAAACTGTTGGTTCTCAAAAATGCAGGTTTTAACCAGAAGAGTTTGCCAAGTTCTTACAAAACTTTTGGCCAACGTACAAGGCCAATTACACAATTGAACCTTCTACTCTTTAGGTTCTGCTAGACCTAAGTGGGTGAACCTACATGAATAATGCAGATTTGAAATGTATTTCCTGCTCAAACAATCTATTCACAATCGAAAATGGAAGTGACTAGATAAAATCATGACTGCTACACCTACTGCATAAAAGAAAGGATTTGAAAATGTTATTTGATATGGAATCTATTCTCGGGGTTGTGATAGATCAGTGCCTTCTATCCACATGGGTAATGGAGTCAAAAATCAAAAATTGTGCGTGTTTCCCTCTCTGGATTAATTCAAGTTGTTAAGCACTTTAAGAAATAAGGTTCTAATGACTGGCATACAACTTCATTAATCTATGTCTTGCATAAATAGTGCTAGAATGTTTTCCTACCAAGTTCTTCTTCAACAATCAAAAAGAAATCCTAGAACCACAGTGATTTATTAAAAGAATTTGATTCTGAATTGCAGACACCAATTGATGAAATCACACAAAGTGAAAAATTGCACCTTGATAAACCAAACACATGCTTGATATATTGACTTAAATGATCTGAGGACTTCAAATTGGAGGCAACTAGATAGGAAATATAAATGATTATAACACAACAACTGAACATAGAATGGGTTTCACCAACTCAAAATAATTTGTCCATTGATTCTGCTTAGAAAGGTCAGTACATGATTTGCATTCCCCCAATCTGAAAAAATCTAACCGTTTTTCTCTCTTGCTAACACATTTCTCAATATATTTATACAGTATATCTCAAGGGTTGTGACCCTTCAATTTCTTGTTACAATGGCCTGAATTCATTGATAGAATTTAAAATATTTAATTGAGTTGCCTTATCAGCAAATTAAATATTTTACATAGTCTTGCATTTTTTATTTTCCTTTAATACTTTATCCGCTCCATTTTAAATCCTAGCAGTATGGCAGTAACTATCTTCACTATTGCCTCACTGTTATCTTTCCATCCACTGCGCTACCACGGTCTACTTTCTGACTGTCCACGGTGTAGTGGTAGTGATTGGCTGACTGTGCTAACCATGTACCATGCCATCGTGGTGACTGTGTTGACCGCACATGGTGTGGCGGTAATGGTTATCCCGACTGTTCCTTGTTGTTAACACTGTCGCTTCCTTGACCTGGCTAACTATTTACCGTGCCACCATGGTCTCTTTTCTGACTGGCTGCAGTATCACGGTAACCACTTATCGACCGCCGCGCTCACCACCTACTTACTACGTCATTAACTCATCACCCACCATGCTACCGTGGTCTATGTTTTGATCGCATGTAGTGTAGCAGTAACTATTCATGTTACCTCCATGGTCTACTGCTTTACCATGGTCATCATTTCATTTTGCTACGGTACCACGGTGACATCTCCCTAACCATCACTTCACTGTCTTCCACCACCCACCACGCCACCATAGCCTCCTTTCTGACCCTCCGCAGTTGCGTAGTAGCCGCTCCAACTGTCACCTTGCCGCTAACTCACTGCCACCTCTATCTGTCTTTGACCTGACTAATTTTTTACCACGCCATTGCTATCAGCTTGAAGATTGTATGTGGTGTAGCGGTAATAATCACTATGACTGTGCTTAAACATCACCGCTATACCGTGAGCCACTTTGCAAAAGGCCGTGGTAAAGAGGTGAAGGCCATGAAGGGTAAAAGCTGGTGGCATAAAATACTTAAGAGATGTGGAGGGAGAATGAAAAGAGTTTTTAAAGAAGGATAGTGAAAACACAAGCTCAAGTGGGCAAAAGACCTTAGGATTTTTATGTAAAATTTGGGTTCTAATGGGCCAACCGATGCAGGACCGCCGATAAGTACCTTTGAATGACCTCTTGAATTTTTATTTTTAAGGTAGATTTAGGTAGTCAAAATTTTATTTTCAACTGTGTCATTCTTTTTTCATCGCATATGCATTCGTATGCGATGCATTTGTTCATGAAACTACACAAATGCAAAATCACACCTAGGCATTTTTTAGGTCGTTTAGGGAAAAATCACATTTGTTAGTTTTTGCATCACATGTGATTTCATGCATCACATATGAGATTAGTTTAGGTGCATGCAAGAATGTGAAATGCATTTGTTAAAAAATAATCACATATGCATATTAGATAAGTGATTAAAATACAACACATTTGTAGTTATTTTGAGACATTTGCTTGTTACTTTGGGTTGCCTAGTTTTGTGACCCATTTGCAATATGAAATGCATATGCATGTTTGTTCAACGCATGTATGTTCATGCACCTCATCTGAATTTGAAACGACACATTTGACTATCAAATTTTGGAAAAAAAATCTGATAGAAAAATGAAATGATTTGATGTTTGACACATTGTTTGAATGCCTTTTGCAAGTTATATTAGATCTGATCTATACCTAGGATTCATGGCTGGATACTTTCGAGCTCAGAGATTAGTTAGTGACCATAGAGACACACTTGTTATGGAGACTTGGACTTCATCACGTATGCACCATGCCCACTATTCAGGAAAATAGAGGTATGCTTATTGCCCTTTGCGAGAGGTGGCATTCCAAGACTTCTTCATTTCATTTGCCTATTGGAGAGGGAATTTCCACACTGGAGGATGTTTACAAGATTCTTAGATTGCCTATCAGAGGTGAGAGAGTGATGTATGATACCTAGAGGGGTTTTAGTGAGATTAGTAGATAATATGTATATGATGATATTCGTAGTTTAGGGATAGAGCACTACAAGATTAGATGGCAGGTTTTAGTGTATAGATATGAGCGGATTGAGTGTATACTATGTTCATTGATTGTTGGAATAGTTCTTCCTAACCGTCGTGGTCATGGATTTCCTGTTGGGTGGGGGGAGATGTTAGTTGGGGTCCCTATTTATTAGCCATGGTTTACTTCCATCTTCATGATATAGCTTATAGAGATGTGCAGTCGATGAGCTGTGAGACTTCTCTTCTTATGGTTTGGGCATGGGAACACATTGCTGTTTTTCATCCTCCTGTTACTACTGACCAGAATGCGAGATTCCCTTATGTTTTTCGATATGCGGGAAACATCACACAAAGTCATGTGGGAGACATAGGATACTTGAGACATGCATTGGATACATTAGTTTAGTTTACATGGAGACCATACATGGATTGTGAGCAATGGTCAGATGAGGACAAACATTTAACTTACTATTGGTAGACATAGTACCTAATTGGGAGGACCGTTTCTACTATTCACATTATAGAGAGATATTTTTCAGAACATGTACTGAGATAGTTTGGTGAGGTGCAAGATGAGCCTAGAGGATGAGCAGAATTTTCTCGATCATCTAGAGAGGTTCCTTACTGGGGGCCTATGATACCAGTGGCTACTGCAGAGGTAGACATTCAGGCATTAAAACCTTTACAATTGGGATGGAGGGCTAGAGCAGCCGATCTAGGGACTACAGTTGCTTATGATACCTGGTGGGTTGCGCATCATCCTGTGGCATACACAGATCTAGATTAGTCGGCACCAATGGTGAGATGAGGGACAAGGCTGAGAGGGTAGCGCAGAGGTAGAGGTGGTGGCAGGGTTGGAGGCAGAGATGGTGGTGATGATGGGAGAGGTGGTGGTGGTAGAGGTGGGAGACAAGGTTCGTGGGGTTATAGAGGTGGTCAGTTAGGTGGATTATCACCTATCCATAAGGATGAGGTGGAGGTAGAGGATATATTGATGTTGGATCCCGAGGGTGGAGTGGAGATCAAAGGAGATCATGTTGTGAAGGAGGCAGTAGTAGAGGAGCATGCAGAGATGGAGGTTAGTAGAGAGGAGCATGCAGAGGAGGAGGCCGAGAGGGAGTACATGGATACTAATCCCCTTGACATACTAGCAGATTATGGAGAGGATGATGTTGAGGAGGAGATACCCATGGAGGAGTAGGAGAGAGAGCTCCAAGACAAAATTATAGAGGGGAGGCAGGATGAGGAGGCTCCCTGAGACAATGCTATGGAGTCCTTGGAGGAGAGGGTGAGAGTGGTTACCATAGAGTGGGATGCCATGCAGATGGAGATGGATAGTGCTCTTATGGAGACAAATCAGGCAGTATCCTGGAGGTAGGAGACAAAGCAACAGATTACTGAGATCAGACATCTCTATAGTGGTTCATCATCTAATTTTTTTCTCGTCAGTTAGTCAGGGCACTGGAGAGGGCTTCTTATTACAAGGATTTTTATGAGTTAGTGGTTCCTACTGAGAGATGAGCTACTAATTTTTTGAGGCATGTAGCCATAGATCACAGAGAAGGATTCAAATGAGGACACAAAGCATAGAGGGTGTGGTAGGACCATTGAAGATAGGTCCATATGATAGGCCTCCCACCACACAAAGAGTACCTCAGTGAGAGATGCACCCACATTCACCACATGGGAGTAGTGGCAATGGGACACATTGACATTTTCCTATTTGTGGATATTGTATTTTGATCAGAGAGCCTGTGAGCTCCTTTTTATTTATGGATACATTCTGACATTGTACTATGATACATGTTATTTTGAGATATATATATATATATGATGTTTGGCGGCATCTATATTATTTGCATGTATTACATGATGATGTTATTTATTTCTATATGATTATGCAGCTAGATGATGTATGTACATGTTATGGATGATCATTTCTACATTATGATGTGTTCATGCAGCCTATGATGTTATGTTAATTCTATATGATAATGGCTAAATGTTATGTATGCATATTATTATTATGGAATGCAATGTGATGTTTATATATAATGTGCTTTCTACATGTGATGCTATATGTACATGCAATGTTTTCATTATGTACCCTATGATAATTGAATGCTTATTATGCCATGATTTCCTAGATATGATAGATGCCTATATTTTTATGTTTTTGGAATGTAAGATATATATGATTTACAACGTATGGTATTTACATGATTTTTCTAAAATGAATGCATATGCAGGATGCTTTATATTTTTTTGCGCCAGTTTTCCATCTTAATGCAAGAAAGAAGAAATGTTAATCTAAAAAGAAATATGATGAAGAAAATATATTGATGTTAATATTAGCAATCTTTGATATTTTTCTGCATCACAAAAGGCTTTGGACTTTATCATCATTGGGTGGTAAATGACACAAATGGAGAAAAATACTAGGATATGACATAAATCAAGGTGTGCAAGGTCATCCACTTGCTAACAACAGGTAGGATTGTAGACAAGGAGTGTATTAAATCATACTAAGGGCACAGTTGCCCAAGTCTTTTTGTCAGGACAAACCACAGACAACAAACAAAGAAAAGATGGGTCATGAGATGTCATTTCTCATCTAAATCCTTCATGGGACATCCTCGAGGAAACTAGTAACATGACCAAAATTATAAAGTTTAATAGAAACTTGACAGACAACAGTCAAAGAAAAAGAGTCATGAAACATCCTTGCTTCTCTAAATCCTTCAAGGGACATCCTTGAGAAAGCTAGTAACCACACTTAAATAAAAATCTATAAAAACATAAGACAAAATAAGATATAAAGTCATCAAGCCAATAAAATTATTTTCCAAAACTTGATCTTGTGTGATTGTGTGATGTTTGACATAGCTCGATGTGAGGAATGACACATACCATATAAGATGTTGAGTCTAGTTTAAAATTTGCGACTATCTATGTAAGGCATGACAAAGCCTGGTTTCAAAATGGCACATGTCGTATAAGATGTTTGAGCATGATTTCATTGATGTGATAAGCTACATGAGGCTATGATGATTGATGATATCCATTGACAAGAAAGACATATCTTGCTAAAGACATAATTTGATTGTTTTGACAATATGATTGATTTTGACTTATTTGCCTTGTTGATGCTTGACTTGTTTAGATGCCTTGACTATTATGAGTGTGTGTGTGTTGGATTATATGGACCTAATATAATGTACCCTAAAGGATTGACCTAGTGTGGCCTCAGGGGTTCATCAATTGATGGCCTTTCCTACGTTATACACACAAAGACCTCATAGTTCAACTAGACTTTGACTGACATAATTGACTGAAAATATGTACCTAACTTGATGATATGATGTGTGTGATAGTGAATGTGATAGACCCTACGGGACTGACCTAGTGCAGCCTTGATGGCTCATTGTTTAATGGCCTTGCCTACGTTATACATGCAAATACCTTGTAGTTCGACACAACCAATGACTTTGATATATACAAAGGATGAGTCATGATTTTATGTGTGTGATACATGACAAACCTAGACAGATAGACCTAATGTCTCAGGGGACCATTGACTGATGGCCTTGCGTACGTCGAGTCACAAAGGCAACGTAGTTCGACTATGTCTATGACTTACTTGACATGACTGACTCTAACTCTGTTTTGGGATTTTTGATGTGTTTTGATTTTTTTATCTTTTCCAAGTATTTTGATGTTTTTGGATTTTTCCAAGACATTTTATGATGTTTTTGAGATTTTTTCAAGATATTTTCTGACGGTGGAATGCTATGTATAAGGTTTAAATGACATAGATCAAGAATTTTCCCCCTGTCAAGAATAAGACATACAATATGGAGTGGGGAGGCAGAGTGGACTTGATGTCAATCATTCCAAGTAATGGATAAGATAACTATTTATTATGGGTGATGATGAAAATTTTTGATTCGAATGATGGTAGAAAAAGGAGTGGAGTCGACTACACATGGCGCCTATTTGCTAGGTTTTCACCATGGTACTTATCCATAGCGTCACCAAAGTGGTTTTCACTATTGGATGGGTTATTTCTCTTTACTATTTTATTGATATTTCAATGTTTTTGGTGTTACAAAGACACCTGTTTGCCAGGTTTTCATTAGGGTAACAATTTTTGTATTTTCCTGATTAAGACATGGTTCTTAGAAGCTACGCATAGAATCTCTTGAGATGAAGGTTGTTGATTGGTGACAAAAGTGGTTTTCCTTCAGGGGTTGAGAGTTGATACACTCTTGATCTAAAGGCTTCTATAACAATATAAGGCCCTAACCAGTTAGGTTCAAACTTACTTGGCTTTTCTCGTTTAGCTTGATTCTTTGGGTTCTCCATTAAGACCAAGTCACCAATGACAAATCGTTGATTCAAAACTTTCCTATTATAGTTGCGATGAAGATGGTTCTGATATGATTGAATATGATCTAATGCCTTTGGTCTTTTTTCATCTAGGAATTCTAACTCATGCAATCTGGATACATTATACTCTTCATCGTCAATATGACCTTTCAAGGATACCCTTAGGGAAGGAATTTCAACCTCAATAGGTAAGATAGCTTCATAACCGAATACTAAAGAGCATGGAGTGGCACCGATGGGAGTACAAATGCTTGTACAATAGGCCCATAAGGTAGGATTAAGTTGTAGATGCCACTCACAACTAGCATCATTGACAGTCCTTTTGAGGATTCTGATAATGGTTTTATTAGACACCTCTGCTTGGCCGTTACCTTGTGGGTAATATGGAGTGGAAAAATGGTGTTGGATATGGAATTCTTCATAGAGATGGAAAACTTCTTGGGTTTTGAATGGATGACCATTGTCTGTGATGATGGATTGAGGTACACCATACCGACAGATTATGAAGTTTAGGATAAACTTGGATATTTGTGTGTCGGTGATGTAAGTCATGGGAATAGCCTCAATCCATTTGGTGAAGTATTTGGTGGCGGTTATAATGAACTTATGGCCATTGGATGATGGAGGGTGTATCTTATCTATGAGGTCAAGTCCCCATTGGGAAAAAGGACATGGTGAATTAATCAAATGGAGCTCCTGTGCTGGCATGTATATCAAATCTCTGTGTATCTGACACTTTCAAAATTTCTTGACAAAGATATATGAGTCCTTTTCCATAGAAGGCCAATAATAACCTAATCTCATAATCTTGTGGGCTAAGGTAGGACTGCTATAATGGGATCCACATATACCCTTGTGTACCACTTGCAAGGTTGTTTGTGCTTCTTCAGCATTGAGACATCTCATCAAGGTGTTATCTAAGGTACGTCTATACATGGTATCTCCGATGATGGTGTATTTGGAAGACCTATGGATAAAGGTTCTACGTTGGTTGTTTAATGGGTCTAAAGGTAGGATTTGGGCATTTAAATAGTCATATATGTCCTTGTACAAAGGGGAAGTAGGACCAACAATCATACACACCATCAAAGAATCAGGGATATCATAGGTAGGGACCAAAAGTTTTTTGACCAAAAA
>CM021107.1:184595061-184625176 GCA_007115665.2 Sequoiadendron giganteum | reverse complement strand
GATCTACATCATCATCTTTTGGGAATTGGGATTTTATCTATGGCATCTACTCTCTCAGGTTCTATCCTAATCCCATCCTTTGATACAATATATCCCAAAATTTTACCCTCTATAACAACAAAATGATATTTTTTAGGATTAAGACTAATAGTATTTTCCAAAGCTTCGATGAAAATCTTTTCTAGATCTCCCACATGATTCTCTACCCTTTTGGAATAAGCAATGAGATCATCTTGATACACCACCATTATAGCATTAATTAAATATGCAAATGCCACATCCATGGTTCTTTGAAAGGTTTCTCCTACATTTGTGAGACAAAATGGCATTCTTAAATAGACATACGTTCCCCATGGTGTAGTGAATGATGTCTTATATTGCTCAACTTCTTTGACTTTGACCTGATTATATCCAGAAAATCCATCCATCATTGACAATAGCTCACATCGTGTTACTTTATACAATATTGCCTCCATGTTTGGGAGAGGATAATTATCTTTTAGGGAAGCAACATTAAGATTTCTAAAATCTACACACAATCTTATGTCCCCATCCTTCTTCCTGACTAGAACCAAATTTGAGATCCATGTTGAATGTCTAATGATTTTAATAATACCTCCATCCCTGAGCTTTGCTAGCTCCTCTTGCATCTTAGGTTCTAGAGTTGGGTTAATAGGCCTCTTCTTTTGTCTGAATGGCTTTGTGTTTGGCTTAAGTGGAATCTCATGCTGAAAAATATCTTCTCTATATGCCTTCTAATCCTCATAGGACCAAGCAAACACATGCTTGTACTTTCTCAACAATGCAATCAACATTCTCCTGATGGTTGGGTTTATTTTCTTTCCAATATAGACCCTTTTTGGTGATAATTCAGTTACCTAATTTATTTCTTCAATATCTTCTATTTTAATAGGTATCTGCTTCATGAGAGAATGACAACTCCCATCATACACTCTTTCCAATGCTACCAGCCCTTTGGGAAGCTTGTTGGTTTTTAGCTGCAAAACGTCCTTCCCAAATACAGTCTATTTTCCATCCATTTCTTCCACAAGATCATTGAAATCAATCTCATGTGTTTCATACTAGTCTATACAACGAACAAACTTCAAAAGGTCAGTATCATCATTAAAAAACTACCAACTATATATGTTGTCAGGGACAATAGGTCTTGTTTTGAATTCAACCAGAAACACTATTGCCAAAGTGATATTATCCCTCTTTAAAGCTACACTAGCTAAGAACTCAACAATCAAATTTTCAGATCTATCTATCCAATCAATTGAAAATGCATGAAATAGTTCCACTATATCCCACACAACATTTCTATATTTTTTCAGCCTCTTGTTCTTTGCAGCATACTTTGATCTAACTTGTGACACAACTAGCTTAGAATCTCCCAAGACAATCAACAATTTAATCTTATGCTTGACAGCCATGTTCAAACGAATCAACAAGGCTTCATACTTTGCCACATTGTTTGTACATTCAAAATTCAACAAAAATTAATATTTAAACATTGTACCTTTAGGTGATATGAAAAATACTCCAGCTCCATTACCTTCTTGGCTGCAAGCCCCATCAAAATACATTTTCCACACACCTTGCTGATTTCTAGAAACAAACCTATCAATTGGGTCAGTATTCACTAATTCTGGCTGAGACAATTCTACCCTAAAACTCCCTAAATCCACATCACAGAAGCAATTAAGTTGTTCTTGAGGAACACACTCAACAATCTGATTCACCCTTGGTTCTCTATACAATTTTACTTCTTCACCATTAAGTGGTATTGTGGCATATAATAAATCAAACTGCACATTACCTCCAACTACTGTAGTCCATTGTCTTGACAAAAGAATTCCAAACTGAGAAGGTGTATCAATCACAATTATATCAATATTATAGGTTTCCTGTGGGTAGGCTGCTAATTTCACTTCTACATCTTTCATAATCCCCAAAATTGGGACAGGCCTACTATCCATGGCATAACATTTACCACCCTCAATATCTATCCACATACCAAGTTGTTTCATCACCCCTATTGGCATGATATTCATAGAAGCACCTAAATCTATCATGCAATTTCTTACCAATTTATCATTTATGAGTAAGGTATTAAAAAATGGATCAACTTGTGGTGTATTCATCAATGCAACATTTAGGAAAACTTCTGAAACTTTTATCATTCCTTTCTTATCAACAATTTCAAGATTCTCCTTTTGTTCATAGTTTATATTTTGATTCCTCCCACTAGATATTAATTGAATAGCACTTTCCCTATACTCTTTAATTTTCATCATTTCAAGTAATGGGACAGACATTTTACTTGGGATAAAGCTTGTATGAAATCAAAAGATGCACTTTCAGCTCTGATCACCTTCTTTTGTTTTGCTAATTCTCCTTTGTTCTCCTCTTTCTCCTTCTTGGATGTCTGATCTATCTTTTTTTTGTCCCTGGGAAATTATTTATTTTCTTCTTTGGGGACATACTCTTGCTCTTTTTTATCAGAGTGCTCATCATTTGTCTTTTTTGATATTTGATGGGACATCTTTTTATTTTTCAAAAATATTCCTCTTGGAACACCTTCGTTCTCATTCATTTTTCTATTTCTCAACCAATACTTGCTCTTGGCCTATTCAATAGCTGCAATAGTCAATCTTTTAATTTCTTCCTCAGTTGGTCTCCTCACATTTCTCTTATTAGTCTGATATGATGTAGTAGAAGGACTTTGTTCACCATCACTTTTTTCATAGTCAATTTTTTTTTGTTGTTCTACCATGTGAACATTATATTTTTGATGATCAACATTATATTCATATCCTCCTTCTTCTGAAGATGAATACCCTTTCTCTATAGAGTGAAGAGTATGGGAAGTTAAATAGATATTATGGTCTTCTTCATTATTATTTTCTGATATCTCTTTCTCTGACACTGATTGAGCTACAACACATTGCTCTGAAGAATGTGGTAGGTCACAAACTGAACACCAAGGACTATTATCAACCATGTATGTCACTCTCTTCTTCAAAGGATTAGGCGTCTCTTTATTTCTCAGCATATCCATCACTGGCTTTCCGTCTCTCCAATTTGTATTATATGGCATGCCATGTAATCTTGGCCTTTCATTTCTATATGTGTTTTCCTATTTATTTGGAGGAGCATATTGGGGAACCCTTGGGTTATCCCTCTTAGCAATCATCCCTGCAGCCTTCCTATTATTTTCAATAGTGAGTGCTATCGTTTGAGCTTCAACTAAATTCTTGGGACACATGTTCCTAAGCTCATATCCAGTCTTAGGATCAAAAGATTTTAAATAAATACTCAATGCAGTAGGATCAACTAATTTGGATCTAGGAGGTATCTTATTATGCAACTTAGAAAACCTCTAGTTAAAGTCATAAGCTGACTCATTTTGATGTTTCTAAATAGTGACCAATTCATGCAAAGAAAATTTTGGTGCATATCAATTTCCATACTACTCAAGAAAACTTTCATAAAACACATGAATAGAATCAATAGAGGTTGTTGGCAAACCATTAAACCAGTCTCTGGCATCTTCAATCAGTGACATCATAAACAACCTCATCTTCATATCTTCATATTCCATATCCAAATCTTGCATAAAAGCATTAAAGCTCCTTAAATTTTCTTCAACTGTAATCACACTACTTCCTGTGAACTTAGGAACTAGAATTCTCCAACTATTGTCCATATGATAAGGACATATTTGAAATCCAACCAAATCAAACTACCTAATCATGGTTGTGTATTATGGAGGAGGTGGATTTTGGTAATTTTGATGTTGGTACAATGGATTATTATTTGCCACATATTGTTGATAAGGAGGTGGTTGAACACCTTGATGTTGTGGTGGATCATTTTGATGTCTATTTGGCTGATTTTGTTGGACCTGTGGGGATTTTGATGGGCCTGCATTACTGTTACCCTGCCTATGAGGTGGCACATATTTATGCAAATTAGCCATTTGAGTATTGAACTGAGCTTTCCTCAATTTCAACTCTTCAAGTTCTCTAATTGCTTGGAGCCTCTACTCATATTCTATTTTTTCTCTCTCCACTTCTTGTCTCTCATGTTCCAGTCTTGCATTTATTTCATCTCAAGCCATTTTTTCATAGTTCTCCTTAGAGGCTGCTTCATAGCCAAGTCCATCCTAATTCTCTTCAAGAAGTGTCATTTTCTTATCATATTCATGTTGTCTCTTTTTCATTTCAGCATCACATTCAGCCATGAATTCCTTAACCTTCTCAGGGTTTGGTTGATAGAAAGGATTCCTTTGTTCCTTAGGATTACGAGGTTCTCTTGAAGGACTATTTTCATTTGCTAGTGTACCATATGAATTATGTGTCTCTAGTGTTTCTTTTGATGTTTTCTTTTTACTTGCTAGGCCTATATCATCAATCACCTTCTTACCCTTATAATTCTTTTGGGTCCATTTATTTTTGTCATTAGGACCCTCACCATATTAATACAAAGACCTTCTTCCTTGCATGTTGTAAGAAATTGTGATAGTCTTAACTCTAGGATGATTCCTTTCTGATGTATATTTCACTTTATCAGTTTCAATGCACTTGTTCATTTAGAGTCGCCACTCACTTTATCCAAAAGTGAGAAAATTCTATAATTTATTGTTCCCAGCAGAGTCCTTTGTAAAATACCAAATCTATGATGAAGGCTCGGGTTCAGTTTAAAATTCTCCAGTGGAGTCGCCAAACTGTTGGTTCTCAAAAATGCAGGTTTTAACCAGAAGAGTTTGCCAAGTTCTTACAAAACTTTTGGCCAACGTACAAGGCCAATTACACAATTGAACCTTCTACTCTTTAGGTTCTGCTAGACCTAAGTGGGTGAACCTACATGAATAATGCAGATTTGAAATGTATTTCCTGCTCAAACAATCTATTCACAATCGAAAATGGAAGTGACTAGATAAAATCATGACTGCTACACCTACTGCATAAAAGAAAGGATTTGAAAATGTTATTTGATATGGAATCTATTCTCGGGGTTGTGATAGATCAGTGCCTTCTATCCACATGGGTAATGGAGTCAAAAATCAAAAATTGTGCGTGTTTCCCTCTCTGGATTAATTCAAGTTGTTAAGCACTTTAAGAAATAAGGTTCTAATGACTGGCATACAACTTCATTAATCTATGTCTTGCATAAATAGTGCTAGAATGTTTTCCTACCAAGTTCTTCTTCAACAATCAAAAAGAAATCCTAGAACCACAGTGATTTATTAAAAGAATTTGATTCTGAATTGCAGACACCAATTGATGAAATCACACAAAGTGAAAAATTGCACCTTGATAAACCAAACACATGCTTGATATATTGACTTAAATGATCTGAGGACTTCAAATTGGAGGCAACTAGATAGGAAATATAAATGATTATAACACAACAACTGAACATAGAATGGGTTTCACCAACTCAAAATAATTTGTCCATTGATTCTGCTTAGAAAGGTCAGTACATGATTTGCATTCCCCCAATCTGAAAAAATCTAACCGTTTTTCTCTCTTGCTAACACATTTCTCAATATATTTATACAGTATATCTCAAGGGTTGTGACCCTTCAATTTCTTGTTACAATGGCCTGAATTCATTGATAGAATTTAAAATATTTAATTGAGTTGCCTTATCAGCAAATTAAATATTTTACATAGTCTTGCATTTTTTATTTTCCTTTAATACTTTATCCGCTCCATTTTAAATCCTAGCAGTATGGCAGTAACTATCTTCACTATTGCCTCACTGTTATCTTTCCATCCACTGCGCTACCACGGTCTACTTTCTGACTGTCCACGGTGTAGTGGTAGTGATTGGCTGACTGTGCTAACCATGTACCATGCCATCGTGGTGACTGTGTTGACCGCACATGGTGTGGCGGTAATGGTTATCCCGACTGTTCCTTGTTGTTAACACTGTCGCTTCCTTGACCTGGCTAACTATTTACCGTGCCACCATGGTCTCTTTTCTGACTGGCTGCAGTATCACGGTAACCACTTATCGACCGCCGCGCTCACCACCTACTTACTACGTCATTAACTCATCACCCACCATGCTACCGTGGTCTATGTTTTGATCGCATGTAGTGTAGCAGTAACTATTCATGTTACCTCCATGGTCTACTGCTTTACCATGGTCATCATTTCATTTTGCTACGGTACCACGGTGACATCTCCCTAACCATCACTTCACTGTCTTCCACCACCCACCACGCCACCATAGCCTCCTTTCTGACCCTCCGCAGTTGCGTAGTAGCCGCTCCAACTGTCACCTTGCCGCTAACTCACTGCCACCTCTATCTGTCTTTGACCTGACTAATTTTTTACCACGCCATTGCTATCAGCTTGAAGATTGTATGTGGTGTAGCGGTAATAATCACTATGACTGTGCTTAAACATCACCGCTATACCGTGAGCCACTTTGCAAAAGGCCGTGGTAAAGAGGTGAAGGCCATGAAGGGTAAAAGCTGGTGGCATAAAATACTTAAGAGATGTGGAGGGAGAATGAAAAGAGTTTTTAAAGAAGGATAGTGAAAACACAAGCTCAAGTGGGCAAAAGACCTTAGGATTTTTATGTAAAATTTGGGTTCTAATGGGCCAACCGATGCAGGACCGCCGATAAGTACCTTTGAATGACCTCTTGAATTTTTATTTTTAAGGTAGATTTAGGTAGTCAAAATTTTATTTTCAACTGTGTCATTCTTTTTTCATCGCATATGCATTCGTATGCGATGCATTTGTTCATGAAACTACACAAATGCAAAATCACACCTAGGCATTTTTTAGGTCGTTTAGGGAAAAATCACATTTGTTAGTTTTTGCATCACATGTGATTTCATGCATCACATATGAGATTAGTTTAGGTGCATGCAAGAATGTGAAATGCATTTGTTAAAAAATAATCACATATGCATATTAGATAAGTGATTAAAATACAACACATTTGTAGTTATTTTGAGACATTTGCTTGTTACTTTGGGTTGCCTAGTTTTGTGACCCATTTGCAATATGAAATGCATATGCATGTTTGTTCAACGCATGTATGTTCATGCACCTCATCTGAATTTGAAACGACACATTTGACTATCAAATTTTGGAAAAAAAATCTGATAGAAAAATGAAATGATTTGATGTTTGACACATTGTTTGAATGCCTTTTGCAAGTTATATTAGATCTGATCTATACCTAGGATTCATGGCTGGATACTTTCGAGCTCAGAGATTAGTTAGTGACCATAGAGACACACTTGTTATGGAGACTTGGACTTCATCACGTATGCACCATGCCCACTATTCAGGAAAATAGAGGTATGCTTATTGCCCTTTGCGAGAGGTGGCATTCCAAGACTTCTTCATTTCATTTGCCTATTGGAGAGGGAATTTCCACACTGGAGGATGTTTACAAGATTCTTAGATTGCCTATCAGAGGTGAGAGAGTGATGTATGATACCTAGAGGGGTTTTAGTGAGATTAGTAGATAATATGTATATGATGATATTCGTAGTTTAGGGATAGAGCACTACAAGATTAGATGGCAGGTTTTAGTGTATAGATATGAGCGGATTGAGTGTATACTATGTTCATTGATTGTTGGAATAGTTCTTCCTAACCGTCGTGGTCATGGATTTCCTGTTGGGTGGGGGGAGATGTTAGTTGGGGTCCCTATTTATTAGCCATGGTTTACTTCCATCTTCATGATATAGCTTATAGAGATGTGCAGTCGATGAGCTGTGAGACTTCTCTTCTTATGGTTTGGGCATGGGAACACATTGCTGTTTTTCATCCTCCTGTTACTACTGACCAGAATGCGAGATTCCCTTATGTTTTTCGATATGCGGGAAACATCACACAAAGTCATGTGGGAGACATAGGATACTTGAGACATGCATTGGATACATTAGTTTAGTTTACATGGAGACCATACATGGATTGTGAGCAATGGTCAGATGAGGACAAACATTTAACTTACTATTGGTAGACATAGTACCTAATTGGGAGGACCGTTTCTACTATTCACATTATAGAGAGATATTTTTCAGAACATGTACTGAGATAGTTTGGTGAGGTGCAAGATGAGCCTAGAGGATGAGCAGAATTTTCTCGATCATCTAGAGAGGTTCCTTACTGGGGGCCTATGATACCAGTGGCTACTGCAGAGGTAGACATTCAGGCATTAAAACCTTTACAATTGGGATGGAGGGCTAGAGCAGCCGATCTAGGGACTACAGTTGCTTATGATACCTGGTGGGTTGCGCATCATCCTGTGGCATACACAGATCTAGATTAGTCGGCACCAATGGTGAGATGAGGGACAAGGCTGAGAGGGTAGCGCAGAGGTAGAGGTGGTGGCAGGGTTGGAGGCAGAGATGGTGGTGATGATGGGAGAGGTGGTGGTGGTAGAGGTGGGAGACAAGGTTCGTGGGGTTATAGAGGTGGTCAGTTAGGTGGATTATCACCTATCCATAAGGATGAGGTGGAGGTAGAGGATATATTGATGTTGGATCCCGAGGGTGGAGTGGAGATCAAAGGAGATCATGTTGTGAAGGAGGCAGTAGTAGAGGAGCATGCAGAGATGGAGGTTAGTAGAGAGGAGCATGCAGAGGAGGAGGCCGAGAGGGAGTACATGGATACTAATCCCCTTGACATACTAGCAGATTATGGAGAGGATGATGTTGAGGAGGAGATACCCATGGAGGAGTAGGAGAGAGAGCTCCAAGACAAAATTATAGAGGGGAGGCAGGATGAGGAGGCTCCCTGAGACAATGCTATGGAGTCCTTGGAGGAGAGGGTGAGAGTGGTTACCATAGAGTGGGATGCCATGCAGATGGAGATGGATAGTGCTCTTATGGAGACAAATCAGGCAGTATCCTGGAGGTAGGAGACAAAGCAACAGATTACTGAGATCAGACATCTCTATAGTGGTTCATCATCTAATTTTTTTCTCGTCAGTTAGTCAGGGCACTGGAGAGGGCTTCTTATTACAAGGATTTTTATGAGTTAGTGGTTCCTACTGAGAGATGAGCTACTAATTTTTTGAGGCATGTAGCCATAGATCACAGAGAAGGATTCAAATGAGGACACAAAGCATAGAGGGTGTGGTAGGACCATTGAAGATAGGTCCATATGATAGGCCTCCCACCACACAAAGAGTACCTCAGTGAGAGATGCACCCACATTCACCACATGGGAGTAGTGGCAATGGGACACATTGACATTTTCCTATTTGTGGATATTGTATTTTGATCAGAGAGCCTGTGAGCTCCTTTTTATTTATGGATACATTCTGACATTGTACTATGATACATGTTATTTTGAGATATATATATATATATGATGTTTGGCGGCATCTATATTATTTGCATGTATTACATGATGATGTTATTTATTTCTATATGATTATGCAGCTAGATGATGTATGTACATGTTATGGATGATCATTTCTACATTATGATGTGTTCATGCAGCCTATGATGTTATGTTAATTCTATATGATAATGGCTAAATGTTATGTATGCATATTATTATTATGGAATGCAATGTGATGTTTATATATAATGTGCTTTCTACATGTGATGCTATATGTACATGCAATGTTTTCATTATGTACCCTATGATAATTGAATGCTTATTATGCCATGATTTCCTAGATATGATAGATGCCTATATTTTTATGTTTTTGGAATGTAAGATATATATGATTTACAACGTATGGTATTTACATGATTTTTCTAAAATGAATGCATATGCAGGATGCTTTATATTTTTTTGCGCCAGTTTTCCATCTTAATGCAAGAAAGAAGAAATGTTAATCTAAAAAGAAATATGATGAAGAAAATATATTGATGTTAATATTAGCAATCTTTGATATTTTTCTGCATCACAAAAGGCTTTGGACTTTATCATCATTGGGTGGTAAATGACACAAATGGAGAAAAATACTAGGATATGACATAAATCAAGGTGTGCAAGGTCATCCACTTGCTAACAACAGGTAGGATTGTAGACAAGGAGTGTATTAAATCATACTAAGGGCACAGTTGCCCAAGTCTTTTTGTCAGGACAAACCACAGACAACAAACAAAGAAAAGATGGGTCATGAGATGTCATTTCTCATCTAAATCCTTCATGGGACATCCTCGAGGAAACTAGTAACATGACCAAAATTATAAAGTTTAATAGAAACTTGACAGACAACAGTCAAAGAAAAAGAGTCATGAAACATCCTTGCTTCTCTAAATCCTTCAAGGGACATCCTTGAGAAAGCTAGTAACCACACTTAAATAAAAATCTATAAAAACATAAGACAAAATAAGATATAAAGTCATCAAGCCAATAAAATTATTTTCCAAAACTTGATCTTGTGTGATTGTGTGATGTTTGACATAGCTCGATGTGAGGAATGACACATACCATATAAGATGTTGAGTCTAGTTTAAAATTTGCGACTATCTATGTAAGGCATGACAAAGCCTGGTTTCAAAATGGCACATGTCGTATAAGATGTTTGAGCATGATTTCATTGATGTGATAAGCTACATGAGGCTATGATGATTGATGATATCCATTGACAAGAAAGACATATCTTGCTAAAGACATAATTTGATTGTTTTGACAATATGATTGATTTTGACTTATTTGCCTTGTTGATGCTTGACTTGTTTAGATGCCTTGACTATTATGAGTGTGTGTGTGTTGGATTATATGGACCTAATATAATGTACCCTAAAGGATTGACCTAGTGTGGCCTCAGGGGTTCATCAATTGATGGCCTTTCCTACGTTATACACACAAAGACCTCATAGTTCAACTAGACTTTGACTGACATAATTGACTGAAAATATGTACCTAACTTGATGATATGATGTGTGTGATAGTGAATGTGATAGACCCTACGGGACTGACCTAGTGCAGCCTTGATGGCTCATTGTTTAATGGCCTTGCCTACGTTATACATGCAAATACCTTGTAGTTCGACACAACCAATGACTTTGATATATACAAAGGATGAGTCATGATTTTATGTGTGTGATACATGACAAACCTAGACAGATAGACCTAATGTCTCAGGGGACCATTGACTGATGGCCTTGCGTACGTCGAGTCACAAAGGCAACGTAGTTCGACTATGTCTATGACTTACTTGACATGACTGACTCTAACTCTGTTTTGGGATTTTTGATGTGTTTTGATTTTTTTATCTTTTCCAAGTATTTTGATGTTTTTGGATTTTTCCAAGACATTTTATGATGTTTTTGAGATTTTTTCAAGATATTTTCTGACGGTGGAATGCTATGTATAAGGTTTAAATGACATAGATCAAGAATTTTCCCCCTGTCAAGAATAAGACATACAATATGGAGTGGGGAGGCAGAGTGGACTTGATGTCAATCATTCCAAGTAATGGATAAGATAACTATTTATTATGGGTGATGATGAAAATTTTTGATTCGAATGATGGTAGAAAAAGGAGTGGAGTCGACTACACATGGCGCCTATTTGCTAGGTTTTCACCATGGTACTTATCCATAGCGTCACCAAAGTGGTTTTCACTATTGGATGGGTTATTTCTCTTTACTATTTTATTGATATTTCAATGTTTTTGGTGTTACAAAGACACCTGTTTGCCAGGTTTTCATTAGGGTAACAATTTTTGTATTTTCCTGATTAAGACATGGTTCTTAGAAGCTACGCATAGAATCTCTTGAGATGAAGGTTGTTGATTGGTGACAAAAGTGGTTTTCCTTCAGGGGTTGAGAGTTGATACACTCTTGATCTAAAGGCTTCTATAACAATATAAGGCCCTAACCAGTTAGGTTCAAACTTACTTGGCTTTTCTCGTTTAGCTTGATTCTTTGGGTTCTCCATTAAGACCAAGTCACCAATGACAAATCGTTGATTCAAAACTTTCCTATTATAGTTGCGATGAAGATGGTTCTGATATGATTGAATATGATCTAATGCCTTTGGTCTTTTTTCATCTAGGAATTCTAACTCATGCAATCTGGATACATTATACTCTTCATCGTCAATATGACCTTTCAAGGATACCCTTAGGGAAGGAATTTCAACCTCAATAGGTAAGATAGCTTCATAACCGAATACTAAAGAGCATGGAGTGGCACCGATGGGAGTACAAATGCTTGTACAATAGGCCCATAAGGTAGGATTAAGTTGTAGATGCCACTCACAACTAGCATCATTGACAGTCCTTTTGAGGATTCTGATAATGGTTTTATTAGACACCTCTGCTTGGCCGTTACCTTGTGGGTAATATGGAGTGGAAAAATGGTGTTGGATATGGAATTCTTCATAGAGATGGAAAACTTCTTGGGTTTTGAATGGATGACCATTGTCTGTGATGATGGATTGAGGTACACCATACCGACAGATTATGAAGTTTAGGATAAACTTGGATATTTGTGTGTCGGTGATGTAAGTCATGGGAATAGCCTCAATCCATTTGGTGAAGTATTTGGTGGCGGTTATAATGAACTTATGGCCATTGGATGATGGAGGGTGTATCTTATCTATGAGGTCAAGTCCCCATTGGGAAAAAGGACATGGTGAATTAATCAAATGGAGCTCCTGTGCTGGCATGTATATCAAATCTCTGTGTATCTGACACTTTCAAAATTTCTTGACAAAGATATATGAGTCCTTTTCCATAGAAGGCCAATAATAACCTAATCTCATAATCTTGTGGGCTAAGGTAGGACTGCTATAATGGGATCCACATATACCCTTGTGTACCACTTGCAAGGTTGTTTGTGCTTCTTCAGCATTGAGACATCTCATCAAGGTGTTATCTAAGGTACGTCTATACATGGTATCTCCGATGATGGTGTATTTGGAAGACCTATGGATAAAGGTTCTACGTTGGTTGTTTAATGGGTCTAAAGGTAGGATTTGGGCATTTAAATAGTCATATATGTCCTTGTACAAAGGGGAAGTAGGACCAACAATCATACACACCATCAAAGAATCAGGGATATCATAGGTAGGGACCAAAAGTTTTTTGACCAAAAACTCGAATTTAGGCACATTGCTAGGAATATCCAACAAGGAACCCATGGTTACCATAGCATTTTTTGCCCTATTCTGAATGCGTGGTATTTGTTGAAAAGTGATGTCATCAAAGTATTGCTTGAAACTATCAGCCATGCACTTGTAGGGAGCAAGTTTCTCATCTTTAGTTTCATACTCATCATTAACTTGTCGGACTACTAACTGAGAATCTCCATAAACATGTGAACTCTTGATCTTCCATTTGGTTGTCATTCTTAGTCTTTTCACTAGGGCTTCATATTCCAATATGTTGTTGGTGCAAGGGAAAGAAATCTTTAATGGTTTAGGAATAGTATCGCCTTGAGGTGTAACAAATAGTATGCCTACTCCTGAAACATGATTAGTATGTGACTAGTCAAAGTATAATTTCCATGTGATTCTAGTGTCAACTTTGAAGATAAACTCATCAAGAAAATCTTCCACTAAAGGAAGGCATGCCCTAATTGGTGCATCTGCTAATTGATCTGCAATTACTTTCCCTTTTATAGATTTCCTTTCCACATACTGGATGTCATATTCACTAAGTATCATCACCCATTTAGCCAATCGACCTATTAATGTTGCTTTACTTAGGAGATGTTTTAGAGGATCTATCTTTGTGACCAACATAGTTTTGTGGTTTAGCATATAGTGCCTAATTTTTTGAGTAGCAAAGACTATCGCAAGATAGGCATGTTCTATGTTATTGTAGTTCAATTCATATCCCACCAAAGTATGACTGATGTAGTACACTGCCCTTTAATGACCTTGATCATCATTTTGTGCGAGTAGGGATTCTAGTGCTGATTGAGTTGCTAAAATGTAAAGTATCAAAGGTTTTTCATCTGTAAGTGGCATTAACATAGGCAATGTAAGCAAATAATCCTTGATTATTTGGAAAGATTCTTGCCATTTGGGTGTCCATGCAAACGTTACCCCCTTCTTCAGAAAATGTTGGAACGGATGTATCTTGTCTACTAACTGTACTATGAAGCGTCTGATAGACTGTAATCTCCCTTGTAGTGTTCTTAGTTGACCAATGTTGACTGGTGGAGGCATGTCCATTATAGCTCTTAATTTTGTAGGGTCCACCTCAATGCCTCTTCTAGAAATGATGTATCCTAGAATTTTTCCTGATTTAACGCCAAAGACACATTTTTTTGGATTCAGTCTTACATTGTAATTTTCCAGTATTTGGAATATCTTGTCAAGTACTTTCAAATTATCTGCTCTTGTCAATGATTTGGCTATTATTTCATCAACATAATCTTCCATGAGAGTATGTACAAGGTCATGGAAAATAGTCGTCATTGCACGTTGATACGTAGCTCCAGCATTTTTGAGCCCAAAAGGCATAACATTCCAACAGTATGTTCCCCATGGACATGTGAAAGTTGTCTTGTGTTGGTCTGAAATAGCAATTTTGATCTGATTATACCCACAAAAACCATCTATGAGGGATAGCATCTCATATCCTGCTGTAAGGTCCACTATCATGTGAATTTTCAACAAAGGGAAGTCATCTTTAGGGCATGCCTTATTGATATCTCTGAAGTCTATACAAATGTGGATGCCCCCAGAGGGTTTGATTACTAGGAAAAGATTAGAAATCTAGTCTGCATAGTCTATGGACCTGATGAATCCAACATCCAATAGCTTCTTAAGTTCATCTTTGACTAGTAAAGCAATTTGTGGATACATTTTCCTTAACTTCTATTTGACCAGCTTAACACCTAGTTGTAATGCTAGATGATGCAATATAAGGTCTGGATCTAGCCCAGGCATGCCGACATATGACCATGCAAATTTTATCTATCTCTTTGTGAAGAAGTCTCAAAACTATTGTTGCTTTGTCTCTGTCAAAGATGTTGCAAAGTATATTACCCGTGGGTTTTCTTCAGTGTTTATGTTGATCTCAATAGACTCTTCTACTAACATGGGTGACTTTTCCTGAGCAACTTGGAGAATGTTCAAACCTCCATCCTTGGGTGACTCAAAGAGGTTTTCACCCTCAGATGCGTCATTTATTTTTACTATTTCTTTGTCCAAAGGTGCCTTTCGGTTTTCACCTAGGGACTTGCCATTTTCATCATTTTCATTGTTTTTATTTTTCTTTTCAATTTTGCAACTAGAGGTATGAAAAAACTCCCCAAAATATGCTTTGTCATCCAAGTCTATTGTAAATCCAACTTTATGATCACCTCTAGGTATGCCTTCTCAAAGTCCCATGAACTCAGCTATCACTTCGTCATTCTCGAATATGTCTTACATGGGTGTACCTTATTGATCCCAATTGATAAGTTGGGGATATACAAGGGGCATGTCATCATCAGAGTTATCAATGTGGAGGCTAACAAGGTGAGGATAGATTGGTTGGCATGATCACAAAAGTTTTGGACTAACTCCTTTTTGTTCTTTTTCCCGTGGACAAGTAAACTTTGATGTGGGACTACTGTAAGGGCTAAGTCGTCATAAGATGGTTCGTTCTGTGCCCAAGTGGTAGGATCAAGGGTTTCCCAATAGTAATTCTTATGCCATTCTTATTTTGACAAGGAATTTTTAGGATGGGGACTAGATGGATTAGGTACAAAGTTTTATCATTTTGTCAAGTTCCCCAAATAACTTATCTAGGTCTATTATGCTAGTGGAGGAAAGGGAATCCCATTCATATTTTCTTGAGTCAGGGGAGTTATCATAAACTGGGTCTAATGGTTTGTGGGATATCTCAATTTCTTTTGAAGAACTTACTTCCTCTTGTAACAATGACAAAGTACCAAGAATACCAATTGTAATCGGTTGAAACCCTAGCCCTAGGCATTTTGGTCATGGTGCAACAATGATTGGCTCAGTCCTTCCATTTTGATGAAGTCCTAACCCACTATGCCTATCATATCCATTACTTTGCATTATCATGAAGCCTTTTCCATATTTATCCTTAGATCTTTGAATAGAAGGTGAAGGGTATTCATTATCTTCTGTGTACAACTAGGAGGTGATTTCATCTTGGTTTGTAGCTTCTTTACTTAACTCTCCCCATTTTTTCAATTTCATTGTAGGAGGGACATGGAACGTGAATATTGATTGTCTCCTATCTGCTATGGGTAGACCATATGACTTAGGAGGAACCATTTGACTAACACAATATGATGCTTTCATGTTGTATTCTCCATAGCCATTATCTTGGATCTTTACCTTAGGAGTGGATGATGGTGTTTGTGATGTAATGGACTTGGTAAGAGTTGATGGATCAATGTACAAGGATAAGGTGGAGGATAAAGCTTCTTGATTGACTAGGAACTCTCTTTGTGGAATTTCTTGTAGGCTTGTGCAATATTGGAAAGGATTTGGATCACCATCAATGGTGACATCTGTACCATTGTACAAGAATTTAAAACACTGATGATATGTGGAAGGGATGGCTTTCATAGCGTGTATCCAAGGTCTACCCAACAAAAGGTTGTAGGGAAGGGTGAGATCCAAGACTTGGAAACTAGTGTCCATAACTATAGGGTCAATCCTGATAGGGAGTATGACAACTCCTTTAGATGATCTTTCCTCATTGTCATATGCCTTAATGACTATACTCTTAGTGGTGTCCACACATGATTTTGAGAAACCTAATTAATTAACCAATTTCAAGGTGCAAAGGTTCAACCCTACTCCCCTGTCTACCAAGACTCGTCTAACTTTGGTTTGATGGACAAGAACTTCAAGGTGTAGGGGGTCATTATGATTGGTCTTCTCAGTTGAATAATCCTACCGAGAGAATGTAGCATGATGGGAGTTGGTTAAGTATCCTACCATTTCTTTGAAATGATTGACATCTAAGTTGGTAGGGACAATTGTGCTTTACAAGGATTTATTGAGAATGGCTCAATGATCGGTTGATTGGGTCAATAGTTCCAAGATGGATATATGTAGTGGGGTCTTCCCCAACTGGTCAAGTAAGTTATACTTAGGCTTGGAAGACTATGGTGGTGGCTCTGATGAAGGAGCTAGAAGGGTTATCTTGGTTTTGCATGTATTGACAATACATTCAGGATGCTTCTTTATGGTAATGGTATTGATATTTTCATCAGCAGCTCATATATGATTGATGATAGTACCTAGTTTATGATCATACTTAGCACTATTATAATTGGCCAAGGTATTATTCTTAGTTCTCGAACTGGAGGCCTTTCCTTTCCCATGGTCATGTAGTGGATCTATGAAGACCTTGTGATCACTGTTCTTGGTATGTTTCTACCCATTGACTTCTATGGTTTTGTCTTCAACAAACTCTTGTATGATATTTTTCAGTTGTTGACATTGTTGTAGGTTGTGTCCCTTTGTTTTATGGTATTCACAATAGGCATTATAATCCCACCATGAGGGTTTAAACTGTCTAGGGTCATACTGTTTTGGTTTTAGAGGTTTTAGGAGATTATTTTTAATCAGTTCTTTGAAAACTATCTCGATTGGTTCCCCCAAAGGGGTAAATTTACGTTTAGGAAATCTCCTTCGTGGTCGTTGTTGTTGTGAATGTTGGACAAAGTTGGTTGTTTGATCCAGATTATTAGTTATGTCTTGATCGGAGTTGTAACCTCTAAGTGTGATGGAAGGTCCCACATGTAGGGTCTTAGCATCAACAATACTGTGATTTGTCACATTTTTATTCCTAGACCAAAATTTGTTTCTATCGTTCGGAGGGTTTTGGTGTTGAACAACTGGGTTCTTGCTTGGTACCTTAATGTCTCCTTTGTCAATAAGGACATTTTCAAGTATGATTCTTTTTTGCACCATGTCTAGGAAATAAGTACAACAATGTACTCTTAAGCCACTTCTCAGTTTCAGATGAAGATTTTCAAGGAATGTCATGACTTTTTGTTTTTCTGGTATCTCAACTAGATATCAACTAGCTAAAATTCCCCATCTCTGAAAGAAAGTGGTGAAAGTTTCACCTTCTTCTTGCATAGTGTGACACAAGGTAGCTATCATGATTTCATTTTCTATGTTGAAGGAAAAGTGTTCGAGAAAAACTTCTCAGCTAATTCGCTCCATGATCTTATGCCATATGGTAGTTTAGAGAGCCATTCCAATGCTATCCCGACAAGGGTTTGCGGAAATAGTCTCATTAAATACGTAGGGTCATAATAGATGTCCATGCATGTTGTAGAAAATTCTATGATGTGTTCCAAAGGATTCCTCTTCCCATTATACTTAGGAAATTTTGGTATAATATATCCATGTGGGAAGGGTTTCATGTATAACACTTTTTCAAAAGGACATGGACATAAATCTTGCACTAGGACAGTTCATTTTCTGGACATAGACATACTATCCATTTGTTGTTGAAGTATTGGCATTTAATTATGCAGAACATCTACCTGTGTCAAGGACATGTTGTTTGCATTGTTAGGATTGATGTAAGTGTTCAGAAATACTATGTTCTGTGACGGATTATGATTTGGTGAGGGTATATATCCTATTTGAATGTTCTGATTTGGTGTAGGGATATATCCTATTGGAATGTTTTGATTTGGTATAGGAATATTTCCTTTCAGAATGTTCTGATTTGGTATAGGAATATTTCTTGTCAGAATGTTCTGATTGGGTATAGGAATATTTCCTTTCGGAATGTTCTGATTGGGTATAGGAATATTTCTTGTCAGAATGTTCTGTGTAACCCCTATTTGTGGAATGCTAGTATGTGGTATAGTTGTGTTTGTACCAACTTTGGATCTTTTACCAATAGTGTTTGTGCCAAAGGGGTTTGATGAAGATGCTCCTGCAGTGAATTGTAAACCTTGTGTTATGTTGAATGGGGTTGTGTTTACAATTGATGATGTTTGAGTAGGTATGTGAGTTTTCATTTCTATGGTAATTTGAGGAACAAAGACACTTGACATCATGGTTTGCGTTGTTTGAGTAGATGTTGTTTTTAAAGTGTTAACATTAAATCCTAGTGGTAGTGTGGCACCTTCTACTAGAAACTTTGCTAGATATCATTGGGGATCATTTTCCAAACACTCATCCATAAAGGATTCAAACTTAGGATCTTGTATGACAACGTCTATGTCTTCAGAAAAGAAAGTTTCCTTGTGCGTCTCTAGTGATGTGTTTCTCAAGAAATTTTTTATGTGGTCTCTCTTTCCTTGATGGTTGGTTTCCAAAAGGATTGATGAATTCATTAGGGTCTAACATTTCTCTTTGTTTCTTCTTAGCCCTTGTTTCAACCATGAAAATGCAAAACTATGTCTAAAAATTGATGTCCTATTTCTATGTTTTTGGGATATTTTGAATATAAAGGATGTCACTAAAATCAAGGATTTATAATATGATGTATACTAGGATGACATACACTAGGATGGATTATATGCAAAAATTTTGAGTAGAATACGTCGATAAATGATTCTAAGCGGGTTTATCCTACCATCTATGGAATAATCCAAAACTATGACTTAACTTTACCAAGGAACCTGATGTAGGACAAAGACAACTGATAAGGTGAATTTCCCAAACTAGATTGATGAGCTGGAAGGATTCACTAGTAAGAGAATAATGACTAGGTTCAATGATAAGGACAAATCGAAGCATGATTGTATCCAATGATGTAGAAAGCTATTCTATTATATGATATGCAAATTCCTATGGGGTAATTGAGCTTTTGCACCTAAGATGACTATATCTAAGACATAAATGACACCTAAACAATGCAAGGTTTTTGATAAATTCTCTAGTTTCTATCCAAGATTGACCATAAGAAATATAAGTGAAAAAGACAATTTGTTTTTCTGACTGAGTTTTCAGATTTTGAGATTTTTGTTGACAATCAATTGTGACTCAGGTTGCAAATGTGTTGATAGATTTGACAGATGGGTTTCCAGTTTCATATGCGACTAACTAATAAAACCTAGTCTCGATTGTTGAAAGTTAGATGTGACCTTTGCAGAAAGATGTGGTTTAAGTTATGAAAGATGCAACTCACTTAGCAGATGTGAGTCAAAATCTAAACTCTGTGAAAACTAAATTTTGTTGACAGACACATGCGGTTTTTGGTTTAACAGTTGCGACTCATAATTACACATGCAACTTGAAATTTGGCAGTTGCAACTCACTTTACTGTTGTGGTTTTCTAATGAAAAAATTATGATTGACTTAGTTTTATGATCAAGTTTTAGAAAATAACGCAAAAATAATCACAAAATATAAAGTGTTTTTAGTTTTGACATGAATGAATTTATTGAAATCAAAAGACAATTACATCCTAGGATTTTATAGATAGTATTTACTGAGTTCTTACTTGGGTTTCCCCAGCTACACATATTCAAGGCGGATGACTAGTAGCTTGACCCCACTGGCTCCCCTCCATGACATTCAGTTATATGGGGCAGCCAAGCTATTGTACCCATGAAACTCCCATGGCATACATTTCATCTCTACACATGAACTGTAAGAATGTAAGATGGTTTCACAGGTCCAACCTGTTGCACCAATAAATAGATTGGGATTTTGGAAAAACTACAAAAAGATTTTTAGTAAGGGCATTTTGTTCGTGGGGCACCATCCATGCAGTGAGAGACCATTGCTGCCCTTCTTGTCGAAACAATGATCGTGATTTTTGGGGTTTCCCCCAAAAATCCACTTTTATATACCAGCTGGAAGTCACTAGCGACAAGCATGTTACCGGTTTGAGTCATCTTGGGGTGAGTACTTTTTCCCACCAAGACAAGCCCAAGTTCTAGAGTCAGTAACTGATTCTCTTACACCTAGGATCACACAAATGCACAAGGTGAGAGGATACTTCAATATAAAGAATCGTAAGGGTAATTACAAAGTGTGTTTTCACACTAGACAAAGTAGACACTGGTTAATTTTAAGCCAAATGACAATTATCTAACTAGAAAACATAAAATTTCATTTTAAATATTTAAAGTCTTCGACAACAAGTCCTGGATGTAATTTGTTATTAGTTTTGTTGGTATTCCTCATTCATCCTGGAAGAAAAGGGGTTTAGTTTTCAATATCTACTACGCTTCATCCTACAAAAACTATGTTATCCTCCTTAATCACATGCTGCAAAAAAAAATTAGCAAAAATAAAAAAACAAAAATTAGAAAATCATAAAACAAAAATTTGAAAATTCAGATAAAATTACTAGCTAGATGTGTTGTTTAAAGCTACAGATGCATCATGGTTTTATCAGTCGAATGCATCACAGAAAGCCCCAAATGCGTCTCATATTTTAGATGCATCATGGAATTTGTCAGTTGCGGTTCGTGAAATCAGATGTGTCGTTTCATCAATCAAATTCATTTTTTTGTACGATACCTACAAAAGAAAAAGAAAATAAAAAATAGAATGGATTCACGAAGATTGAAGCATCTTCATGTTGGGTTCACCAAATGTAATCTAGATAAAATGAATCTACAAGCGAAGATGGTTAAATCTAATCTAAACATGTATTAATCTAAATCAAACAACTAAGAACGAAGAAAATAAACTAAACAGTAAATAAAGCAATATGAAACAATCTCATTAAATATCAGTCCACTCCTTCGAATTATCTTGATTGTCCTTCTCTATTTTTCCTTTTGTAGTATAATTTCCCTCATATTTTCATAAGTGTGCAAGTATATCCTTGAAGTATGTGATTAAAGAAAAACATCGAAGATTAACAAGTCTCTTCCAAAAGTATATTAATTTCAGGAGGAGGAATAATGACAAAGGTCAGCCAATTTATAGAAAGCTAGTTTTTGAATGATCGACTTGAATTCAAAAGAGAGATCAACGATCGAGATTGATGAATTCCACGCAATATGAGATTTGTGTCAGTTAGAATGTGAGTTCGAAAATTCTACAAGATAAAGATTAAATTAAATAATAATTTAATCTGGTGTTAAGACAATTCAAAAATATTTAAGAATAGACATTAAGATTAAATAAATGATTTAATCTTTAGTTGAAAGTCTTCGAAAATAGAAAAATAAGACTTTGAATGAAAATGATAAAGTTATAACTCAACAATGATCTGTTTGAATGCACACATGAATTAATTAATTAAATAAAGATATTTAATTAATAAATATGTGCATGCATATGAGTCTTAACTAGATAACTGACTAGTTATGACAGAGAGTCTCTTCACAAACACGATCAAATATCGAATTAGAAGATAACTGATGGATTTAAATAGATCTCGAGTCACATGGTGAGTGAATAATTAGTTAAGTAGGCGATAAAAGAATGTGATAGAAATAACTCTTTTTATGAATTAAATGATTATTTAATTCAACATTCAAAATTGAAGGATTTAATTAAATAAAGAATAATTGATTTAATTGAAATTTGAAAAGGTTAATTGAATAATTAAATAATTCGAAATGAATATTTAATTATAGTCAAAATATGACAAAAGGTAAATTAAATAATAAATTATTTAATTCAGAAAGAGAATTAATTAATTAGCGATGTAATTAAATAAATAAGATTCATTTAATTAATCAAAGTTGTTTAAGGGTCATAATGAATTAATTAAACAATTAAAGTTATTTAATTAATAGAAGAAAGATGTGTATAGGAAATAATTAAATAATTAATATTATTTAATCGTGACCATGGATACTAGAAAATTATGTCGAAAGTGGTGCTTGCAGGCCTAGACCAATCTTCATTGTCTACACATGTATCAAGAAAATATAGATGATGTTTGATATAGTGTTATAGTTTTTCTATCCCCATATAGTGGAAATTACTTTTGTACACGTTATAGTAAAATTTAGACCAAGTATGGAAGGAGCATTAAATATAAGGTGTTAAAAATATAACAACAAATGCAAAAACGTAAAGAACAATAGCAAATAAATAATCTTCCTATTAATTATTAAATGGGGATTACATATTTATAGGAGAAGAAGATTCAACCACTTTCTATAATCATGGTAACCCATTTGACTACAAACTAAAACTAGTGATAGCTAACTGTAGCTATTTGACACCAAACTAGTCTAATGACAATACACTAAATATAAAAGATAACAACTTGGAAATGTGTACACTATTCTATTGGCACATGTTTATTTTGTTAATGATGTTGGACTGTTATTTGCTAGCATCCCCTCTTAATGCTACAACATAAAACTAGTTAATAACATTTCAATACACTATTCTATTGACACAAGTTTATGTTGTTAATGATGTTGGAGTGTTATATTCCAACACCCCCTCTTAATGCTACAACATCAAACTAACTAATAACATTTTAATAAAAAATACATTATGCAGAAGTTATTCTTTTAAAATAGTTATTAGACCAATAAGAATTCTTCAAGCTTCTCCCCAACTACAGTATAGTCATTTAGCTATCATCCAAGTTACCAACATCATTGGACACCATTTACATATAACCTCATCACCCTTGTAAAGGTATGTTGTTGAAATTTTGGATATTTAATCTCCCTTGAACTATTGGACACCAATCCTCACATGTATTTCTCATAAACTTAATGAGGTATAGTTTCTTCAATCCATAAGAACAACTATTGAGCATAAATTATCTATCCTCTACCTCATCTTTCCATGTCTTCAAAGTGTTAGCCTCTTCAAAATAAAATAATAGATCCATCTTCAATGAAGTCATAATCACTATCATATGGTGGTTCATCATCAATGACTAACATTCTCTTAGTTCTTATAGCTCAGTAGTAGAAAAATTCATTGTAACAACAACAAAAAACTTACAATCTCACAACAATAAGACCTACCATTAGCTATGATACCATTTTAAAATTATAACAACAAATGCATAAACATAATGAACAACAACAATAAAACACTTTGCAATTTAATCATTAAATAGGGATTACATATTTATAGGAGAAAAATATTCAACAACTTCCTATAATCATGGTAACACATTTGATAGAAAACTAAAACTATTGAGAACTAATTGTAGTTATTTGACACCAAACTGGCCTAATTACAACAAATTAAACTTAACAAATAACAACTTGGACACCTCTACACTATTTTATTGACACATATTTATTTTGTTAATGATATTGGAGTTTTATATTCCAACAGAAGGAAGAGGCTACTATTAACACAATTCGAGACTAGTTGTTGATGGCACCCACCCCCTTGTAGGTACCTAAAACCCCTTTTAAACAAGAAAAAATATGGAAAATGAGAGGTTGTGTTGCTGTAAACAACCTCACGTAGCTTTTAGAAAGGTCTATAGATGTGTTGTGGGTCCAATAAAAAGTTTTAGAGGCATAAAATTAACTACAGAGACACAAACTATGTTGCTGTCAAAAATAGACTTTTGTTGTAGGTAGCTATAGTAATGGTTGTAGGTGACTATTCAAAATTTCAGCAACATAAAATACTCTAAACTTGCACACAAAATTACATACTTGAAGAATAGAAAACTAATTTCAAAAAATACTCACAAACACATGGATAGAGATAACAACTATGGAGAGGGTAATTATATTATTTTAAAAATATAATGTTTTTAGATTCTTTTACACACATTTATACAATAGTTGCAAAATAGAACTTCCTCTATTATTCCTCTTCCTTCCTCTTTGTTTGCTACATGTCTATTATTATCCTTTGTTGCTTCTTCTTCAGCTAATATTTCCTCTATTCACTTTTCCACTTGTGTTCTTCTATGATTTCTACTATTCTAAAACTTATCTTCTTTTGTTTTGTCTCATCCTTGTTGTTCTCTTTTCCTCTCTTCCCAACTACCAAAATCTGGAAACTTCATTTTAAAAATCACACCTAAACCTTACGGAAATACTAAAAAAGGTCATTAATGCTGCAAATACCTATTTTTGAATTCCAAAAACTCCCTCTCAAACCTCTTCTTTATCATTCTTCTTATTATTGCTCATTAAATGATCTCATGGGAGGTAGTTTTCTGCCCCAAATCAAAACAAAAATTAAATTTAAAATTTAATAACTTATGGCTCCATATACGGTGGCAAAAAAGTATAAAATTCTATTTGAAACAAAATTCCCTTGCATCAAACTACTAGGCTACAAATATTTGAGAGCCCCTACTCACAGTGTAAAAATTTGTGTTGCGAGTTAAAGGTCTGGTTGTTGTGGTTCAACAACTCTATCATCTTTTATTAATTGGAATGATTCCAATTGTATTGGGCTTAACCATGTTGCATTTTCTACTAGTCTACACTTCCATTTTAATAAATACTAATAGTACTCCTTTCCTATTATCTTTCTAACTACTCTAGAATCTAAAATATATTCAATTTCCTCTTTTTCTTTCCTAGGTAGCTGCTCCTATTTTTCTAGTAATATTTATCTCTTTCTTTCAATTGGGATGTCTCTCTCTCATGGTAAGTATATAAATCTGAAACATTAAGTATGGGTGAGATTTCCAAACCTATGGGCAGCTCCAACTCATATCCATTTGGTGAGAAATAGATGATTTTGCACAATCCAATCTTCTTCCACTTGAGCTTGCTATAGCTGTGGCTATGAAATATTTCCTTTCATAGGTGTGCCAATATCATATCTCCAACTTCAAAATTCTTCTCTCTTCTCTTTAAATCAACTTTCTCTTTATATTGTTGGCTATTGGAATTGTGTTTTTCTCTCACTAGCTAATGCAAATCTTGCATATGTTTGGAAAACTCTCCCCCTTCATCACTTCTCTTATATACCTCAATATTTGTAAGCTCCCTTAATTTTGGAATATCTCTAGGACTATATCCATAGACAATTTGCAATGGAGTCTTAACTATACTTTTTTTTACTAATTCATTATATGCAAACTCAGCTTGAGGCAATACTAAATTAGATTACTTAGGCTTGTCACCAACTAAACAACTTAGTAAATATCCTAAGCTATGGTTAACAAATTTAGTCTATCCATCCATTTGAGAATGATATGTCTAACTAAACTTAAATTAGTCCCTAATTTCTTCCAAAGTGTCCTCCAAAAATGACCCAAAAACTTAGTATCACAATCTGAAACTATACTTCTTGGTAAATCATGTAATCTAACAACCCCCATAAAGAAAAAAATAGGCTACATGTGTTGAATCATCCATCTCTTTGGGTGATCCCACAATACTGGTTTACAATTTTTGGCCAAACTAGACATTGAACTTATTTTTTATTAACTAAATCTTCACTTTCGGGCACCTATAGCAGCTAAACCATAAGGAATTTGGAGATGATGTAAACTAGTGATTTGTGACATTTTCTCTGTAGATTCTAAATATATTTTTTTCAAAATTTTTGGAATCAGATTACACTTCTTTTTCCGTCTCCTTCAAAAACTAGTTTTATTCAGTAAACACCATTTTTAAGGAGTGATGCTCACCATATACAACATAATTTTTTTTCCATGAAGGATAAAACTCTAATTTTTTCAAATTTAGGTTTGTAACTATGATATCTAGTGCTTTCATTTGGTTTCATAGTGTTTTATTCAATATTTTTTTCTTAATCAAGTTTCAAAGTCAAACCAATTACAATTAAGACATAGGCGAAACGTATACAACATAATTGTTTTTGTATGTATCAAAATTCAAAAAAAAAAATTTGGATCAAGGACTTCAATATCTAGTTCACTGATTTTTTTTATAATCTACTTTTTTTCCACATGTGCAGAACAAAGAGCTTGATTTTTGGTGAAAACCTAAATTATAATTTTTGGGAAGCTTATAATAAGGACTCCATACTTACAAAAAATAAATTTTAAATGAATTCATTTCATCCCCCAAAAGGTAAATCAAAAGTGGTTTTTTATAAGCCTTTTGATAAGTGTAAAGGAGACTCTATTATAGGTATGGTTTAAAACTAGTGAGGTTCTATCCGAGGGGGTTTGATCTAAGCTGGTTTGATCAAGCCCTCTTCAATTGGAATCCTTTAAATTAAACTTTTCAAGGGTTAAATCATTATATTTTCTATAAATATGTGATTTGAGCAAAAATCAAGATCTCCCAGAAACTGGAAACCAGTATTGTGGTAGCACCTCTTTACATGCTATAAAGTGAGCCAGTTTGTAAAATATATCAACCACTATAAAAATAGAATCCTTACCTCATTGTGTTCTTGGTTGTTCGAAAACAAAATCTATACTTATATCTTCCCATGACTTCTCTCATATGGTTAATCGCTGATATAGGCCTATATTTTGACTCCCCCCTTTGGCATATTGACAAACCTAATACCTTGCATAAATTTTCTGATTTATGTCCTCTTCTTTGGCTAAAAATATATTTCACTAAGTTGTTCCATTGTTTTATCTGCTTCAAAAGGTCTAGCTAATCGTCCACAATATTTTTCTCTTATCAAATTCTACCTTATTAATCCTTGAGGTATGCAAAGTTCTTGTCCTTTGAAAAGTAGTCCATATTATATAAAATAATCAATCCAAGGTGTCCTATCAACACTAGTAGGTTTCATACAAGATATCCATGCATCCTTAAAATCTATATCACCCTTATACAACTCCTCCATAACATCGAATCCAACTACTTCATCTCTCATTTCAGTCAACAATGTTTCTCTTCTACTCAATGCATCTACTACTTTATTTGAACTCACTTCTATGCTTGAGAACAAAAGCATATCCTTGTAGGAATTCTACCTTCATATGTCACTAGTTAAACTTGGTTTTACTATTATATAAATTGCAAAGCATGGTGATCTATGTAAAGAATAAAATCCTTTGGAAGCAAATAATGATGCCACTTCTTCAAAGCTTGTATAATAGCATAAAATTCTTGATCATAAAATGAGTACCTCCTCTTGGCATCATTAATCTTCTCACTAAAATATGCAATAGGTTTTCCCTCTTGGCTTAAAACATCTCCTATGGTTGTCCCACTTTCATCACAATCCACTCGAAACACATTTGCAAAATCAGGCATTGCTAATACCGGTTCTTTAGTGACTTTCTTCTTCAAAATATCAAAAAAATGATCTTTTATTGTTGTCCACTTAAAATCTTTCTTATCTCCCCTTATATTTTCAATTATGGGTGCACATATCCAACTAAAATTTCAAATAAATTTGTGATAGAAACTTGCTAAACCATGGAAACTTCTAACATCATGTACACTCCTAGGTGTTGACCATTCAAAGATAGCACGTACATTTTTTTGATCCATTTACATTCCCTGTTAAGAGATAACATATCCCAAATGAACCAATTTCTCCTTCAAAAATATACACTTTTTCAAGTTACACCAATAACCTTTCTTCTGTGAGCCTTTGTAAGACTTATCTAATATGTAACAAATGCTCTTCTTTGTTGCTACTAAAAATCATAATATCATCAAGATAAACAATCATAAACCTCCCCAAAAATGGTTTCAATACCTTATTCATTAACTTCATAAATGTGTAGGGTGCATTTGTTAACCCAAAGGGAATTACTAACCATTTATACAACCCTTCTTTGGTCTTAAAATAAATCTTCCACTCATTTTTTTCTCTTCCATTATGGATTATTTTCCTATCAAATTGTCACAACCTTACTAAGATTAAGTGGCATACATCCAAGGCATGATATCACACCACACCTCATCATCTTCATAAGTGCATATTCAAAGATTCACAAGGAATTTTTGGTCAACTAAGGCTTGGTGCCCTTTTTGTAACCATGATACCTTGTAAGAGGTAGGGTGATCTATCCTTTTTAACTCCCAATTTTCTACCATTTAAACTAAAACTAAGTTATTAGTGCTTCCACTATCTATGGCCCACCAAACTTACATATATATTGTCCTAAATAATTTTTTATTTAGATAGGTTCATCTTCTTTCTTAGCTAGTTTCAATAGTGTGCTCTTCATCATAAGTGTTTCTCCACTCTCAAGTTCATATGGTTTACTAATAGATCTTGTTACCTCCCTTTTCTACATGTGCACTTGGTGCCCCTGTTCTCCTCGATCCTTCTAGTTTGCATTGTGGGCATTCGTAAAATCTATGGCCTGATTGTCCACAATTAAAACATGTACCTTAGAATCCTCTGACTTGGCCTCTTCCATATCCACCTCTACTTCTCATTAGATATGGTCTCGATAGTGTTTCTTGTTTATATTTTTGACTTTTAGAAGGGCTAGCCTCCTTCCCATGGTTGTAATTTATCTTCTACCTTTAGAGAATACTAGTATTCTTCTTCCACATTTTATAACCTTATCATACTTAGTTCATCTTGAATGTTCAACCTTAATCCATTAACATATTTTTCTACCTTTTCATGGTCCAATTCATTAGGACTAGATCTAATGGAAATCTTGTAAAACTCATCTAAATAGGCCTTCACACTTAACTCTCTTTGTCTCAAATTCTAGAATTTCTTGAGAAGTTCAAGCTGGCAATCTCTAGGAAAAAAAATCAACTTCTTCTTACTTACCATTTGATCCCATCAAGTGAAATTTTCTCTACCATTTCTCCTTATCTTAGCTTGCACCTCTTTCCACCAGAGCGTTGCATTCCCTTTCAACTTTTTTTGAGAAAGCTTCACTCTTTTAGGGTCATCTACTTAATTATATTCAAAGTATTCTTTCATCTCTGTTATCCAATCAATTAGTTCATTTGGTTCTAGACTTCTTGAGAATATTGGTAATTCCACCCTTGTTCCTTTCCCAATGTTGGTAATAGCTTTTATAAGTCTTATTTTACTTGCATCCATATCTCCATCTGCATTGTCACCTTCTTGTAAGGCCATATTTTCTCCTCCTTCATCATCACTGTTAGTGTTTTCATGTGCTCTTCCTCTTCTCATTACACCTTCTCTTGCATTCATTCTTTCATGCATTCCCCTTAGGGTTTCTAAAACCTCATCTATTTTTCCTACTACTTTTGCAACTACAACCTCAACCATCCTTCTCCTTGGTCGCATCCTATTACTCTAAATTTACTTCTTTTCCTTTTCCTTTGTATTGCACTATTTTATCTACAATATCCCTTGCTTTAGGGACACATGCACAGTCACACTCATAAGGGATTCTTCCAACCCCAATCTCAAGGAACTATCCTTCTTCTCAGAGTTGTAGCTATGATCTAATACCATGCTAA
>CM021107.1:184413900-184594961 GCA_007115665.2 Sequoiadendron giganteum | reverse complement strand
AAACACACCTAGTCCCATTGTCCATCGTATGCTTCAAAACATGAGCTACCAAGGTAAAGGTTTAGGCCTTCATGAACAAGGTATTTTGGAGCCAATCCATGTCAAGGTCCCTCCACACTCTTATGGCCTTGGATATACACCCCAAGGACACCAATCTAAAGATGTTGGTACTTCCTCCATCCATCATAAGTCCTTTTTCCACCATAAATCCTATCATATGCCTAAAACATATGTTACCATCCCTCCTCCATCATCTTACAAATGTTACAAGCATGTGACCATACACCTTCCACCATCAACTTTTCCACCATTTCTTCCAACTCCTAATATCCCTCCATCTAATCTACCTCCACTACTCCCAACACCTAATATCCCCATTATCCAATCCCCTTATCCACCTATCCATAAATCCTCTAAAAATCCTAATCATGAACAATCAATGCACACATTGTATAAGCATGAAGCTTTCACTCATTCCACCAGACCCATGGGATTTAAAAGCAAAAAATTTGAAGGGTCCTCATGCCCTAGGACACAAAAGAAAAAAATTTGAAGGGTCCTCATGCCCTAGGACACAAAAGAAAAGAATCAAAGAAAAATCCATCCAAAAAGCAATATAAGCCCATACCTTCAAAAGAAAATTCTAAAAACAAAATGGTTTGGGTACCTAAGAAAAAGGAAAACAAGTTAAATGAGGCATCTACATCACAAAAATCCCAACCATCCACTCCCACCTCACATTCCCACTCTATTCAAGAATCTCATATTTCATCCCACAAGAAAAATAAAAGTCATAAAAATACTAGGTCTATGTGGGTACCTAAAGCACTTCATTACCCATCTCCTAAGAAAGCATCTCCATTGCTTCCTATGCCCCCTTCACATCAAAATCTTCAACGTTTATCACAGTGTGTGCAACCATTGGTCATGGTTCACTTCCATTTCACAACAATTCCACATACCTCCATCTTCTCACCCTTCACTCATTATCCTACATATCTACCCCATTACCATCCTATGGTCCATGCTTTTGGCTAAGCTTCCCATTCATCTCTCCTACATAATCATATCATAATCAATCATCTACCTACTCCATCTCCCTTTCATGTCATCCCTTACCAACATCTATGAGCATAATGACATTTGACATGGTCCATGCGATGACATCCATCTCTAGTGGGACTTTCACCTTTCATGAAACTAGACACTTGAGTCCCTCCTATCCATATTCCCCTTCTCTTATCCAAAAATCAAAAAAGTCAAAAAAACAAAAAAATCAAAAAAGTTAGAGAAAGGAAAAAGTGAAGAGAAATCCCTTCGTCCAATGGTGAAAATTTGATAAACAAGCGCCCTGGATAAGTACCATGATGAAAACCTGGAAAACAGGCGTCATGTGTAGGTTGATCTTCTATGTCACTTACACTTGGGGGCATGTTGTCTCATCCTACCATATCATTTTTTTATCTTATCTTACCATCTCCTATCTTATCATCCTTGTCCATCATACCCATATACTTATCATATTGATTCCATTCATCCTCTCTTCCTCCTTTTGATCTTGATAAAAATATGGGGCAAAATGTTAAAACATGCTTTGGATATCTTTTGATATACCTCATCCTTCCAAACAAGCCTATCATTATCCTAGTGTCAAAAGCTTTGTCATGAAAAATCCTAAGTATTGTACC
This sequence comes from Sequoiadendron giganteum, assembly GCA_007115665.2. Lineage (NCBI taxonomy): Eukaryota > Viridiplantae > Streptophyta > Pinopsida > Cupressales > Cupressaceae > Sequoiadendron > Sequoiadendron giganteum. Next base: position 184,593,273 of record CM021107.1, on the reverse strand, counting down.
TATAATGGGGCATGTTATTCCTATGTTACATAGTCTTTGGAGATCGCATCCTTACTCTCCTATGATGCATACATCTATTTCATTCACTATGACCTATCCTTTTTATTGATCAATCTATCACGAGCCTTCTATCCCTTATCCTATCACCCACACTTTCATCCATCAATCCCATATATCTCCTTGCACCTAGACTTGGTTTTCCCTTGTCATTGGTATCTAGCACAAAGGCTACCCAAATCGTCATCCATTGACATCTCAAAACATTTCAAAAAAGTCCTGAAAAAATACAATTTTTTTTTTTTTGAAAAAGGTCCTGAAAAAAGACAAAAATAAAATAGCCAACACAAATCCAAGCAGTAAAATCAAACCAATCACTTCTTCCAATCAATTCAACGCATCAATTCAACTTCTTCAAATCAATTTCTTCATCCAATTATCTAATCACATCACTTCTTCTAATCAAATTCATTCTTCTAATCAATCACAACACTTCTTCCAATCAAATCCATTATTCTAATCAACCACATCACTTCTTCTAATCAAACCCATTATTCTAATCAATCCAATAATTATCATCAAATCAACCCATTTCTTCATCAATCCAATCAATCAAAATCATTCCAAGCAAATCAATTCCTCAATTCAATTCATCAATCATCGTCCAAATCTTCAAATCCAACATCTTCAATCCTTCCAAGCAATAATCCAAATGCAATTCAATCCTTAATCCATACCAACCAAGCTAATCAATCAAATCAAATTATCCAATCACATTTCAGTCTTGATCCTAATATTGTTGTAAACCCAATCAATCAATCATCCTTGTGTTGATCTAGGGATATATCATTCCCCACAATGACAACACTATCATCATCATCAATCAATCATCCTTGTGTTGATCTAGGGATATATCGTTCCCCACAATGACAACACTATTATCATCATCAATCAATCAGTTAATCATCGATTTACAACTTGATAGGGGCAATACCTTGTTTGTTTTTGTATCATTTGTGCATGCTTGCTTTCTTGCTTGTGTGTTTTATCATTTCAATTTGCATTTGCATCAAATCCAAATCACTCACAACTAATATTCATATCTTGTATCTAGCCAAGGTTGTATTGTGCTGGGGCACGAGACACATCGTCACCTTGGTCCTTATACATTGCTGCATAATGTCTAGTGCTATATCAAACATATGATTTCTCACTTTATTGCAACATAGCGTGCCATTCTTTATTTTCATCCACTTCTTATCTTGTATCATTCATCTTATCCCTCATTTATTGTCTCATTCATTTCGAGAGCATATCCATGTTTGTCCAAACCGCCTATCCTCTCGAGGGGGCATCATCATCATTATCATATCCTATATCATCATCCCATTTCTTCATATCTTTTGCATCATCATATTCTTCTATCATCCCTTTCCTTCATTCACCTTACTCCTCACTTCCTCAAGTGGTTGGGGCATCATCTTTTTTTCTATCCATACCTTAGCTTCTTTGAAATGATGTTACTCAACATAAATCTCACCATCTCGAACATCATCTCAAAGAGGGGCAAAATGTAGACACTCAAAATTGTCCATATCATAATATTACCTAGTTGATACATGACCTTACAAGACATTTTGTAATATTTTATCCTAGATCATTACATTATCCCGTTTATCCCATTTATTTCACTTAATCACCTTCCTAATTAATTAAATAAATCTCATTTATTTAATTAATTCACCTTCACATGTCTCAAAATAATTCAAATTAAATATTTGAATTAATCCCTCACTTATTGTCACATTGCAACATGTGTCACATGACTACAACTCTTCACATGCATAAATAATTTAAATAATTTTATTATTTAAATTATGAGATTCCCACTCACATCTTATTTTTACCCCCATTCATTGTGCGTCATAAGCATCTTTTCTTCCAAAACAAATAAAAGAATCCCACTTATTTCCTCACATCCTAGTTTTAGCCTCATGTCATAACCCACTTAATGTGCATCATAGGCACTAAAATAAAATTTTAATCCTAGCCATACATATCACAAATTTGACTTTTAATCTTGCCCATCGAATCGAATCAACCTTCTCCTATAAATCAAGTCTTTCATAGGCCATTTGGAGGATCTTCTTCTAGCATCCTCACTCTGCAAAAATTTCTCTCAATCTTTTCATCCATCTATCTATTTTTCTTCTATCATATCCATCTTATCGTTATGCTGCAAAAATGAGCAATCAACATATCAAATCATTCAATCCTTTAAAATATTGCATTCTCATGCAGGTGGAGAAGAGCAATGGAGATAAATCAAATCTGGCTTGGAGATCGGTTTGCATTGCTTGTTATTTTGATTTTCATGCTTGCTTGTACTCTATTGTGCTTGTTAGGGATTTTCATTATAATTTGTTTATGCATTTTGCTCTAATATTTTTACTCTAACTACACCTAGGATTCAAAATGTTGATTTTTGGTACTACTCAAAAGTTTCCAACCAACCCATGCAATCATCTCTATGAAAATGTTTTTAAATTCTTAAAATTCATTAATTTACTCAAAAAAATATAGGAAACTGAAAATTGAATAAATTTTGTAAGCATAATGTCTAAACTGTAAAGATTGAAAGTTGAGCATTTTAATTTGAACAATGAGAATAGACCAACTTACAAAGGTGAATATTGAAAATGGTGCAACCTCCATAGATCAGAGAAAAAGCTATGAAGATTGTGACAATTTAGATCAATGAAAAGATAATATCTAAATATCATTTTTATCTATTAAATTTTTTTTTTTTTTGGATTTTTCTCCAATTCCTTAAATTTTAATAATTTAATCCCGTGATTAATTTAAGAAAATAACATAATTTTTTCTTCATTATTTCATGGTTTTAATCAAATTCAATGTGATGGTCTTTAAGAAGTATAACAAAAGGTGAACAAAACATGGTCTTATTAAACAAAAAATATAAACAGATAATGGAAATATTGAGGTCCATAATAGTATTAAGTGAAAGTAAGTAATAACATATATAAGAAATATACACGTGCTAGAAAATAATTACATCACATAATTTAAATACATTGACAAGTCATTTAATAATCCTCCTTTACACTCACTAATGGCTTTATGGTATATAATGGGCACTAAAAAGGTTTCCCATTATATTTTACAAGTGAAATAAATAACATGAAGGGAGATTCCTTTTGGTTATTTGTTAGAACCAAACTTAATCTCATTCACTATCTATGAATCCAACACAATTCAATGGTAAATAATGGTGAGGATTGGCCAACAAATAGGTACTAGCTTGCTAGACTAGACCTCTACTCTTCAGGCTCTGTGAAACCTAGGAGGATGATCCTAACAATGTGCGAATTGATACTCTTGTGCCAAATTATCAACAACATTGTCACAAATAGATACATTCTTGCAAGCTTCCAATTAGATAAAATCCTTTAAGGATTTTTTAAGGACTTGTTACCTAAAACAAGGAATGAGCAGTACTTCATACCAATATACTACAATTACAGGTGTGTCAAAAAATTTCATTAAGATTTGTATTTTGTTTGTCAGGTATCAAAAGGATCACTAACATCTAGGATAACCAAATAAATGGACCAGTACTTTATCTATGGGTGGAAGACTCATATTTGCAATAAACTATAATACATTAGCAATGGAAACAAGCATTTATAGACTATTTATATATTTCTTTGCAATACACAACTCGATGTATCCAAAAATAGAAACTTATTTATAATTGTTGAGTTTTCACCTCACAAACCTATGATCTTATTTAAGAAATTTAATTAGTTCTTTGAACTAAAGAAAAAACAAAATCACACATTCAATTAGAGTGATTGTAGACAAATAAAAGATCCTTGATCATTTTATTCATAAATCAAAAGACAAAATACATAGGAGAGAATCTAATCCAGAATTTACAATTGTCATTCATACACCACTACTACCATAAAACCATTATGCTCATTACAAACAAGAATGCATTCCTAAGAATTAACACTACTCTATTTCTTTGTGCTTGAATTACAAAACTACTCTTACATGAGCTCAAAATTGCTTAACCATCAAAAGACCTATATAATTGGCCATGAATTCCCATTTATAGAAACATGGGAGCAATAAGCATCGGGCCAAATTACAATTACGGTCATATTTACATTTTCCATACATTTCATTTCAATTTCAAAATTCCCCAAACAATTATATTTGCACCTTTAAAAGTGAGGGGAAAACATATAAGACAAAACTAATTTTTATTTCTTGAAGAAGATACACCCACCCTCCAAAAGGTATATTTCATTTGTTGCAACAACATCAAAATATCTTCCACATGAGCCAAATGTTATCCACATGATTGCCTAACCAAAAAAACTCTAAAGCATGAAAAGTAATAAAAAGAGAGAAAAATGACCCATCCAAGTTAGCATTTGTGCCACCAATCTTCATGTTGGGGAGAGAACAATATTTTGTAATACTTCAGAAAAATCCTAATCTGTACTATTTCCAAGCTATGCATTATTTATCTCCCATCTGTTATTCAATATGTCTTTCATCTCCTTGCATACACAGGCTCATTCCATAAACTTCTCCAACCATATGTTCTATTAGTCCTCAGTGGGCCATTTCATGTCCAGCAGGGTATACACTTTTTCATTATGTTGAGTGTACCTTGCATCAATTAAAGCTTTGGCTTCTTTACCAAACATATCCATTCTCATTTCAGCTCCACCCATGTTGTCAATGTTGGGATTCAGGATGGAGTAATCAACTATATAGTTAACATCATCTTAGCTTGTAAGAGAAAATTTCCCAGTTCTTCATTCCACTTAGAAAACTCCTTTAAATCACCTTTATCATCCAATATTTTGGGAATTCCATTCCCTTCCATATCCCTAAACATTCTTAATTTTTTTTAGAGTTGCATCCTTAACTTCCCATGAAAAGTTTTAATTTCATTTATTAGATCAATGGCCTACAATTTTTCAAGAATATTGGTAGGAGCTTTAGGATCTTCTTGCATCCTAGGCATCATTTCCTTAAGTGTTCCTACTCTTGTACTGCACTTTCTCCACTCAGTTTCGAAAATACCTTTGATCTTGCAAATGTTTAATGTTAGCCTCGTGGATGTTCTTGTAAGCATCCCACACATCATCATCTCTATTGACCAATTTTTTCACTCTATCTTTCAATACATCCTCAAAAATGTCATTTTCCACTTTAACTATTTGCAGTTAAGCTTTCCTTGTACTCTCTTGTTCTGATTTCAATTCTTGGTTCAAACTCTTAATCCATAACATCAAGGTTTCTTTGTCCTATGTAGACAAATCTGAGGTGGAACTTGTTGGAGATGGTAGACCCCTTTGTGCAATGGAAAGCACTTTATTATGTTCATCCATCAATTTGGTGTATCTATCCAACAACTTCTTATACTTAGCCTTTGTAATTTGAGCAGTATCTACAGTAAACATTGCAACATGCATTGTCAATTGTGCAGCTATAGTGGTGGTCATTTTTGTAGCCCTTTTTCTAACTACTACTCCAATATCCTTTTGCATAGACTTTATGACCTCAAGCTTCCCTGTGTTTGGTTATATAGACCAAATGACAAGTGTATGCATCTTGGGGCTAAAACCTAAGCCAAAAACCTTATTGTCAAAAACCTCCTCAGAAATAGAGGCATTTGGGTCCTTCCTAATTGTATCTAGTGCAATAGTAGATGATATTTCCCATTTGGGAAATAAGAGCACCCCACTTCCTTTCACTAATGTCCTTGCCTCAACTAGTGACATACCAGAAATTTCCTATATTATTTTATTCTCCTCCTTCCCATATTCTGCTTGCAAGGAGGGATCAACTTTCTCTTTTTCTTCTTCAATCCTTCTTTTAATATCATAGCCTTTTATATGGATGAAAAAATCTCTAAATTCTCTAGTCTTGACAAAAGCATCATCACATATGAATTCATCACAGGCCTTAATTATGAGATCTTCATCCTCAACCTCATTGTGTCCCAACTTTATAATCATGCTAGGAGGTACCACTATATTCAAGGCCTTGTCTTTTCCTTGAGGGAATCTATGATCCACCTCCTACTCCATGGGAATGTTCTCTCTAGATACCTCAAGAACTTTAGGCTCACCAAACTTCTCAATTGTTGAATAGGCCACCAATGGAGTGACTACAGGTTGTCCACCTCTCTTTTTTTCTCACACATGAATTACTAGAGCAGAGGATTGATATGGATGGCTCTTCAGTTGTGCACATATCCTTCTCCATGCATTTTCCCTTGCTATAACTTCTTCATCAGAGGATAAATTTATAATCACATCCTCTTGAAAGAGGAACTCATGGTATCTTCCTGATAACCCTCTTTCTTTTCTTTGAGCAGAAATCACCCCTTCCGGGTCACAAAACCTTATGAATTCTTGTTTCAAATTCTAATGATTTAAAAGAGATCCAAACATCTCAATGCCCTCCTTTGAGGTGAAAGTGAAATAGGAAAATCCGCAATCGGGTTTCACAAGGGATGCCTTCCCTGATTTTTTGAAGTGTTCCTTGTCCATGGAATCCAGTTGCCACATTATTCCCATGAATGCTTGTCTATCCAACACATATATTGGAGACTTGTGAGGTGGCATGGGGTCTCCATAAATTCTAATGTTGTGTAACCGGTATGAAGATACTAGTCTCCCAATAATATTTGTGTTTAGTGTCCTCCCCATACTCCATGGGCCTCAAAATTTCCTTGACACCTTGTGAGTTTTCTACTCATGGGATTCAAACCCAATTGTTCCAGCACTAAGAACTTGAAAAAATTGCAAATAATAGTAAAATTAGACTATGGATAGTGCACATCCCAAATATGTGTCTGCATCTACATAGGCAACTCATTGTTCATGTTATCATTTTCTCTTAATTTTATAGAATTTCTCATGACCTTTGTTCCCTTCCATAACAACAAGTGCATCAACAAAGAATAGTGTCTACATGAGAATGGAGGGGTTGCATATTTCAATTTCATCAAGTCCTCATTCAAATTCTCATTAATGTAGGAAGCCTAATTCTAAACCCTATTATGATACTTGTGTTAAATATCAATTGCTAGGGTCATCAAGGAAATATCCATCTTAATGTCATACTTCTTATGAAAAACTTGACAAAATGCATAATTAGTATTCTTGAAATAATCTTCAAAATCAACACAATCAAATGGCTCCATCTCAAGGGGGCTAAAAGGAACACTATTTTTCTTCAAGTCACGCCTCCTATGTATAGGTAAGACACCCTTTCTGTACCCAATTTTTTTTTCCTCATATTCATTGTATAGCTTGTGAAAATTGATGGACTCAAAGGTAGATGGATTCAATTAAGAAGCCTCCAATATCTAGCTCCCTGAGCTTTCCAACATAGGAACAAAGTCTGGAAATCTCTTGATTTTTCTTTCCATTATATCATAGCACCGTGCTAGTTCAAGCATTAAATCAACCTCCACAAATACACTAGGGCATACCAACATGCCTATGTCACAAGCCCATATGTTGTAGGTGGGGTGATTTGTAGTTATCCTTTTGAAAGGATAGAGAAATAAGTCCCAACCACTTTGTGGCAATGCTACATCACCAATCACAGAGGAAGAGTCCTCAAAGTGAGACTTCAAAGACCCTTCACTAGTTTTTCTTTTTCCCACCTTCTTAATTTATGTAGTCGGGTCCTTAGGGGTCTCTTCCATAAACCTAGGATGATCTTTCTTTATAGTTCTTTCATTTGCAAGCTTTTCCACTACGTCGGGTCTAAGATGGTCATGTTGGGGTTTAGGTATTTTAACCCTTTTCTGAGTAGGTTTTATTTTAGGTTTATTGGAAGTCCTGTTGGGTTCATTCATGTTTACTATGCAATAAAACTAGGGTTTTCAAATAATATGTAACTGCACCTTAAGCTCCTTATGTTCACGATGTTCAAATAAATAAAAAATTCCAACTTCTCTACCCCAAACCCTACATGCAATAATTTTAATTCCCTTTGAACACATGACATAGATAATTTTGATGAAAAACCCTAGCTACTCACCCAATTCCGAAACTACTCAATGCAAAAAGTTTCTCACAAAGGCCAAGAAATTGACTTACTCAAGAAAAATGACAAGTTATTCTTCAAAATCCTCCTTACCAGGAGTTTTTCTTTCTTCTCTTCTTCACTTAGCTAGTTGTTCAACTCCCGGTGACTACAATTGTGGAAGAAAGATGCTGAAAAACATTCTTTATTACTCAAAATTAGATCATCCTCTCCATTAATGGCCGATAGATTTCTTGTGCGAGTGAACTGAAAAGTAGTCGTTCTAGTTCAAACTCCAACCATCAATCATTTTGATTTAAAACATGATCAATGATCCTCCTCAACCATCACAACATGCCTTTTACAACTGTTCTTTAAAAAACTGATGATACCTCAGAAAACTGCCACATGGCCATCCACTAATTTCAATACCTTCTGGATTCCATCACTCATTGTAGCAATGCCTTCAAGTTATGTCCAAACTTCAGTGATGAGTGACAAAACCCTTGCTGGATGGAATATTCCTTAGCATAAGGTTGAATTTGTATATCAATGAGGAGGACTCTCAATCAATGCCACAACATAAGCACAAGCCATCACATATCACCATAACTAACTTGGAGTTGAGAGTGATTTTAGCAATGGGTGAAACCAATGATAGTACTAAATTATAACAAGTGGAAAGATCACACCATTCCATTTAATCCTTCCATCACTCATTGTAGAAACTGAAAAAGGCCATGAAATATTTTTGCGATGGCACAACATAAAGAAAAGACAATGTCCATCATGCTTCGCTAAAATGGAACTAGGAAGCCGAAACATTTTTGCGATACGTGATATGAAAGGCACACAACCATATCGCTTATCATAGTAATCAATCATGAAGAGTAACAAATTTTAGCAACACACGATACAAAAGAGAACCATAGGATCATTGTTCATCATTGTAATGAGACTGGTGATAGAAACAACTTATGTGATGAGAGATGAGTCGAATGACAAGAATATGCATGTGAACCAAGTTGTTTTAAAAAAGGGGACCACCTAGAATAATGCATGATAAGGTCTTAATAGATTAAAAACATTTTTTGCAAAGGATTTAAAGGCCAAACAAGACCAAAAATCAACCTTATGAAATAAAATAATTTCAAGGACCTAGGCATGTGAAAAGATTTAGTGACGGGGATCGAGATATCCTAACCACAAGGGGTCGGTCATAACATGGACTTCAATGAATCAAGTTTCTCTTAACATGATCAGGAATGGACCAAAATAGGTCAACAAATAAAAAGATCAAAACACTAATGGTCTAGACAAAGGAGAAATTCTTCAAAGTAAAATGACTCCCCACATAAAACCCTAAACCCTAGTCACACTAGACTATACGGGCGCCCAAGAAAATTCATTTTTAAACTAGTGGAACATAAAATTTTAGAGGGTTCCACCTGTGGCTCCGACTAGGGATGCATGCCTCTTGTGGGAATGGAGAGATTCTAGATCTCATAGTTGAAGCAAACCAAGCATAGGGAGACCAAAAAATAGGGACATGCTCGGACAAGGAAAGAGGACCAAACCAAAGAAAAGCACATATATATACAACATTTACAGGACTATACAATCTACATGGAAAAGAGAATATTTCAAGAGAAATATGGCTTCAAAAAATTTCCATCTACTCGTAGTTCATGAAGTTCACCTGTCAAGCTCTGAACGAAGTATGAATCTTCCCCATGCATGTTGGATATTAGAAAAGGGCCTAACCAAAATGCTTGAAACTTTCCATTCTTACCCCTATCCTAAGCCCTTGCAGCTCACATTAGTACCATACTACATCCACTTCAAATTTTCTGGGAGAAGCTTTCTTGTCATGCAATTGTTTAACTTGTAGTTGCATCTTTTCATTTTTGTTATGAGCTTCTCTTCTAGTTCCATCAAGCTATAGAAGATTATCAATCCTTTGTTGCATATCATCATAGATATTCTCATCATGCTCTTACACAAATTTTTACATCTTTAGCATATTGTTTTGAGGAATTCTAGCATCCAAACCATACACTAAACCAAATGGTGAATGACCAATAGCTTTCTTTACAGTAACCCTATCAGCCCACAATGCTAGCTTTAGCTTTATGCCCCAAGCCTTATTATTATTTTCAATCACTCTTTTAATGATCTTCACTAGGATTTTGTTGCTAGATTCAACCTTACCATTCCCTTGAGGATGGTAAAGGGAAGAATAAGAAATTTGTATTCCATGCTTCTCACAAAAATCATTGAACTTTTATGACCTAAAACACATAGCATTATCATAAATGATGTTCTCTAGAACTCCAAATCTAACGAGAATTTTGTTCATCGGGAAGTCTATCACAACTTTACTTGTTTCCTTCTTTGTGGGGATTTCTTCCATCCATTTTGTGAAATAATCAGTTGCAAAAAGGATCCATGAATGCCCCCCACTCAATTTTTCTGATATTTCACCAATGAATTATATACGCCATTGTTGGAAAAGGGGCTTAAACAAAAATAGGCCTAAGTGGCAAACTCCCTTAGAAAGTCAATTTCCCTATGAACCTTTGGCAAGCATCACAAGTCTTGAAAAAATTGTGGTCATCTTTAAAAATAGTGGGCCACTAGAATCTTGCCCTCAATATCTTATAGCCAATTATTTTCACCATGTAGTGGCTGCCACACACTCCACTATGAAATTCTTGCAAAAGCTCTAACGCTTGCTTGCCATCAACACACTTGAGCAACACGTCATCTAGGCTTCTCCACCACAATTAATTATCAATAAATACATACTTAATGCAATGCAACTTTAGTGTTTTATTTTCATTATCATCCATATCTGCAAGGCAATGCATGGTTTGTAAATACTGAACAATCCTTTTGTACTAGCCACATGTTTTTGTATCACAAATAGGTGCAATTTTGATAGACTCAAATTGATTTATCTGATTTTATTCCAAGTTATTCTCTATCATTAGCTTAGATAATCCTTGTCCTTTGACTAACTTAGTAATCTGAACATCAATGTTGAACTCTTGGATCCTATCGATCCATCTTCCCCCTTCCTGTAGTTTCTTGTTGAGTGAAGATATCCTTCACTAGATCACTTGGTACAAAATCTATGACCGTAGCTCCCATTAAATAGGTTATGAATTTATTTACAACCTTTACTAAAGCATATACTTTCTTCTCAATCATATCATATTTAAGTTTTGTGGTGTGTAAATACTTACTAAAGAATGCAATGGGTTGTTCAAAGCCCCCATCATTTTTCTACAAAAACATAGCAGCAATAGTATGGAAAGAAGGAAAAGGGAAAATATACATCGGTTTAGAAAAATTAGGAGACATCAAAATTGGAGCCTCTTTGATAGCCTGCTTTATGCTCCTAAATGCCTAACTAGGCTCCTCACTCCAAACCACCTTTTCTCCCTTCTTTAACATCTTATAGATGGGTCTTGCAATCTCTGAAAACTTTTTTACAAATCTCCTCAAGAAGTTAATCTGACCAAAGAATGACTGAATACCTTTTACATTATTTGGTTGGGGAATCTTGTCAATGGAAGCTACCCTATTAGGGTAAATTTTCACTCCCTCCTTAGGCACAATGTGGCCTAGCAATTTTCCTTCAGTAACTCCAAAGGCACACTTTTTTGGGTTGAGTGATATTCCATATTTTAACGCCCTAATGAATATCTTCTCCAAGTGCATGCAATGGTATTCTTCTTTCTTGGAGTAAGCTGTCAAATCATCTTGGAAATTTTCCAAGAGCAATTCAACGAAATCAGAAAAGGCTACATTTATAGCCCTTTGGAAAGTGGCACCTACATTGGTTAAAGCAAATGGAATTATGGCATACACATAGGTGACCCATGGAGTTGTAAATGTAGTCTTGTATTGCTCAGACTCCTTCACTTTTACTTGGTTGTATCCAAAAAAACCATCCATCATAGACAATAGCTCACAATCAATTACCTTCTACAACATGGATTCCATGTTCAACAATGGATAGTTATCCTTCAATGATGATATGTTCAAATTAATAAAGTCCACACATAGCCTTATATCACCATTTCTCTTCCTGACTAGCACTAAATTAGACACCCACAAGGAATTCCTAATTGGCTTTATGATGCCAATATCCCTTAGCTTAACCAATTCTTCATGCACTTTCAAAGCTAAGGTTGGATTGATGGGTCTTTGCTTCTTCCTTAAAGGCTTGTCATTTTCTTTCAGGGGAATCTCATGTTGGAACAAATCCTATTTGTATGCTTTTAGGTCATCATATGACCAAGCAAATATGTGTCTATATTTTCTTAAGAAGACAATCAACACTTCCTCAATTTTGGGTTTCATCATTTTTCCCACATATACCTTTTTAGTGGCATTTTTAGTCCCCAAGTTCACTTCTTCTAAATCCTCTTGATGGGTGGTCGTTGTTTTAGCTTTTGTTTTTTACTTATTGTTAAAGACCCTCTCTAAAGCTACAAGGCCCTTGGGAATCTTATTTGTCTTCAGCTAAATGACATCATTTCCAAAGACTATATCCTTACCATTTATATTTTCAACAAAATCCCTAAAGTCAATCTCCTAACTCTCATATTCATCAACACACTTTAAAAACTTCAAAATATCTTCATCATCATTCAAGACTTTCCAATTATATAAATTATCAGGGATTGATGGCCTTTCTTTTAACTCAACCTTGGAGAACTTGCAAAAGTTATGTCATCTGGTCTAAGTGCAATGTTTGCAAGCAAGTATGTCACTTTGTTCTAACCTCTCTCCATCTAATCAATTCTAAGCACATCAAATGGCTCAATAAAATCCAAGAAAACATTTCTATATTATTTCAATATGTTATTCTTACATGCATATCTAGATCTCACTTGGGATATCACTAACTCAGAATCACCTCTCACCATTAGCTTCTTTATCCCATGCTTTTCAGCTAGCCTCAATCCTAGTAACATTGCCTGATACTCTACCACATTATTTGTTAAAATAAGAGAAAAAGTGAAAGAAAAATTATATGTGTTACCACTAGGTGACACCAACAATCTACCTACACCAGACCCTTCTTTAGAACTTCCACTATCAAAATACATCTTCCAAAGTTTGTCATTATCAGATAGTATTGTAACTTCATGGTCTATAGGAATTGGCCGCCTATCATTTTCTCTTAGCACCTCTTCCACCTTGAATTCACTGATATCAATATCAACACAATGAATTATATCATCCTCAGGAGCATGCTCCAACATATGTGGTACTCTTGGTTCTCTAATCACTTTGACATCTTTACCATCAATTTGAAAAGTAGAATAAGATATATCACATTGCATGCTAGCCCCATGGAAGCACTCCACTTCCTAGACAACAACATTATATAGTTGGGTGGGATATCTACCACAACAAACCTCATTTTGAACTCTTTCTCTAGATATTTAGCTAGTCTATAATGAAGCTCATTGATTACACTAGTCATAGAGACTTCTCATGAGTCCATAGTATAGCACTTGCCATGTGTACTATCAAATTTTAATCCAATTTCCTCCATGATATTGGCTAGAATTATAATGTTAGATGCTCCAGAATTGATGATGCATTTTTCAAAAAGAATCCCTCAATAATCAGTGTAAGAAAAAATGGGTCTATGTTTCCAAGACAGGTGGTCACTGAATTTCCTAGAAAGATATGAGGGATCTCAGTGATTAATCCATCAAATTGTTTCTCTTTATTTTCCTTTTCACTCACTTTGGGTGGAGTGGACACCACTAGTTCACTATAGGCTATAGTAGCACCATTGATAATGGCTATTTCCTTCTATTTGTGCTCGTCAATTCTCATCATCTCAAGAAAAGTAATAGAAATTTTTACTTGACTAAGCAACTGAAACATATCAAAAAGATTATATTTAGGCAAATAAGATCATAACTTATTCTATATTGCTCTCCTTCTATTGATCCCTTGTTGTTTTAGCTCTAGGCTTGGAATCCTTCATTGTAGATTTAGAATTATTATTTTGTGATTTTTATTTTACAACAGGGGACTTGGTTTCTCCATCCATTTTTGGTTTATCAAATTTCTTAGCCCAGATTTTGTCTCCCTTACTCTCCTTGGCATTAAGTCCTTCCCCTTTACTATTAGATTTTTGTTCTTTTCCTTTCACATTCTTCTGTTTGATAAAGAGATCAATAGGGCTACCTTTATCACCACCTACTGTTATGTTCCTTAGATTATATGAACCTCTGGCTTGTGCAACCAAGGCTATTGTATATCTTGCAATTTATTCATCTGAAGGTATTGCTAGAGACACATTATCTTTAGCTACTTCCAATGTGTACACTTATTTATCATTATCATCATCTTCATTATAGAGAAATTATTGGTGATATGTACTAGCTATATGCATTTGGTCATCGACATCAATCTCATGAGACTCCATATCAGATGAGCATTCATTATTAGCAGAATCAGATCGGTCCATGATCATATTTTCTTCAACATCATCTTCATGAGACTGGTCGTAATCTTTGGGAACACCTTCTTCAACTCTAACCAACTATGTTACTGCACATTGGTGAGAAGAATGCGGCATCTGAAAAACCATGCACCAAGGGGTCTCATCAGCAAAATTGCATGATTTTTTCTGCAAAGGATTCAGAGGAACCTTGTTTTGAGAATTCTTCTAATTATTAGGAATGGGATTCCCATTATGCCAATTTGTGTTATATGGATGATCTTACAGCCAAGGAGGTCTCTCATTCTTATGGTAGTTGGAATTCTTATTTGACATAAACCTTTCTTACTTAGCAATTCTATAACTGATATCCTTCATACTATTTGTAACATTTTCAGTCTTGTCCTCAAGTGGACCTCCCTTAGCACTAGAGTTTTTATCCTCCCTCTTTGGATCTTGAGGATTTTTACATCATCCCTTCTCCCACCCTTACCAGTTGCTCTACTCATACTATCAAGATTTATTTCCATCTTAAAATATTCTCTCAATGTCTGGGGATTTTTATCTAGTAGGTGATAGCTCATCTTTGCATCAAAGGCATTGTAATAATTCACCAAGAATACACTATCATTTAATTGTAAATGAGGAGGTAACCTTTTCATAGCCTTTTGAAACCTCACATTTAAATCAAATAGAACCTCATTAGATCCCTTAGCAATATTATTAAACTAATTTAAAAGAAACCTTGAATTAGTTTTGTCACCATACTGCTCTCTGAGTAGCCTCTTGAACTCCTCCCAAGAACCAATACTCTTAGCAAGTAAAATTCTATACCATTCTCTGGAATCCTCAGTGAGTGACCACGTAAATAACTTCATCATCACATCATTAGCTTCTACTACAAAATCATCCATAAAATTAGCAAATACTTTGAGGTGGTCCTCACCACTTAAGGAATTGTTACCAAATAATCTAACCAAGGCAGGCCTGAAGTCATTAGGAAATGGATTAGAATAACCAAGAATCCAAGTAAAGCATAAATAATTATATCTTTCCACTTGTATTGGCCTCCTAGTAGCTCAGTCTCTATGAGAATTTCTAGGTTCATCATCCTTTCGGTCATTAGATTGATTCTTATCCTTACCCTTTCCATCTCCACCATTACTACCACCTCCCTTCTTCTTTCCATCACCATCTTCAAAATAAGAATTTTTTTTTTATAATTTCCTCCACCTCCACCACCCTGATCTCCACCACCACCTCCACTAGGAGTGTGTTCCTCAGATTTTTTATTTTTTGAGTCATTGTCAATATGTCCAGAGCTTGAAGCTACTAGATCATGTATAAAGATTTTAAGGAAAGAGATCTTTCTAGCCATCTCTGCATTCACAACATCAATTTTAGTTTTCTTTAGCTCTAGATGCAACTTGTCATTCTCTAGTTACAATCTCAAGATATTTGGGTCTAGGGGTGCACTTGATGGAGTACGATTAGTCTTAACATTTTTGGTGGAAGAACTATTGGATGAGGTATTTATACTTGTATTGGTGTTGGTATTAAAGGTATTTTTCTTATGTTGATTAATGGGCTTCTTCCCATTACCTACAGGTTGTGATTTCTTAGTAGCTACAAATGGATCTGATGTTTTAGTGGATGCAACTAACGTGGTATAAGTATTTGTAGCTAAGGTTCCCACTGGTATGGTGACCTTAGCAGGGTTAAGAGCTATCTTAACGGTAGATTTAGAAGCATTTTCAACAATTGCCTTCTTCTCTACATCTTCTTTCATCTTTTCAATTTTTTTTTCTCCGAGCATCTCTTTCAAGAATCTTAGCTTTAATTATATCCTCTTTCTCCTTCAACTCCTTTTCTAGTCTCTCCCTCAATTTGTTGAACCTATGTTCTCCCTCTTCCTTAAGTTTCAGCTCTTCCTCTTCTAAGGATTGCATATCTTTGTCTATGTCCTATTCATCTTTTAGGACATCTCCAAACTCACTTGGCTTAGGGGTTAAAAGGTAAGACTAATTAGTTCTCCTTCAAAGGAATGGTGCAAGGATACATCAGGGGATTCACCTCTTGGCTTGAAATTATTATCATTAAAGACAAACCCAACTCTAGGAACTAGAGGATCTGTGAACCCTTTACTATTTTCCCAAAATCCCCACCTACCCTCTTCTCTTGAAATATCAAGTTCCTTCTCAAAAAAATTCCCAGTGGGAAAAATTCTTTGATTTACATTAGGCACCTCAACTTCACATGCCTCTTCATGAAAATTTGCATTATTTACATCATTATTCAAAGTAGGAAATGCATTAGCAAGAAATTTAGTGGACTTACTTGATTCAAATTTTTTCTTTACCCAAGTTGGTTGTTTGTCCTTTGAAAGCTCAAACTCCAACTTCTGATCGAGATGCTTCTTCATGTAGCTTCTGGTCTTCCTCATGGTGTCAAGTCATATTTCAAAATAATCCCTAGATCACTTTCTCTTTCATAATTTAAACTTGCACACAAGAGAGTTCACAGTTGCCACCCAGGATACTGGGAAATCAAAATTTATTACACTTTGGAGTTACAATTGCAATCTCAAAGAAGAATTTGAACATAACCCAGCACAAGATGGAGGAATGAACCATAACTTGAAGGATATAACTAGACTTGACTTATATGATGAAAATTTGAAAAAAAATCTCTCCAATCAATGAAGAACAATAAAATACTTGACTCAAACTATACTAGATGTGAATTAGATAAATTCGATGAGCAATATCCCCTATAGAGTTTTCAATCTGTTGGTTACTTTTTTAGAACCAAACTTAATCTCATTCACTGTCTATGAATCCGCCACAACTCAATGGTAAATAATGATGAGGATTGGCTAACAAATAGGTACTAGCTTGCTATACTAGACTTATAATCTTTGAGATCTATGAAACCGAAGAGGGTGATCCTGACAATGTGTGAATTGATACTCTTGTGAAAAATTAACAATATTGTGACAAATAGAAACATTCCCGCAAGCTTCCAATTAGATAAAATCCTTTATGGATTGTACCGACCCTTTAACAAATTGTTACTAAAGTAAGGAATGAATAGTACTTCATACCACCATACTACAATTATAGGTGTGTCAGAGATTTTCATTAAGATTTGTGCTCTTTGTTAGGTACAAGTAGGCTCACTAACATCTAGGATAACCAAATAAATGGACCAATTCTTTATCTATGGGTGAAGAAATCATATTTGAAATAAAATAGAATACATTAACAATGGAAACAAGAATTTATAGACTATTGATATATTGATTTGCAATACACAATTTGATGTATCCACAAATATAAAATTTATTAGTAATCCTTGAATTTTTTCCTCACAAACCTATGATCTTATTTATAAAATTTAATTATTTATTTGAAATAAAGAAGAAATAAAATCACACATTCAACCAGAGTGATTGAAGACAAATAAAATGTCCTTGATCATTTTATTCATAATTTTTGAAAGACAAAATAAAAAGGAGAGAATATGATCTAGAATTTGAAATTTTCATTCATACACCATTGCTACTATAAAACCATTATTCTCATTACAAACTAGAATGAATTCCTAATACTTAACACTACTCTATTTCTTAACCATCAAAAGACCTATGTAATTGGCCTTGAATTCCCATTTATAGAAACATGGAAGAAATAAGCATTGAGCCAAATGATAATTAAATTCACATCTACATTTGACATACATTTCATTTCAATTTCAAAACTACCTAGATAGTTATATTTGCACCTTTGAAAGTGAGGGGAAAACATATAAGACCAAAATCATTTTATTTGCTAAAGAAAATACACCCACCTTCCAAAAGGCATCTTTCATTCATTGCAACAACATCAAAATATCTTCCTCATGAGACAAAAGTTTTATCCATGCACACGCCTAATCAGCAAAACTCTAAAGCATGAAAAGTAACAAAAAGAGAGAAAACCAACCCATCCAAGTCAACATTTTTTCCACCAATCTTCATGCTGGGGAGAGAAGAATATTTTGCTATAATTTAGAAAAAGTCTAATCTGTACTATTTCCAAGCTATGCATTGTTTGTCTCCCATCTATTATTCACCATGTTTTTCATCACCTTTCATACGCAGGCTCATTCTGTAAACTTCTCCAACCATATATTATATTCATGCTTAGTGGGCCATTTCATGTCTAACAGGGTCTGCACTTTTTGCATTGTGTTGAGTGTACCTTGCATCAATTAAAGCTCTGGATTCTTTACTGAACATATCCATTCTCATTTCAACTCCACCTATGTTGTCAATGTTGGGATTCAGCATGGAGTAATCAACTACGGTTAACATCATCTTAGCCTGTGAGAGAAAATTTCCCAGCTCGTCATTCCACTTAGCAAACTCCTTTAAATGACCTTTATCATCCAGTATTTTGGGCATGCCATTCCCCTCCATATCCCTAAACATTCTTATTTTTTTTTGGATTTGCATCCTTAACTTCCCATAAAAATTTGTAATTTCATTTATTAGATGAATGGCCTACAATATTCTAGGAACATTAGTAGTAGCTCTAGGATCTTCTTGCATCTTAGGCATCATTTCCTGAAGTGTTCCTACTCTAGTACTCCATATGCTCCAGTCAGTTTGAAGAGCCCTCTAAACCTGCAAATTTTTGATGTTAGCCTCATTGATGTTCATGTAATCAACCCACACATCATCAACTCTATTGACCAATTTGGTCACTCTTGGTTTCAATACATCCTCAAAAAATATCATTTTCCACTTTCAGTATTTCTAGTCTGGCTTTCCTTGTATTCTCTCTTTTTGATTTCAATTCTTGGTTCAAACTTTGAATCCTCAACAATAGAGTTTCTTTGTCCTATGTAGACAAATCTGAGGTGGAACTTGTTGGAGATGGCATACCTCTTTGTGTAGTGGAAAGCACTTTATTATGTTCATTCATCAATTTTTTGTCTGTATCCAACAACTTCTTATAGTTAGCCTATGTAATCTGAGCAGTATCCATAGTTAACATTGCAACATGCATTGTCAATTGTGAAGCTACAATGGTTGTCATTTCTATATCCGTTTTGATAAGTACTTCTCCAATATCCTTTTTGAAAGACTTTATGACCTAAAGTTTCTTGTGTTTGGATCCAAAGACCAAATGGAAAGTGTATGCATCTTGGGGCTAAAATCTAAGCCAAAAACCTTATTGTCAAAACCCTCCTTACAAATAGAGGCATTTGGGTCCTTCCTAATTGCATCTAGTGCAATAGTAGATGATATTTCCCATCCGGGAAATAAGAGCACCCCACTTCCTTTCACCAATTTCCTTGCCTTATCTAGTGACACACCAAAAAATTCATGTATTATTTTATCCTCCTCCTTCTAAGCTTCTTCTTGCAAGGAGGGATCTAATTTCTCTTTTGCTTCTTCAATCCTTCTTTTAATATTAGAGCCTTTTATATGGATGGAAAAATATTTGAATTTTCTATTCTTGATAAAATCATCATCATAAATAGGTCATCACAAGCCTTTATTCTGACATCATCATCCTTGGCTTCATTGAATTCCCACTTTACAATCCTTCTAGGAGGTACCACTATATTCAAGGCATTGTCTTTGTCTTCAAGGAATTCTTGATCCATGGGAATATTCTCTCAAGATAAATCATGAACTTGAGTCTCACCAGTCTACTCACTTGTGTAATAAGTCATCAATGGAGTGACTATTGGCTATCCACCTATCTCTTTTGTTCACATGGATGACTAGAGCATAGAATTGATATGACTGGCTCTTCAATTGTGCATCATGTTTTTTCTTGGCCACCTTGTCCTTAATCTCAACTTTCTTTTCTTTCTCAAAGAAACACTTATCATTAAAATCAACAAGCATTGATTTTTCTTGCATAAATTTATCCTCTACCTTAGAATAAGGGCTGATGTAGAAAATATTTTCCTTCATCTTTTCTTCAATTGCACATATCCTTCTCCATGCATTTTTCCTTGCTATAACTTCTTCATCAGAGGATAAATTTCTAATCACATCCTCTTGAAAGAGGAACTCATTGTATCTTCCTGATAACCCTCTTGCCTTTCTTTCAACAGAAATCACCCTTTCAGGGTCACAAAACCTTATGACTTCTGTTTCAAGCTATAATTATTTAAAATATAGTTGAACCTCTCAATCCCTCCTTTGAGGTGAAAGTGAAATAGGAAAATCCACAATCAAGTTTCACAAGGGATGCCTTCCTTTATTTTTTGAAGTGTTCCTTCTCCATGCCATCCAGATGCCACATTATTTCCATAAATAATTGTCTATCCAACAAATATATTGGAAACTTGTGAGGTGGCACTAGGTCTCCATAAATTCTGAATGTTGTGTAATTGGTATGAAGATACCAATCTCTATAATTTTTATTTTTTTTAGTATGCTCCTCTTAATCCATGGGCCTCAAAATTTCCTTGACACCTTGTGAAATTCTATTCATGGGTTTCAAACCCCTGTTCCAACACCAAGAACTTGAAAACATTACAAAACATAGTATAATAATACTATGGATAGTGCACATCCCAAATATGTATCCACATCTACATAGGAAAGTCATTTTCCATGTTATCTATTTCTCTCAATTTTATAAAATTCCTCATCACCTTTCCGCTCTTCCATAACAACAAGTGCATCAATAGAGAATGGTGTTTGCATGAAAATGGAGGGGTTGCATCTTTCAATTTTATCAAGTCCTCGTACAAATGCTCAAAAATGTAGGAAGCATAATTCCAATCCTTGTTCTAATACTTGTGTTGAATATAAATGGCTAGGACCATCAGGGAAATATCCATCTTAATGTCATACATCTTATGCAAAAATTGACACAATGCATAACTAGTGTTTTTGAAATAATTTTCAAAATCAGAACAATCAAATGGCTCCATCTCAAGGGGCTAAAAGGCATACTATTTTTCTTCAATTCATGCCTCTTGTGTATAGGAAAGACACCCTTTCTGTACCCAAACCTTTTTTGCTCATATTCATTATATAACTTGTTGGACTCAAAGGCAAATGGATTCAATTGAAAATCCTCCATTATCTTGCTCCGTGATATTTCTAGCATAGGAACAAAGTCTAAAAATATCTTGATTGTTTTACCCATTGGATCATAATACATTTCTAGTTCAAGCATTAAATCCACCTCCACAAATACATTGGGGCATACAAACTTGCCTATGTCACAAGTCTATAAGTTGTAGGTGGGGTGATTTTCAATTATCCTTTTGAGAGCATAGGGAAATAAGTCCTAGCCACTCTGTGGCAATGCTGCATCACCAATCTCAGAGGAAGATTCCTCAAAGTGAGACATCAAATTCCCTTCACCTATTTCTCTTTTTCCCACCTTCTTAATTTTTGTAGTTGGGTCCTTAGGGGGCTCTTCCATAAACCTAGGATGATCTTTCTTTACAGTTATTTTCTTTGCATTCTTTTCCACTACTTCAGGTGTAGGATGGCCATCTTGGGGTTTAGGTCTTTTAACCATTTTTTGAGTAGGTTTCATTTTAGGTTTAGCAGGACCCGCTAGGTTCACTCATGTTTACTACACAATAAAACTAGGGTTTTCAAAAAATAGGGAATTGCACCTTAAGCTCGTTAAGTTCATAGGGTTCAAATTAAAAAAAAAAATTCCAACATCTCTACCCAAAACCCTACAAGCAATAATTTTAATTTCCTTTGAATAAATGAAAATAATAATTTTGATCACAAACCCTACCTACTCACCCACCCAGACTACTCAATGCAACACATTTCTCACAGAGGGTAAGAAATTGACTTACCCAAGAAAAATGGTAGGTTGTTCTTCAAAATTTTCCTTACTTGGAGTTTTTCTTTATTCTCTTCTTCACTTAGCTAGTTGTTCAACTCTCGAGGACTGAAATTGTTGAAGAAAGATGCCCAACAACTTTATTTATTACTTAGAATTAGAGCATCCTCTCCATTAATGGCTAATAGATTGCTCGTGCGAGCAAATTGACAAATAGCCATTCTAGTTCAAACTCCACCCATTGATCATTTTGATTTAAAACATGATAAAAAATACTCCTCGACCATCAATATATTCTTTTTACAACTATTATTTAAAACAAAAAATGATACCCCATAAAACGGCCACGTGGCCATCCACTAATTTCAATATCTTTTGGATTGCATCGCTCATTGCAACAATTCTTTGAAGTTATGTCCAAACTTAAGTGATGAGCGACAACACCCCCACTAGAGGGAGTTTTCCTTGGCATATCCCTCATTGCTTGTTGCAAAAATGTGACAAGGTTACATTTGTATTTTGGTGAGGAGGACTCTCCCGTGATGCCACAACATAATCACAAGCCATCACATATTGTCATATCTGACTTGGAGTTGAGAGTGCTTTCAATGATGGGAGAAACCAGTGATATCACCAAATTATAACAAGTGGAAAGATCACACAACTCCATTTAATCCTTCCATCGCTCATCGTAGAAATTAAAAATGGCCATGAAATATTTCTGCAATGGCACGACATAAAGAAAAGACAATGTCCATCACGCTTCGTTGAAATGGAACCGAGAAGCCAAATTTTTTTAGCGATAAGCGATATGAAAGGAACACAACCATATCACCTATCATGGTAATCAATGGTGAAGAGCAACAAATTTTAGTGACACACGAGGCAAAAGAGAAGTATAAGCTCATCGCTCATTGTCATAATGAGCTTGGTGATAGAGAAAACTTCTAAAATGAGCGATGACTCAAGTGATGAGAATATGTACACCAAGTTTTTTTTTAAAATGGGACCAACAAAAAAACAAGAAAGTTACAATGCCTACCTAAACATAATATAGAAAAGAAACATCAAGTTGAATAGATTATAAAGGCTTACAAGTAAAAAATGAATATAAATAGGCAATCTTATGACTATATAACACACTTCTCATGTTGGAGTCTAACCTACATGTTGTTGTTGGATAGTTAGGCCTCAGAAATTAGTGTGTCCCATAGCTATCTATGCGGAATGTTGTTGTCTCAAGGAAAAAGTGAGAAAATTTGAGAAGTAGAGTAGAGATGTAGAGTAGAAATAGATTTCCTTGATATGGTTTTTTATTTTTTTGCAAGATTTTTCTGAGATATACGAGCATGGTGGAGGTGTGATTCTACAACTACTAAGGAGTTGCAATTCACAACCAAAATATCACCATCGATTATAATGATTTTTTGCAGCAAGTTAGGCTATTGTGGGTATAAACCATACCTAATATTCAGTTACACACATCAATGTTAATGGATTTGATTCTAGAGAGGTGGGTTGCTAACACCTCATTTTTTCATCTCTTGATAGGGAAGATGACCATCACTCTTAAGTATTTCTGCTACATCCTCTAACTTTCCATATAGGGAGAGAAAGTGGAATATGAGGAGGGATGCACAACCTAAAGTGCATAGGTGGCACAACAACACTACATCAACCACATCATTCTTAAGCACACCACCGACCACATATATATGAGGTGGTTGGAGCAATGCCACATCACAATTCCCTTTGTGCATCATGTAATAATCATGATGGTGGTAGTGTGTGTCACCTATTGGTACTCAAAAATGCAGGTTTTAGCCTCAAGAGTATGCCGGACTCTTACAACATTCTTGGACAACATACAAGGCCAATTATATAATCAAAAATTCTACTCTTTAGGTTCTGCTAGACCTAGGTGGGTGAACCTATATGAAATACTGCAGATTTGGAATGTACTTCCTGCTAAGAAGTCTACCCACAATAGCAATCAGGAATGGATAGACAAAAGAAAACTACAATTATCTCTACTACACAAATAATGGTTTTGAATGATTTTTTCATAATAAATCCTTTGCTCTGGGATATGGCAGATCAGTGCCTTCTTTCTACTGGGCAATGGAGTCGAAAATGTTATAAATCACTTATAGATATTCCTCCCTGACTTAACTTAAATTGTTAAACACTCTATGGGATGAAGTTTCAATGACTGGCATATGACTTCATCAATTCATGACTGGCATAAATAGTGTTGAAATATTTTCTTACTTAGCTCTCCTTCAACTATCCAAAAGAAATCTCACAAACACTATGATTTATTTAAAGGAAATTTTAACTCTTGACTTGCAGACACCAATAAATGAAATCATACAAAGTGAAGAAATGCACACTTGAAGAATTTAAAATATACTTGACATTTGAATTCAAATGATCGAAAGACTCCAAATTGGAGAGAACTAATCAAAAATTTACAATTGTAATACCATCACAAGGAAAACCAGAAAGGAATTTTTGTCAAAAATCATCTCCATTGATCTTGTTTCCAGAAAGTGTGTTACATCATTTTTCACTCATGATTTTTCCAAATCCCCCTGTGACCAATTTTTTTAAACATTTATATAGTACAACTCAACAGAGACGCCCTTTCATTTTTAGTTACAGCTGTTTGAATTCCTTGATAGAGATAAAAAATATTTAAAGAAAATGCCTTTCAGTAAATTAAAAATCTAAACTATAGGCGAGCTTTTATTTTTCATTTAACACTTTGACCGATCTTCATTATCACTTTATATCGTGACTGGTCTTCATACTTTTATTTTCTGTCGCTTTTAATGCTTTACCGCATTACCGCGGGCTTTGAATTTTCTCCTGCGGTATGGCAGTGTTTGACCGCTGACTACTCCATCTCATCCATTTCTCCTACCGCCTTACCACCATGGTTACCTCTGTCATTACCACAATCATTGTGGTCTATGTTCAGACCATGCGCGGTATAGCGGTAACCGCTACCTGCTATGTTCGCCACCACTAACCACTACCTCGCCACTTCGCTAACTATTACTGTGGTCACCACGGTCTACTCAGAGACTGTCCTTGGTACCACGGTAAGATCTTGAATACCATCTCTGACCACTCGCCACCACCCTTTCCGGTTATCTCACCGCCACTGCAATACCGCAGTCAATGAATTAACCATGCGCAGTGTGGCTATAAACACATAGTGCCTACTCCTTAGCCGCCACCGCTATACTACGAGCCCATTATGGGAGGCCACGCTAAAGCGGTAAATGATAAAAAAATGAAATATAAAGGCAGTGGTAAAGGTTATAAACATATTTTAAAAGGTAATGAATGATTTTTTTATGAAAAGACATGAAAATGATGGATTAAAATTGAGAAAAACTTAGGATTTTTTATGGAATTTTTGGGTTCTAACAATAGCTCCTGTTGGGGATGAGTGACTTTACAAGTCACTGCAAGAATTTAGAACATCTACTAGGAGAGCAGACCAAACAAATGATGAAAAATGAAAGCCATGGCAGATGGAGGGAATGAACAGATGAATAATGTGAAAGATGGAGCAAATGACCCTAAACTATTGTACATGGAAAGGAAAGCAATGCCTTTAGAAAGGGAACTCCTGGGAATTTCATGTACTAGCAAACCCAGACCTTTAAAAAATTCCTAAACTACTGTGCATCGAAAAAACATTTAAAGAGGGTTATTAAGAATTGTCCATGCACTGGAAATCCTTGACCCTCTGTTGATCCTCAAGAAAAGAAAAGCTTCAGGAACTACCCATGTATAGGCAACTCCTACTCCTCTCCAGACATGTTCTACAAGAAATATGAATCCTCACCTCCTTTACCAGTTATCACAAAAGGACCCAACCATAAAGCTTCAAACTTACCATGCTTCCCCTTGTCCTGACACCGAGCATTCCACATCAAAACCAAGTCATCCTTTTCAAAATTTCTCTTCTTGGCCTTTTTATCAAAAAGATACTTCATTTATGACTGCAACTTCACATTCTGCTTCTGAGCAACTCTTTTCACTTCATCAAGCTCTGCAAGCTGTTCCATTCTTTCCTCCATTGGATCAGAAATATCCAAGTCTTCATGCAAAATAAAATTATATACTGGCAAAAGATTCTACAATGGCATCCTAGCCTATGTCCCATATACCAACTCAAATGGAGATTTTCTAGTTGCCCTCTTTACTATAATTCTATCTGCCCATACAACCAATCTTAACTTCGAATCCCATGCCCTTTTGTTTGTATCCAGCATCTTCCTTACTATCTTCAAAATATTTTTATTACTTGACTCTACCTGACCATTGGCTTGTGGATGATATGGGGCAGAATAAGAAATACTAATTCCATATGTTCTGCAAAAATCTTTAAACTCATCTGATCTAAAACACATTCCATTATTTGTGATCAATTTGGCTGGAGTGCCAAACCTAGTCATAACATTCTCCATTAGGAAATTCACTACCACCTTGCTTGTCGCTTTCCTAGTAGGAACAACCTCCACCCACTTAGTAAAATAATCAGTGGCCACTAGTATCCATTTGTGCCTTCCACTTGACTTATCTTGTATTTCCCCAATGAAATCAACTCCCCATTGATGAAAATGTGCTTCTACCTACAAAGGTCTAAGTGGCAATGCTCCTTGATACTTCAGCTTTCCCAAAAAAAATTGGCAAGCCTCACACTTTCTCACATATGCAAAGGAATCATTGAATACCCTAGCCCAATAATAACCAGCCCTAAAAATCTTGTGTGCAGTAGTCTTAGCAGAATAATGGCCTCCACACACCCCTTCATGCATTTCTTTCAAAACATATTTTTCCTGGGATTCATCTAAACATAACAACAATATACCATCCTTATTTTTCCAGAATAAATCCCCTTTGATAAAAACATATTTAGAAGCCTACAACTTTAAATTCCTCCTTTGATTATCATTCAACCCTTCCGGGCACTTCATGTGTTTCAGATAATGCATTACATTTTTATACCATGGAGTATGCTCAATACTTGCTATGATTTCACCCTTACCTTCCACATTGCAGATCTGGCTTGCTTTAATGTTTGTCTATGCCATCAACCTAGCTAGACCCTATCCTCTTACCAACTTGGTAATCTGAATCTCCATGTTAAATTCTTGAATTTTATTAATCCACTTGCATCTCTTCCCTGTCACTTCTATCTGTACCAGGATATCCTTCACAGCTGCATGTGGGACATAAGAAAATACCTTAGCTCCAACAAGGTAAGGTCTGAAAACCTTTATTGCTTTGACCAGTGCATAGGCCTATTTTTCCATAATGTCATATTTCAATTCTAACCCCTGCAAAGATTTACTGAAAAAAGAAACAGGCTGCTCATAACCTTCATCATTCTTTTGTAACATAATAACAGCTATGGTATGGAATGAAGCAAAAGAAAAGATTTGAAAGGGCTTAGTAAAATCAGGGGATTTTAAGATAGGGGCTTCCTTGATGCTTCTTTTTATAGATACAAAGGCATCCATAGCTTCAACAATCCAATCCAATTTCTCTCCTTTTTTCAACATCTTAGATATAGGTTTAACAATCTCAGCAAAATTGGACACAAACCTCCTAACAAAATTAATTTGGCCAAAGAATGACTGGATTGCTTTGATAGTTTTAGGCATGGGAATTTTATCAATGACCTCCACCCTTTCAGGATCTATCCTAACCCCATCTTTTAATACAATATGCCCCAAAAGTTTACCCTCTATAACAACAAAATGACATTTTTTAGGATTAAGACTTACACCATACTCCAAGGCTTTGATGAAGATCTTCTCTAAATCAGCAACATGATCCTCTACCCTTTTGGAATAAGCAGTGAGATCATCCTGATATACCACCATTTTAGCATTTATCAAATCTGCAAATGCCACATCCATGGCTCTTTGAAAGGTAGCTCCTGCATTTGTGAGACCAAATGACATTCTTCTATAGACATATGTTCCCCATGGTGTAGTGAATGCTATCTTGTACTGTTCAGACTCTCTAACTTTGACCTAGTTATAACCAAAAAATCCATCCATAATTGAAAATAGCTTACACCCTGTTACTTTGTGCAATATTGCCTCCATATTTGGAAGAGGATAATTATCTTTAGGGAAGCCACATTCAAATTTCTGAAATCTACACATAGTCTTATGTCCCCATTTTTCTTCCTAACTAGGACCAAATTTGAGACCCATGTTGAATGTCTAATGGGTTTTATGATACCTCCATCTCTAAGCTTTGCTAGATCCACTTGCATTTTAGGTTCAAGAGTCGGGTTAATAGGCCTTTTCTTCTGTCTGAATGGCTTCATGTCTAGCTTAAGTGGAATCTCATGCTGAAAAAGATCTTCTCTATATGCCTTCAAATCCTCATAAGACCAATCAAACACATGCTTTTATTTTCTTAGCAATGTAATCAGCATTCTCTTGATGGTTGGGTTTATTTTCTTTCCAATATAAACCCTCTTTGGTGCTAATTCAGTTCCCAAATTTATTTCTTCAATATCCTCTTTCTTACTTGGTGTCTGCTTTATGAGGGAATGATTACTCCCATCATACACCCTCTCCAATGCCACAAGACCTTTGGTAAGCTTGTTAGTTTTAAGCTGCAAAACTTTCTTCCCAAACATAGTCTGTTTCCCATCCATTTCTTCCACAAAAGCATTGAAATCAATCTCTTGTGCTTCATACTGATCTATACAAGGAAGAAACTTCAAAAGGTCAGTATCGTCATCAAAAACCTGCCAACTATATATATTGTTAGGGACTACTGGTCTTGTTTTAAACTCAACTTGAGACACTCCTGCCAAAGTCATATCCTTCTTCTTGAAGGCTATATTAGCCAAAAAATCAGCCATCAAGTTTTCAGATCTATCTATCCAATCAATTGAAAATGCATCAAATAGTTCCACTGTACCCCATACAACATTCCTATATTGTTTCAACCTCTTGTTCTTTGCAGCATATTTTGATCTAATTTGTGACACAACCAATTCAGAATCTCCCAAAACAGACAACAACTTAATCTTGTGTTTGACAGCCATGTTCAAACCAATCAACAAAGCTTCATACTCAGCCACATTATTTGTACATTCAAAAGCCAACAAAAATGAATATTTAAATGTTGTACCTTTACATGATATGAAAATTACTCCAGATCCATTACCTTCTTGACTACAAGCCCCATCAAAGTACATTTTCTATACACCTTGCTGAGTTTTAGAAACAAGTCTATCAATTGGGTCAATACTCACTAGTTCTGTCTGCGATAATTCAACTCTGAAACTCCCCAAATCTACATTACAGAAGCAATTAAGTTGTTCTTGAGGAACACACTCAACAATCTGATTAACCCTTGGTTCTCTATATAATTTCACCTCTTCACCACTAACTGGTATTGTGGCATATGATAAGTCAAATTGCACATTACCTCCAACTGCTGCAGTCCATTGTCTTGATAGAAGCATTCCAAACTAAGGAGGTGTATCAATCATAGTTATATCAATATTATAAGTAGCTTGTGGGTAGAATGCTAGTCTTACTTCTACATCTTTCATAATCCCCACTACTGGGGCAGGCCTACTATCCATAGGATAACATTTACTGCCCTCAATATCTATCCACATGCCAAGTTGTTTCATCACCCCCATAGGCATAATATTCATAGAAGCACCTGAATCTATCATGCAATTTCTTACCAATTTACCATTTATGAGCAGGGTAGTGAAAAATGGATCAATTTGAGGTGTATTTATCAATGCATCACTTAAAAAAACTTTTGCAACTTTTATCTTTCCTTTCTTATTAGTAATTCCAACATTCTCATTTTGTTCAAAATTTATATTTTGATTCCTCCCACTAGACAATAATTGAATAGCTTTTTCCCTATACTCCTTAATTTTAATCATTTCAAGTAATGGGACAAATATTTTTAATTGAGATAAGGCTTGAATGAAATCAAAAGAAGTACCTTCAATTCTGATCACCTTTTTTGATTCTGTCAACTCTCCTTTGTTTTCCTCTTTCTCCCTCCTTGATGTCTAATCCATCTGTTGTGTGTTCTTGGAGGATTCTTTCCTTTCTTCTTTGGGGATATATTTCTGTTCTTTTTTATCAGGGTGCTAATCATTTGTCTTTTTTGATATTTCATGGGACATCTTTTCACTCTTCAAGAATACTCCTCTTGGAACACCTTCATTTTCATTTGCTGTCCTATTCCTCAGCCAATACTTGCTTTTAGCTTGCTCAACTACTGCAATAGTCAATCTCTTAATTTCTTCATCATTTGGTCTCCTCCTGTTTCCCCTATTAGGCTGATATGATGTGGCAAGAGGAGTTTGTTCATCATCACTTTCCCCATAATCAGAAAAAATTTGTTGTTTTGCCATGTGAACATTATATTTCTGATGACCAACATCATATTCATATCCTCCCTCCTTTGAATATGAATATCCTTGCTCTGCTGAGTGGAGAATATGAGAAGTTAAATAAATGTTATTGTCTTCTTCATTATTGTTTTCTGCCATGTCTTTTCCTGATACTGACTGAGCTACAACACAATGTTCTGAAGAATGTGACAAGTCACAAACTGAACACCAAGGACTATTATCAACCATGTATGTCCCTCTTTTCTTCAAAGGATCAGGTGTCTCTTTATTTTTTTGAGCATCCATCACTGGCTTTCCATTTCTCCAATTCATATTATAAGGCATATCATGTAGCCTCGGCTTCTCATTCCTATATGTGTTCTCTTGCTTAATTGGAAGAGCATATTGGGGAATCCTTGGGTTATCCCTTTTGGAAATCATCCCTGCAACTTTCCTATTGTTTTCAATGGTGAGTGCCATCCTTTGAGCTTCGACCAAATTTCTGGGACCCCTGTTCCTCGGCTCATAACTTGTCTTAGGATCAAAAGCTTTTAAATAAATACTTAATGTAGTAGGATCAACCAATTTAGATCTAGGAGGTATTTTATTGTGCAATTTAGAAAATATTTGGTTAAATTCACAGGCTCACTCATTTTGATGTTTCTGAATGGTGACTAACTCATGTAATGCAAACTCAGGTGCATATTGATTCCCATACTACTCAAGGAATTGTTCATAAAACAAATGAATAGAATTAATAGAAGTTGTTGGAAGACTATTAAACCAATCTTTGGCGTCTTCAATTAGTGACATCATAAACAGTCTCATTTGTATATCTTCATACTACATATCTAAATCTTGCATAAAAGCATTAAAACTCCTTAAATGCTTTTCAGCTGCAATAGCACTGCTCCTTGTGAATTTTGGGACCAAGCTTCTCCAACTATTATCCATAGGGTATGGGCATATTTGTAGTCTAGCCAAGTCAAACTACCTAATCATGGTTGCATATTGTGGAGGAGGATTTTGGTAGTACTAACGCTGATACAATGGATTGTTATTTGCCACATATTGCTGACCTTGTGGGGGTATATGTTGATGATAAGGAGGTGGCTGAACACCTTGATTTTGTGGTGGAACATTTTGATATCTACCTTGATTCCCTAACTGATTTTGGTAAGCCTGTGAGGAATTTGATGGGCTTGTATTATTGTTCCCTTGCCTATGAGGTGGCACATATTTTTGCAGATTAGCCATTTGAGTACTGATCTGCACTTTCCTCAATTTTAATTCTTCAAGTTCTCTAATTGCCTGGAGCCTCTGCTCATATTCTATTCTTGCCCTTTCCACATCTTTTCTCTCATGTTCCATTCTTTCATTTACTTCATCCCTAGCCATAAGTTCATAATTCTCCTTAGAGGCCACTTCATCACCAAGTCCTTCCTGATTTTCTTCAAGAAATGCCATTTTTTGGTCATATTCATGTTGTCTTCTTTCTCTTTTGGCTTCACATTCAGCCATGAATTCTTCAACCTTCTTAGGATCTGGTTGATAAAAGGGATTCCTCTGTTCCTCGGGAGTACGAGGTTCTCTGGAAGGGCTGCTTTCATTCACCAATGCTCCATAGGAATTGTGTATCTCCAGTGATGCTTTTGATGTTTTATTTTTGTCTGATGGTCCTATGTCATCTGTTACCCTTTTACCCTTATCATTCTTCTCTGTCCATTTATTTTTGGCATTAGAACCATCACCATCTTTGTACAATGACCTTCTTCCTTGCATTTTGGGAGCAATTGTGATAGTCTGAACTCTAGGAAGATTTCTCTTTGATATATATTTCAGTTTATCAGTCTCAATGTATTTGTTCATTCAGAGTCGCCACTCACTTTCCAAAAGTGAGAATATATGTAATCCTTTATTCCCAGTGGAGTCCCTTACAACTTACTGAATCTATGACAAGGCTCACATTCAAATTATATCCCCAGCAGAGTCGCCAAACTGTTGGTACTCAAAAATGTAGGTTTTAGCCTCAAGAGTATGCCAAACTCTTACAACATTCTTGGACAACATACAAGGCCAATTATATAATCAAACCTTCTACTCTTTAGGTTCTACTAGACCTAGGTGGGTGAACCTATATGAAATACTGTAGATTTGGAATGTACTTCCTGCTAAGAAGTCTACCCACAATAGCAATTAGGAATGGATAGACAAAAGAAAACTACAATTATCTCTGCTACACAAATAAGGGTTTTGAATGATTTGTTCATAATAAATCCTTTGCTCTAGGATATGGCAGATCAGTGCCTTCTTTCTACTGGGCAATGGAGTCAAAAATGTTATAAATCACTTATAGATATTCCTCCCTGACTTAACTTAAATTGTTAAACACTCTATGGGATGAAGTTTCAATGACTGGCATATGACTTCATCAATTCATGACTGGCATAAATAGTGTTGAAATATTTTCTTACTTAGCTCTCCTTCAACTATCCAAAAGAAATCTCACAAGCACTATGATTTATTTAAAGGAAATTTTAACTCTTGACTTGCAGACACCAATAAATGAAATCATACAAAGTGAAGAAATGAACACTTGAAGAATTTAAAATATACTTGACATTTGAATTCAAATGAATGAAAGACTCCAAATTGGAGAGAACTAATTAGAAATTTACAATTGTAATACCATCACAAGGAAAACCAGAAAGGAATTTTTGTCAGAAATCATCTCCATTGATCTTGTTTCCAGAAAGTCTGTTACATCATTTTTCACTCCCAGTTTTTCCAATTCCCCTTGTGACCAATATTTTTAAACATTTATATAGCACAACTCAACAGACACGCCCTTTCATTTTCTGTTACAGCCGTTTGAATTCCTTTCAATAAATTAAAAATCTAAACTATAGGAAAGCTTTTAGTTTTCATTCAACACTTTGACCGATCTTCATTATCACTTTATATCGTGACCATTCTTTATACTTTTATTTTCCATGGCTTTTAATGCTCTATCACGTTACCGCGGGATTTGATTTTTCTCCCGCGGTATGGTGGTGTTTGACTACTGACTACTCCATCCCATTCATTTCTCCTACCGCCTTACCACCATGGTTACCTCCATCGTTACCACAATCACCACGGTCTATGTTCAGACCATGCGTGGTATAGCGGTAACTACTACCTGCTATTTTCGCCACCACTAACCACTGCTTCACCGCTTCACTAACTGTTACCGCAGTCTACTCGGAGACTGTCCACGGTACCTCGGTAAGATCTTGACTACCATCTTTGACCGCTCGCCACCACCCTTTCTGGTGATCTCACCGCCACCGCGATACTGCGATCAATGAATTAACCGTGCGCGATGTGGCGATAAACACATAGTGCTTGCTCCATAGCCACCACCGCTATACCGCAAGCCGATTATGGGAGGATGCGGTAAAGCAGTAAATGATATAAAAATGAAATATAAAGGCAGCAGTAAAAGTTATAAACATATTTTAAAAGGCAATGAATTATTTTTTTATGAAAAGACATGAAAATGATGGATTAAAATTGAGAAAAACTTAGGATTTTTTATGGAATTTTTGGGTTCTAACATCACCATCTATGGGAAAGGATTGTGCCTTCATGAGGGCCTCATCCATTACATCAGGGCAATAGAAGTGAGGAGGAACGTCTATGTTGAGGATCAAAGTATGCTAGCACATCTCTAGGATGAGCTCAGGACCTATGTACACTACAAGTATCACAAAATCAGTACCTAAACCAACCTAAAGGTTTAGGAATTCAAGCACATTCCCTACATATGGCTAGTTGTGTATCCTTGGGGCTTAGGGTAAGGTGACCCTCAAGTGCATGTATACCAATTGGTTTGTAATTGGAATGTTAGAGACCTAATTTTTTGGTGGTATAATTTTGATAGGTTGAGTAGTAGTGACATCCACTGGCAGTGATACAGGTGAATGGGGACTTGGTTGTCATATAGGAGGTAGTTGTGTAGGATCCAACAAGATAGATTCTTGGCTAGATAGTTGGATCATATTATTGTATAATATTATTGGCACCGAGTTGCATGATAGTTTGACTAGGTGTTGTCCATTCATCGGCTATGCCCATGTACATATGTTTGTACTAGATTGTGGCCCAAGTGGGGGATCTTCCTCAGCCTACCATTATTGATGTCACACTCAACACTAATGATGAAAAGGTTGATGATCTACTAGAGGCCCAAGTGACCAATGATGTCAGTGTATCTATTGGCTTTGCTAACTACTAGCTAACACCAACTCCTACCCTAATTTTTCTAGTAGATTCCCCTATGGGTGATGGTAGTGCTTAGTATTTTGAAGGTGAGGCATTGGTGGGAAAAGTGGAGGAGAGATCGATTTGCACTCCTATAGTCCAAATCGTACCATCTGACATTTGACCAGCTTTAACACTTTCTATAGTTTCCACAAGGGTGAGCATTGCTTCTACTAGTGATACTCCACCCTTAGATCCACACTAGCAAGTTAGGGACATACGTACCAATTTGATTTGGTAAATTTTATTTTATGACATGCTCATATATATATATATATAAAGTTTTTGATGATGTGTTGTTGATATCATCCATTGTCTCTATGGTTGTATTTATCACACACAAGTGGACCAACATCTTTGGTTGATGCATTATAGAGGCAATCCTAGTTGTTCTGATCTAAGGGCGGGTCCTCCATGCTTATAGGATACCCATAGCAAGGCACCATACTAGAATATTCGAACCTATAGTGTGGTTGAGGACAACCTACGAGTAGGGTTGGGTGGAGGTGGTCAAACACACGATAGAGATATTAGTGATGACTATGAAACAAGATTAGAGGGGAGAAAAGATCCATGCTATTCTTTCTAAGAGAGAGTAGGCTAGGATCTAGGCTGAGAGTATTTTGTAGGCATGTGACACTCTATAGATCTAGGTTGATGACCTCACAAGATAGGTAGTGACTATGAAGAAAACACCCACTAATGTCAAACATCCCCAAGTTCAGCAACTAAGGGATGAGTTGGTAGGGGCATGAGAGCATGAGAAGAGGAGGATGCACTTATAAAGTGCATCATGTCCCTAAGAGAGAAGGTGGTAGAGCTACATGGAGAGCTATAGGGAATTTAGTCATACAACATGTTTGTGTCACGATCACATTGATCTCACTCATACACCTCCATCTAGTAGCCAAATCCACCACCTCTAGCACCTTAGGGCTCTGGTAGCCACATCCTTTGTGGCCAATTGTATTATATTATCGTACATAGAATTTTTAATGTATAAATTAATACACATACATAGGAACCACATTTTTTGTAGTGGTGTGCTACATGTACATGACATTATTTTTGATGCAGAGATATACATATGATAATTTTAATTTGCATCCCTATTCTTATGTGTATGATTTTGTTTAATGTATGGTTATGCTATGCATGTATGTTTAGATCAAATGGTACCATGATCTTATTAAAAACACATTAGTCATGTATGATTATTTAAGTATAATGATGATATAATCGATGTTTAATGATATATAGAACATGTGATATAGAATGTATGGATAAAAGAATTAATCAATGAAAATGCACTTGTACATAGCATAAAAGTAACACACACACATAATTACTACTTCAATAAAAAACTACATACACATTTTTACATCATAACATGAATTAAAAATAAAATGTGTTAATGAAGGAATGTCATAGCATAATAGACTATGATCCCTAAAAAGAGGATGAGTGTCACACACATGGCACACAGATCTTATGCACAATATCTACGAAGATGCATTGTATTGACCAGTTCTTTTAAAGGAGTACCATCCATAGATGACAATCCATATGCACCAGAACCATACACAAAGGTTATTATGTAAGGATCCAACCAATTAGGGCTAAATTTACCCTTTTGATTAGGTAGTGCATTTTTATTTCTCTTCTTCTCATAGAGAATGAGATCACCCATGTTAATGGTGTGAGAAATAAAACTTTGATTATACAGTTTAGAAATAGAATTTTGATAATCCTAAAAATGATCAAGGTCCTATAATAAACTCTCATCGAGCAACTCAAGTTGGTTTAAATGCTCACCATGATAAGAGTCATTTAATTAACCCTCTAAGGGAAAATCACAAAGATGTAATTTCCAACTCTAAATGCATAATAGCCTCAGTTCCATACACAAGGTTGTACAGGGTTGTTCTATTAGTTGTATGAACACTCATGTGATAGACCCATAAAGAATAATTCAATTGAGTATACCAATCTTTACCATGTTTATTCACTATATTTTGAAGAGTCAATTCAACAGTTTCATTAGATGCTCTTGCTTGGCCATTAGATTGAGGATAGTAAGGTGTAGAAAATAATTGTTGAATGTGAAATTTCTTTTTTTCAGAAACAAGGGTAGAAGGCAATATAAAGTGATCAATAGTATTATCTAGAAGAAAGCTACAAATTAATTCAACATTAGTGGATTGAAGTGGAATAGATTCAACCCATTTTATAATGTAATTGGTAATTGTGATGATGAAGGTACATGTCCCTTAGAAGAAGGAGGTATATTTTCCCAATAATATCCAACCCCCATTTAGCAAATGGCCAAGGAGAACTCTGATTATGAAGCTCTTGTATAGAGGCTTGAATGAGGCTACTATGTTGTTTATATTGAGTTCACATTTCTTGACAAAAGAAAATGGTTATTGCTCCATCATTTTCTAATAATATCCCATATGGATTAGTTTATGCATTAAGGGTTGGCCACTGAAATGTCTAACCCTAGATCCCAAATGAGCCTCTTCAATTGCAAGGGGTATCCCAGCCTTTGTGAGACATCTAGTAATAAAATTATTATAAGATTTTCGATAAAGAACCTTAGATAAAATAATGTATCAAGCTAAAAGCTAAATCATATCCACACATGAGTATTTTTAGTCGCATGATCAAGAATTTTTTTGTCTTTAGATAATTATAGATATGGGAGTACCATTCCCTTGAGTCTATCTAAGGACACATAAGACTATCATGTTTAGGTTAATCTAAGACAACAGGAGAGTGGACAATCTGAACCATGAAGTGGCACTCATATATACAGTCATCTAATGGTAAAATGGAAGTTGTCCTTTCCATTGCATCTAGGTGAGTGCAAGATCATCAAGGTCCAAAAATTGGTGATGTGACCCAAAAGTGGTTGACGATATTTTTTTATCTGAATTTGATGAAATAAAAGAGTTATTGATAAAATTGCCACCTTTCCACCAAAATAAGATATGAATTCTTTGGAGTGAAATAGATAATTATTATTGTTTTTGTACATTCATTATCACTAAAGTGTTGATTGATAGGCTGATTGAAAAAAATCTATAATTCTTAAATGATTTCATATTTTTTGAATCTAAAAGATGTCGTACATTTTATGCCTCCCATACTATAGGATAAAAAAAGAAAAAATAATTTTCATAAATTTTTGACCAAGTTATAGTTGTCAAACAAACAAATTTTAATTTTTTAAAAAAATTTCTAATAAAACATTTATAACTAATTATTTTCTTGCAAAAAAATTATTAAAAACTATGGCACATCTAGGCATGTGTCCTCTAATTATATTGAAAGTTTTAAAAATATATAATATTTTTTTCTTGTACTTAGGTTGGTGAGACATATGTCTATTTTTAATTATTCTCCTAAAAATTTAGTACTATTGTATTGAAATTTCAAATTTTCACCAAATAGATTTACTTATTTGCAAAAGAGGACTAGTATCTTAGAAATACATTCAATGTGCTATACATTTTGTTCTTACATATTTTTCAAACTATGTTTATAACCTATTCAAAAAAAATTGTCTATTTTTCTAAATTTTCATTGCCACTTAAGGGCCTAGTTTGGACCCCCATGATCCTCCCCTGACCAATCTGTGTGATAATTCTTTTTGCTAGGAACATTGTCTATAATCAAAGTCAAGAATATACCAACAAAGGATAAATACAAATCCCAATAATAATGTAGCTTGATACACTCTTGTGATTTGATTTACAATAAGCTTGGAATCACAATGAATGCAAATATCTTTAATATTTTTATGCTATCATGGTATGTAATATGGAAATAACGTCTTCATACTCAACATTTCCTACTATTAGTGTAATGAAATTGTAATTGAAAAGATAGAGGAATTAGCTTCACCTTCGGTGAGATTAAAAATGTGCCTACCCTATAGCTAGTTTGACATTTCAATCCATTGAAGTACATATCCCACATAGGTTCATGGTCTAATACATATAGTTTTTCATCTAAAAACAAGTCCAAGTTAGGAAAGGAACAAGGTGAGGGGGATTGTGCTAATTGATAAGAAACAACTTTCCCTTTAATTTATTTCTAAGTCATGAACTTGATATCAAACTCAGAGAGAAACATCACCCATTTTGCTAACCTTCCAGAAA
Organism: Sequoiadendron giganteum; assembly: GCA_007115665.2. Lineage (NCBI taxonomy): Eukaryota > Viridiplantae > Streptophyta > Pinopsida > Cupressales > Cupressaceae > Sequoiadendron > Sequoiadendron giganteum. The sequence goes on along the minus strand of CM021107.1, from coordinate 184,553,994 downwards.
GATCAATTCTCTAGTAAGTGTTTAAGATGATCACATTTTATAATCACATGAGTCTCTATGTGGAGAAGATAATTTTGTATCTTTTGTGTTGCGAAAATGAGAGCGAGACATTGTTTTCCCATAGTAGAGTATCTAGTTTAATAATCAACAAAAATACAACTAATGTAGTAGACTTATTTTTCATTACTATCATCATCAGGTTGAGCTAAAAAAAATTATAACTTAGTAGGAGGTGATGTAGAAATATAATGAAAAAAGGGTCTATCATGCATAGCTAGTATCAAGATGGGAGGATCAGCCAAATAAATTTTTGATAGATTCAAAAGCTTTTTGAATTTCCTCTTCCCATCAAAAATCAACATATTTCTTCAACAAGAATGTGAATGGAAGAGTACAATCAATTAATTGAGATACAAATCTATGAAACCCCCTAAATCTTCCTTTACAAAATTGTGTGACTTTGATATACGTTCTTAGGTGGAGGCATGTTAAAAATTGCATCAATCTTATTTGTATCGACTTTGATTCAAAAATTGGAGACAATAAATCTTTAAAAAAATTGGCATCCATGACATAGATACACTTAAGAGGATTTCATCGCGCCTTATAAAGTTTAAGCCTTTTGAAGATAATATGAAGATTCTCAACACGATCTTGTCAAGTTGTAGAATTAGCTAAGATGTTATCAACATAATATTCTAGGATCTTGTGAATGAAATCATGAAATATAATAGTCATCGCTCATTGGTAAGTTTCTCCAGCATTATTTAATCCAAATGACATGACTATATAAAAGAATATACCCTAAGGGGTTTTGAAGGCTATCTTATACTGATCATCCTAGTTAATATGGATCTAATTATATCCTAAGAATAAATCCATGAAGGAAAACAAGGCATGGTCTATAGTTGAGTCTACAATCATATCAATAGTAGGAAACAAAAAATAATCCTTAAGAGAAGCCTTATTAAGATCATGAAAGTCAATATAGACATGAATACAACTACCAAGTTTACTAACAACAAAAATATTTAATATCCAAGGTGAATAGTCAATGGGACAAATAAAACTAACTTTTAAGAGATTTCCTATCTTAGTCTTGACTAATAAAGCAACCTTGGGATTCATTTTCTTGATCTTCTACTTAATGGGCTTGGAATCAAAACATAGGACAATATTATGAACAACCACATATTCATCAATACCAGACATGTCCTAATATGATCGAGAAAAGATATCTGGATGAGAATGAAATAAATCAGTGTCTTTGGATTCTTCCAAAGAGAGGCACTTTCAAATCTTAATCACTTTCTAAAAAGATTTAGTATCCATGAGAACATTAAGAGTATTAAATTTGAGGAGAGTACTACCGTATTGAGGATGAGGTTTAGAAATACTATCATCCATATTAGATAGAGGAGTCATCTCATTGGAACTCATTAAAAACACTCCAAAATATGCACGTCGATTCAAGCAATATGGAAATCATCATTAATGATGATAAAAAGGTAGGTTAGAATAGACAACTAAGAAGCCTTCCAGAGCTTCATCCGAAGAGAATACATGTAGAGAGAATTCATTAGAGTCTAACTTTCTTTCAATATATTCATGATGAACCAATTTAAGTGGATGAGATTCTATTGAAACCATCCAATTTAGCCATGGTTTTACCTTAAAATTTATGGGGAGGTATCCAAGCCCAATCTTAAAGTCACGTGGATCAGCTTCTAAGGGGACTTCAATTCCTTTCTCATTTTTCCCACAACCTTTACCTTCGTAACACAATTTAGAGAAGATAATAAATCTTGGTCTATAACATGATTGCAATTCTTGAAAAAGAGTTCAAGTGTAAAGAGTGTACTCCATACTATAAGTATCACCTTTCTTTATAGAAGCATAAGCATCCTTGTTAGGATGAGAGAATGAGATTTTTGGGATAGCCTAGTTTATCAGATCTATTTTGTACACCACAACATAAGATTCAGTAAATTTCAAGGATTTTCAATCATCACCAATACATGCATTTGGTTTAGAAGAAGAGGTATAAGGAATAGGCTTAGGATTCTCATCTTTGGGAGGATCTTCTTAAGGAAATCTGTCTCAAGAGTATCCTTTGTGATAGGAACTATTGGAGTAGATGTCTATGGATTGAATATAATGAATGGATAATATTTTTAAGAGTAGATGCAACTAAATTTTTACCAAATAATACCATCTCACATAAGTTTACAACATCAAGGTCAACCTTGATTGTTATCACCTTATTGTTATCAAAAAAATTTATTGAATGATGCAAAATAGAAGTGACTTATCTTAAAACATGATCCATGGTCTTACTAAGAGAATATTATATGGTAATTTTCCTTGCATAACATATACAAAGGTGGGGATGGTAACATGTCATAACCTTAAAGGAAATATTATCATGCCTAAGGCTTGTTGGTTGACATTATCAAACCTATGAATGTATAAAGAAGAAGCAACAAGGGAAGTGGATCAACTTTAATTTGAGGTAAAGAATCATGCTACATAAATTTAGTGTGAAACCAGTATCAATGAGAGCACGCCTAATAGTAATATTATTAATATAAACTATTATCATCAAAGGATCCACTTTCTTTTGTAATTTTGGAGGTGGGAGTTCACATAGATGGAATGTAATATTCAAAAAATCCACAAAAATATGATCTATCCACACATTAACATCTATCAACCTAGCATAATAGTGGAAAAGGAAATTTTGCAAGACTTCTTGAATCATACCTTGGTAAATCGGAGCATTTTGAAGTAAATCCCAAAGTGATATCTTTGTGGGAGTAACACAAAGTTGCTTGAAAAGATTATACTCACTTGGTGGCTTAGTTGTAGGTCTAAGTTCTTTAGGAAAGCTTGCTTGAGAAAGTTGTGAAGAAGTAGGTTGGTTACATTTTTTTTGATTCCTTCTATTATTATAGGTATGGGTTACCTCTCTATAAGAGGGAGCCTTAGATTTCATGAATCTCATGTAAAGGTCTAGGGCATCACTTTTTATAGGAAACCCGTGAATAAAATGAATTATTTTAGGTGATGGGATAGCTAGTGTCACATAAATGACCAGTCTCCTAGGCCTTTGAGGGGAAGTAGACATTATGACTAGATATTTACAAACTCTTCAACTTGTGAAGAATATTTTAATGGAGAATTTTTTTAATAGGGTTTTTAGTAAAAGGAGATGCCTCTAATAAATTATCTAGGACATCATCCAACATATCAAAATATTGTTTAGAAAAAGAATTATGAAATTAATTTAAATTTTGAAGAAAAATATTTGACATGATTTTACTTCACACCGAGTTCAACAAAATATAGAGGAGATTTTATGCTCTCAAGTCTATGAGTTCTTAAGGAGCAACTATCCCTTAATTTCCTCAAAGATCAAAGCTCGAGTGATGGGATGAATAATAAATAATATATATACAATATAATAAAATAAAAGATAATTTACAAGTGGCAAGAGTAATAGAATCACTTAATATAAGAGATAATGAATTAAAAAAATGTCTTGTATATAGAAGTGGAAAGCACATAAACTGGGGATTGCACCCTTAAGAGGATTATCTCTCGACCATAGATGAAAATATACCGCAGAGATGTCTACGCCCTATGCTATCATCTCTAATGAAAAATATAATAAGAGCACAACATTCTAAATGTGTTCATCTACACATAAATAAAATGTGAAAATTGTTCTGGGCTATTTTGGGGCTTGGCTCAGTCAAACCCCTTTTTGTTGTTTCCACCTCCAAAGACATCTAGATGGGATTGAAATAGATAAAAATGTATAAATAAAAATGTGTGATAGAAACAAACCCTACAAACAAGGAGAACCCCTATCATATATATAAAATAAGTGTGATAGAAACAAACCCCACAAGGAGGAGAGTTGGTACCATGAATATAATAAACCAGATCAAATAAACAAGATATAATAAGAGGGAATTACCAATAGCCTATGGCTCCCCTCTTAGATTGATAGACATGATGGATTCACATCTAAGAGAAGCCTTTCATGTTACTTGAGAGATAAATCTAGTAGAGATTTTCTATGAGAATGAGAGATCCAGAAGGAGAGCATGAAGATTTCAAAGATCCTTCCATATGAGAAATTACAGTGAAAAATAGAGTTTTATGAGCCTACATGGGTGAGAAGTTCTATTAGACATGCATCCTTACTACTATGATGTGTGTCATAGGCAAGGAATAAAAAATATTCTCATTTAAAACTCAAAATGTTTGGGGACACTAGTATGTCACAGAGACATATGTTCATCATGCAAGTGTCCTACCAAAAAGATTCATAAGTTAGGCATTTAGGCTACGAATTCTTCATCGATGTCAACTATAAAGTCAAACTCATGATATTCCAACTTATACATTTTTTCCATAGATGTGGTGGGTCTAAATCCATAAGTATGAAATTTCCATAGGGTGCAATTTTATGACACTACAAGAATATATAAAAATATGTTGAAAAAACTCACTACCATTACCAATATTCAAACTATTAATCTTATTATTATAATCAATAAATATAGATATTCTATTTATTTAAAGGAGATTTTAGAGGACCAAATGCATCTAAATTGAGTAAATTAGACACCTTATAAGATTAATTGTAAATAGCATAAAATAAACATGGTTGTATTTTCTATATACATAATGTTCACAAAAATTGAATTCAACATTCCAATTATATAACCCTTGAAGATGGATTTTTAATTTTTGGGATCCTTAAAACCTTCCCATATAAATTAACCATACTTTGGTTTCATAATTAGTTTTCTCTACTAATCACTTAGTCTCCAAGGAATGAGCATGCTTACTTACCTAGAAACATAACCATCAAAATTAGACACTCCACACATTTTATTACTAGTTTCAATGATGAAGGAAAATATTCTACATATCTCTTCAATTTAGAAACTAAATAAATTTTACATTGAATAATTCATGCATCTAGTTGAAATTAAGTTCAATATTAACACCCATGAAAATAACCACATCTCCTCTAACCATCTTGTACCGTCCACTCAAGAAAATAATTTACACAACTACATTATTTATTTTACTTATAAAAATTAGGTTTGATCATAAATAAGAGATATGTACTACACCATTGATCCCCTTCAATTCTCCATAAATAAATCAAATCAATACTTTTCCATAGCCAACAATATTTATATGAGAATCACTTCCAAGGTAGACTTTACGAACATAATACTCTTAATGTAGAAATAGGTACCACATTCTATCAAATGTGTACCATTTGATGTACGAGTAGCTAGGTTAGTGAAAAAATAATCACCTTCATCCTAGGATGATCCATTAGATCGATTATCATAATCTTTTGTTAACTTCATACTTATTTTTAAGGGTGTAAACCTTGTTTAGGGCCCATGGGTTTATGTTTTCATTCAAATGTAGAGAAACCTAGCTATAAACCCTAGGTGTATCAAAATCCAATAAATTAGAAATATTTCAATCTTCCCATAAACTATTTAATACATTTTAAATAAATGTTTTCACCTAGATTACATAATTGAAAATTTGATACCCAACATTGAGACCCTAAGATTTTATCTTACTAGACATTCAAGTCCAAATTATATCTATGCAATCTTATAGAGAAACCTTGAAGCACTACAAGTCTTATCTTTTAAACAATTTATGACCAAATTCTACATATGCACCTATGTGTGGATTTCTTCAAACTTTGAAGATCTTATCATGCCAAAAATTAGGGTCATAGGCATATACATGTAAAATTTCAAGCAAGCCTAAAACCTGAATTCTCTTATCATATTAGGATATTTTGTCCATGTTACATGTGTGAAAATTCCTAAACAAACCCTAATTATCTAAAAAAAAATCATTGTCAAGATGTTTAGTTGAACTTGCATATATGTTAATGTGCAATTGGACTATGAAAGCCTAAATTAATTTCATTATGATAATTTTATAGTTATTTTGTAATTGTTAAATCACAAATTGAAACCTTGAAACCATGAAATACATCAAAATTAGAAAAAAATGTTCTAATTTGCATACTTGTAGTTGTGAAGGAAACCTTGAATCGATAAAATACATGTAAATTTAAACTTTATAACGCAATTTTCATACCTACTAAACCTTATATTTTTGGGGATAGAGCTCCCTTACACTTTTAGGGTTTTGCACCTAAAGGAGAAAGGTATCCTGCAAAAGATCTAGGGATTCATTCAAGACTAATGAAAATATGATTGAAGTATGTCTAAATAGAAGGTCCTAAATGCTGGGAATTAATAAAAGTGATTAAATACTAATACAAAACTAATGAAATGTAGATTGTTTAAAAACACATTATGATATGCCAAAAGATAAATGAAATGAAATATAGAACAAGATAGAAAGGCTAAAAAGAAAGAGTGCACTTAGAAACTAATAGATGCTGAAATGAAGACTGCAAATGTCTCTGAAATTTTTGAAAATCTAATTTTATAGCCAACTCGGACACTTACGCCAAGTTGGGCGACCTAGTCCTAGACTTGGAAAACTACTCCAAATCCCGTTTCAATCAAATGGGTGTCCACATCTATGATTTTTTTATAAAAAAATTGTGCAGTGGGACTAAGTCACTACTATTGGTAACTTAGTCCACTCTGGCTTTTCTGAAAATCTGAAAGTGGAAACAAAAGCCTACAACCTGGACTTTGTTCTCTGATTGAAATCCTGATCCAAATCTACAAAATCACCTGCAAAATGGAATATATATATTTTTTCTAATGGGGGGTTTTCCTTGATCAAACCCCTAGTTGGTATTTAAACTTTGAAAGAGAATGAAATCTACATAAAACCCTAGCTCTAAGTGTATCTAAGACTAGGAAATTTGAAGTAAGATGCAACCCTATTCTAACATGCAAGAATAAGATGCATAAATGAAACTAAAATAATGCAAGACTCATTACAAGAGACCCTAAATAACATTAGAAATGAATCTTAATAACATGCAAACCTTCCTTAGGCTGAAAATAGAGAGAAAATGGAAGATGGAATCACTTTGAAAACAAGTCCTTAGGATGATTTAATGGCTAGTTGTATCTCCTCAACCTAGATTTCTCCATGGTTCTCCATAGGTATCCATAATCAACCCTTTGCACTGTGAGATATTCGAAAAAAGTGAGCTTGAAGACCTGCAAAAACCTTAGCTTCCTGGCCTAAAGCTTCAACTTCATTGTAGATAGACTAATAAATCTTCTTGTGGAAGATATCTAACACTTTTCTACATTACATTTAGCTCCCAATTTTGTACCCATATGACTCTACATGCATATGCAAGCTAAAGGACTCTAAATAGCACACTCTATTTCATAAAAGGATACTCATTCAGAAGATGGGAGAATGAAGCCCCTAGTGTAGTTATCTACAAAACCACAACATTAGGAACCACATCCTACAACATGAATTTTTTTGTTGTCTAACTCTTATGCAACTTATAGAAATCAAATTTGAGGGTAGATGTATGCCCTCCCTTGATTCCGCTTGGTTTACAGAGGTGGAATCAAGGTAGTAATCTAGCCAAATCGAATAAGGAAAATCATATTGTAGGACATATCCAAGTACCATGCCACATAATGATAGATGATTGATGAAGTAGGGTACAGAAGCATGATTTCAATGCAACAAATGGTGTCAAAAATGAAGTTCACTAGCACCTGTTATGTTGTTGTGAATATAAAGCACTTTATTATCTTCAAGATGGTAAAACCCTAATTTCATACATGAGAGTGAAAAAGAGTTAAAAGAGTTGGAAATGAAGTAATTTTTCCCTTAATTTTTCATTTTACCTTCTTGTAGCATGAGAGTAACGAGAGAATAGTGAAATATGCCAATTAGATAGGGCGACACACCTGCGAGACTAGATGTGCTACGAGACTAGGTGGCATGTAGTGAGCATCAACACGAGGTGAGTCAATTTTGCAATCGTCGCTTTTTGTTTACACAGTCATTTGATGATTTTTAAGCATTTCTAGGTTAATTTAGGATCTTGGAAAAATGTTCGCAAAGTGTCCCTTTTGTTCGCAAAGAGTCTCACTTTTTTGCAAAGTGCCTTGTTTCTTCGTGAAATGTCCCAAAATAGTTCTAAAGTATCTAGGGCCTTTTAGAAAGAACACTAGAGCAACATTAGTATATTTGAATGATGAATAAAGTAAAAATTAAAGATGCTAGATGGTTTATAGAGCATATTTATGTATTTTGGATAGGTACCCACCCATTCATGTCAGCATCTAGGGGGTAGGTAGTTGATTTTTTTGAGAGATTTGGCCCCTGCAATTATAGTAGAGGTCATAGAGCACCTACAGGTTGTGGGTATATATTGGGCGCACCTTATTCCCCCCATGAGGTACCATGATGCTATGTTGATGGTGTTATGTGAGCACTGGGATGTAGACACATGTATAGTCCACCTTCTGACTAGGGAGATGATGATTACTATGGAGGACATGCACCACATTATCTGAGTTCCTATTCAAGGAGAGTGGGTGGGCTTCTAGAGAGATCACACCTTCCATAAGGAGAAGGATGATATGAAGTATTGTCTAGATGGGCCAGTGCTCGATGAGCGAGTGAGAGGACGGATCAATCTAGTGATATTGTTGTATTCATGAGCACCAATTGTGAGATGGATCATGATGCATATAGTGGCACTAGTACTTATCCCAGATGAGCAGGCAATGCACCTTAAGGGAGGACTAGTACACCTGGAATGCATGATGATGGAGTATAGGACAATGTATGCCTAGGGACATTGTATCCTAGTGCATTTATACTATGATCTTTGATGATTCATGTTTTGGGAGGTGGACAACATGGTACACTATACACTTCTATAGGTTTGGTGCCTTAAGCATATCACATGCACTAGACCTACTAGCTTCCCATGTGTGATAGTAATGGGGTATCCTGGGGCCTTTAGCTATTCTCTATGACGATTATGGTAGTACAAGGATTTACACTTTTGGAAAGTGAGACTGGAACGATTGGAGGAGGATTAGATCTTGTGGAGACCTTATCAGCTAAAAATTCAGTGGCTAGATCACACTAGGAAGTTGAGGAGATTTTAGTTAGACATATTTTTGGTTGGTCACCATGACCATGTAGTACATCCCTTCAACTACAATTGAGTCATGCGGTAGTTTGGGAAGATTTAGAGGCCACCCAAGGCACGATCCTTTTTTAGGAGGTTAGATTAGAGTGCCCAGAGACCAGGTGATACAATACGAATCACTCTAGATGATGTTGTCGAGAGCAAATTTGATTTCTCAGATCATAATCAGCCTCTAGTCTTTGACACAAATGATGTTGGTGCCATTTGGGAGTATGAGGAGTGGTGGAAAATATTATGACCAACTCCTATATATCCAATTGATGAACCTATAGGAGATGTAGGACCATTTCTAAATGAGCGACATGATAGAGAGGATAGGACCAAGGAGACATGGTATAGGGTTGTAGACATATTTATTGATGTCAAAGATGTGGAGTATGATGAGGATGAAAATCCTGACTATGATGGATAGGACAGAGGGGAGGAGGATGAGGATGAGGACTAGGAGGAGGATGAGGAGGAGGAGCCTCCCCTGAGTGAGGATGATGAGGTAGCAAGTAAGGATTGACATGAGTGCGGGGAGCCCTTGCCCATTCGTATGACTAGATCACGTGGAGTGGCCACAACACACATCAAAACCCATAGTCATGGAGAGGCTAGCACATCTTCCATGCCCCCTACATAAGATGAGTTTGATATTTCTCAGCTTATTGGAGATATAGGTGATGATATTTTATTTATACATGTGATTTGTGCATTTTTTTTATGGTGTTATATATATTATGATGTGTACTTTTTTTTTTTGGTTTCTACCTTGTACGACCTAAAATATATTGGTAGGATCTCTACCATCAATTAGCTACAAAGATGGGTGATCCCACAATAGTGGTTTACAATTTTTGGCCAAACTGGACACTGCAATTATTATTTTTAACTAAATCTTCATATTCGGGAACCTATAGTGGCTAAAGCGTGAGGAATTTGAAGATGATGCAAACTAGAGTCTCATCAAATTTTGTCTGTAGATTCTAAAATATTTTTTTCAAAATTTTTGGAATCCGATTGCACTTTTTTTTCCATCTCCCACGAAAATTGGTTTTTTTCAAAAAATAGCATTTTTAAAAAGTGACGCTCACCATATACAACATAACTTTTTTTGTATGAAGGATAAAATACTAATTTATTAGAATTTAGATTTGTAACTATGATATCTAGCACTTTCATTTGGTCTTATAGTTTTTTATTGAATATTTTTTCCTTAATCAAGTTTCAAAGTCAAACCAATTGGAATTCAGACATAGGCGGATTGTACACAACATAATTTTTTTTCTATGAATCGAAATTCAATTTTTATTTTTTTAAATGGCTCAAGGACATCAATACCCAGCCTCAACATATTTTTAAAATTTTTATTTTGATAAAATTATATTTTTCCACATGTGCAAAACAGAGAGCTTGATTTTCAATGAAAAACCTATGTTTAATAAAATTAAAAAAACACATACATAATAAAAAGAAAAAAATATTAAAATTTAATTCATTGGATAGCTCATTCTAAGGACTACCATATTCCAATTGGGTTTGTGAATTATCCTCCATTTTCATCCTCAACCCGATCTTCGAAGGGCATAAATCTGCTAAAATTTGGTGGAAGAGGGGGAGAAGGGAAAAAAAGGGGGGTTAACCCCTTCGCTTGAAAGGGTGGGGGTTCACAGGGGTTCGCTTGAACCCCCATTTTTTTTGAATTTTTCGTTCGTTTCTATGAAGAAACATGACATCATAGGGTTTGAGCGAACCCACCATGCAAAAGGGGGTTCGCTCGATCTAGCGGTTCGACCAAACCCCTCTTTGGGTTCGTGTGAACCCCCTAGTTCGAACAAACCCTTAAAAACATGAAATTTCGAATGTGTGAGCATTTTTACAAATTTCTTTCCTCATCAAAATTGTACACCACTATTATGGGTTTACCCAGATAGTTCCAATATCTATCGACGAGGAGAAGATGGACTCAAACTATGTGCCCCCACTGATTGTGGATGAGGACCCATAGTCACTTAGGCCATTTGTGAGATTATGAGTAGCATATGAGAGTCTGAGGAAACGAGTTTTCCGAGCTGATACTTCAGTAGAGGCACAGTCATCCTCGACCGTAGAAGAGGTTAAGAGACTAGAGACAAAGGTAGCATGGCTATAGGCAGAAAGGGATTGGATAGAAGGGGAGTAGTGAGTGGCCCTTAGATAGATACAGGGCTTAGAGTTTGCACTCATATTTGGCGGATCACAGTCATGATCACATACGAATGTCTCCTGACATCCTGCTACTGAATCACCACGAGTAGCAGATCTTGAGAGGTCTAGTACCCATAGACCTCAGTGACATTATATATTTTTATGACATGTACATAATTTTTTTTTATATATATAGATACATGAGAATTTGATTTTTTATTACTTGTCTTTATGTGTTTGAATGTTAAATTAAAATATGATTAATTAAATAGTCATTGTAATATTATTTAATTGATGTCTTCATGATTTAACAAAGCCTGTGTGATCTAATTAAAACTTATTATAGTTTTTTTTAGATACAACATGATGATTAAGTATGTCATGCACTTATGAGCTAGGTTAACATAACATACAAGATGAAATTGAATAGTATGAAATCTAAAGTAATTATAAAAATAAATTAAAGAATCATTTTAGTGCTCAAGACACACAAATAATTGGTTGTCAAGAATGAAGCAATGTGAAAGAATATAGGATATAATTCGATAGCTCTAACAACACTACTTTATCGTTCATACCATTCAAAGGGACTATATATAATACTGACACAAATGCGTGGCATTGATATGGTATTTAAGGGGTGTACCATATAGCTTTTTTAATGTGTAAGCACCAGATCCATAACTTGTATTGATGATGTAGGGTCCTAACCAATTAGGAATGAATTTTCCTTTTTTAGCATAGTCTACAATAGTATTGCATTGATTTTCATATAAAACTAAATTTCCCTTGTTAAATTTCTTAGGGATCACATGATGATTATGCTTACGTTGTAATTTCTTGATGTAAGCTTGGAGATGCTCAAGAGCATTAACATGTTGTTCATCAAGCATTTCAAGCTGGTGTAACCGTTGTTCCTTATAGGTGTCGTTATCAATAAGACCTTGAAGAGAAATCTATAATGTGGGGATTTATAAATCCAAGGGCATCATTGTCTCAGTACCATAGAAAAGGTGGTAGGGTGTAGTTCCCACAGATGATCAAACACTTGTTCAATAAGCCCATAGTGCATATTGTAATTGCGTGTGCCAATCCATGTGATGTTTGTTAAAAGTTTTCTTTGGTATTTGTTTGAGAGTCTTATTAGTGATTTCAACTTGACCATTAGATTATGGGTAGTAGGGTACATGGAAAAGCAATGTTGGATATGAAGAGTGTCCAAGAACTTATTTACATCATTGTTTTTAAATGGTCTTCCATTGTCTAAGACTAATGCTGAAGGGATTCTAAAGCATGCAATAATGTGTTCGAATATGAAACACCATATCAAATCAACAGTGGTGGATCTAAGGGGAATAACTTCTACCCATTTAGTAAAATAATCAATTGTTGTAATGATAAATGTATTTCCAATGAAAGAAGGTGGTGAAATTTTTCCAATGAGATCCAATCACCATACAGAGAATGGCCAAATAGGGATTTAAGCATAGAGCTCAAAAGCAAGAGCATGGATTAAAGTGTCATGTTCTTGAAATTTGTGACATCGCTTAACATATGCAAAGCAATTTTTTTCGATGTTTCTCTAGTTTTATCCCATACGAAAGAGTTTTTGTAGTAAGGATCTTCCCCCGAAATGATCCCCATAGGCACCTACATGGGCCTGTTCAAAGGCTATATTAATTTTAGAATCTCTAAGACATCTAAGAAAAATATCGTCAAAGGATCTTCTATGCAAAACATCGGCAAGGATTATGTACTCGATTGCTTATTCCTATAAGCGAGTTCGAGTATTTTTCGTTGCTAGCTCAAGAATGGTACCATATTTTAAATAGTTATATATGGTATCATACCATTCATTGGAGACATCCTTTCTTGTGGTTGACACATATTCTAATTTATCATTGATGGAAGGTTTCATGATTGGGTGAATAGTAAATGTGATGTCTTTGGAAGGATCTGAAGGGAATATGAGAGAAGCCACACTTTCCATTGCATCTGCATGTCGATTATCTTTTTGAGGGATTTCATCAATGGTGAACGATTCAAAATGTTCTAACAAGGTCATTACAAGATCCTTATATTTCAATAATTTGTCATGTTTAGCTTGGTAGACTCCATTTATTTGTTTCATCACTAATTGTGAATCTCCAAAGATCTTAATACCCTTGATGCCCATGATTAAAGCAACACACAATCCAATAATTAATGCCTCATAGTCAGCTATGTTATTTGTACATAGGAAATTTAATCGGTATGAAAAGCGAAAAGGATTTCTAGTAGGTGGAATTAATATAACCCCAACAGTAGAGCCTGTTCGACACTTGGATCCATCAAAGTATAATTCCCATGTAGGAATCTCTATTGTCAACTCACTTTCATCGGGAAAGTAATCATTGCTAGGTAGTGCGAGAGGAGAAGGAGCATTAGCCAAGTGGTTGGTCAAGGCTTGACCCTTGATTGATTTTTGTGAAATGAACTTAAGGTCAAACTCAGCCAACTATATTACCCATTTAGCTAGACATTTGGATAAGTCTGTTTTATTGAAAAGATGTTTGAGATGATCGAATTTTGTCAGGACATGTATTTCTGCATTTAGTAAATAGTGTCACAATTTACTAGTAGCGAATATAAGAGACAAACATTGTTTTTCAATTGGTGTGTATTTCATTTTGTAATCTATTAAGGTTTGGCTAATGTAATAAATAGGATGTTCTTTACCATTTACATCTTGTTGAGCCAATAATGCTAGCAAAGCATGGCCTGATGTAGCTATATAAAGGATAAAGGATTTGTTTGACATAGCGGGTTGTAGAACGGGCAGAGTGGTAAGGTATATCTTCAAAATATCAAGGGAATGTTTACAATCGTCATTCTAATCAAAATGCACATCCTTTTTAAGGATATGTGTGAAAGGTAACGTTTGATCAACTAAGGAGGTGAAAAAATAATGGATGGCTTAAATTATTCCTTGTAACGTGTGTAATTGTGAAATGTTTCTAGGAGGTGGCATATTAATTATAGAATCAATTTTCTTTGTGTCCACCTCAATGCCTCTATGAGATATGATAAACTCTAAAAGTTTTCCACTATCTACTCCAAAGACACACATTTTTTGGATGAAGGCACATACTGTATTTACACATCCATTCAAACAATTTTCGAAGGATATGCACATTATCTTGCCACGTTAAGGATTTGGATAGAATATCATCAAAATAAAATTCCAATATTGTATGTATCTAAGCATGAAATATCAATGTCATTGCTCGTTGATATGTTGTTCCTGCATTCTTTAAGCCAAAAGGCATCATAACCCAACAAAATGTTCCTCAAACAGATGTAAATTTTGTCTTATATTGATATTGTTGGTTAATAAAGATTTGATTATAACTAGAAAATTCATCCATGAATGACAACAAAGCATATCCTCCAGTTGAATCTGTAGACACTCAAAATTGGTCTAGGCCTACGAGTACCACTTTCGACATAATTTTCTAATGTCCATGGTCATGATTGAATAATGTTAATTATTTAACTATTTCCTAAACACATCTTTCTTCTATTAATTAAATAAACTTTTAATTATTTGATTAATTCATTATGACCCTTATTCAACTTTGATTAATTAAATAAATCTTATTTATTTTATTATGTCATTAATTAATTAGTTCCCTTTCTGAATTGAATAATTTATTATTTAATTTACCTTTTATCATATTTTGACTATAATTAAATATTCTTTTCAAATTATTTAATTATTCAATTAACCTTTTCAAATGTCAATTAAATAAATCATTATTTATTTGGATAAATCCTTAATTTTGAATGTTGAATTAAATAAATATTTAGTTCATAAAAAGATTTATTTCTGTCACATTCTTCTATCGCCTACTTAACTAATTATTCACTCACCATCTGACTTGAGATCTATTTAAATCCATTAGTTATCTCTTGATTTGATATCTGATTGTCTCTGTGAAGAGACTCTTTGTCTTGATCTTTAGCCTAATTCTCAAATGCATGCACATATTTATTAATTTTAAATATCTTGATTCAATTAATTAATTCATGTGTGCATTTGAATAGATCGTTGTCAAGTTATAATTTTATCCATTTCATTCAAAGTCTTATTGTTCTATTTTCAAAGAATTTCAACTGAAGATTAAATCATTTATTTAATCTTAATATCTATTCTTAAATATTTTTGAATAGTCTTAACACCAAATTAAATTATTATTCTAATTTAATCTTTATCTTGCAGAATTTCCTAATTCACATTCTAACTGACACAAATCTCAATCGCATGACATTCAGCAATCTCGATCATTGATCTCTCTTTTGAATCTGACACGATTGTTCATAAACCAACTTTCTATAAATTGGTTGACTTTTTCCATTATTCCTCCTCCTGAAATCTAGATACTTTTGAAAGAAACTTGTTAATCTTTGATATTTTTCTATAATCACATACATCAAGGCTATACTTGTAAACTTATGAAAATATGAGGACAAGAATACCATCACAAAAAAATGGATAAGGACAATCAAGATAATTCGAAGGAATGGACTGATATTCGGTGAGATTATTTCATATTATTGCTTTATTTGTTGTTTTGTTTATTTACTTCATTCTTAGTTGTTTGATTTAGATTAATGCATTTTTAGATTATATTTAACCATATTCACTTGCAGAGTCATTTTATCTACATCACATTTGGTGAACCTGACATGAAGAAACTTCAATCTTTGCAAATCCATCCCATTTTTTTTCGATTTTTGTTTTGTAGGTATTGTATGGAAAAATGCATTTGACTGATGAAATGATGCATCTAATTTCACAAACCACAACTAAAAAATTATGTGACGCATCTAACATCACGAGATGCATCTAAAACTTCCTGCAACACATTTGACTATCAACAATGTGAGGCATTTGTAGGCTTAAACGATGCATCTGACTGGTAACCATTTCGATTGTAAATTGTTCATATTTTCAACTTTTGTTCTTTTTCATTTTTCTTTTCACTAATGTTTTGTTTGCAGCATGTGATTTAGGAGGATAACATAGTTTTTGTAGGATGAAGCATAGAAGTTTTTGTAGGATGAAGCATAGAAGATATTGAAAACCAAACCCATTTTGTTGCAGGATGAATGATGAAGAGCAACAAAAGTACTAACAAGTTGCATGCAGGACATGTTGTTGAAGACTTTAAATATTTAAAATGAACTTTTGTGTTTGGTAGTTAGGTAATTTTCATTTGGCTTAAAATTAACCAGTGTTTACTTTGTCTCGTGTGAAAGCACACTTTGTAATTACCCTTACGATTTAGTATATCAAAGTATCCTCTCCCCTTGTGCATTCGTGCAATCTTGGTTGTAAGAAATCAATTACTGACTCTAGAAATTGGGCCTATCTTGGTGGGAAAAAGTACTCACCCCAATATGACTTAGATCAATAACACGCTTATCGCCAGCGACTTCCAGCCATTATATAAAAGTGGATTTTGGGGGGAAACCCCAAAAATCACGCTTACTATTTCAACGAGAAAGGAATAAATGGACTCTTGTCATAGTGGATGGTGCCCCATGAAAAAAATGCCCTTACTAAAAACCTTGTTATAGTTTTTCCAAAATCCCAATCTATTTACAAGTGCAACAGGTCAGACTTGTGAAGCCATCTTCTTATGGTTCATGTGTAGAGATGAAATGTATGCCATGGGATTTCTATGGGTACAGTAGCTTGGTTGCCCCATATAAGTGAGTGTCATGGAGGGGAGCCAGTGGGGTCAAGCTACTAGTCATCAACCTTGAACATGTGTAGCTAGGGAAACCCAAGTAAGAACTTAGTAAATACTATCCAACATAGCCTAGGTTGTACTATTCTTTTGATTTTAACAGATTCATAAACTTCAAACTGAAAACACTTTGTATTCTGTGATTTTTTTTTCATTTATTCGTCAAATATTGATCGTAAAAATGAGTCAGTTGTAACTTTGTCATCAAAAAACTGCAACTATAAATAGAGCCACAATTGTCAAAACTCGAGCTGCATGTGTCATTACGAGTCACAACTGTTAAACAAAAATTGCATCTATTTGTCAACAAAGTAAGTTTTCATAGAGTTTAGTTTGTGAGTCACATATAAATGAGTTGCATCTGACTAGTGAGTCACATCTGATTAGTAAGTCACATCTGTCATAAGTTAAACCGCATCTGTCTACGAAATTCATAATTTTCTATCAATAACCAAGGCTAATTTTTACCAAAGAGTCACATCTGCAATCCACAATGCATCTGTCAAATTAGGAACTGCATTTGAAACCTAAACCATAATTGAATGTAAACATAAAATCTCAAAAACTGCCAACTCCATCCGAAAAATAAACTATCTTTTTCACTTATATTTCTTATGGTCAATCTTGGACAAAAATTGGAAAATTTCTCAAAAACCTTGCATATTAGGTCTCATTTACATCTTAGGGATAGTCATCTTAGTTGAAAAAAATTAGTTACCCATAGGACTTTGAATAGAACAACTTTTCGCATCATTGGATCATGCTTCGATTTGTCATTATCATTCAACCTAGTCATTATTGTCTTACTAGTGAATCCTTCAAGCTTATCAATCTAGTTTGGGAAATTCACCTTATCAGTTGTCTTTATCCTACATCAGGTTCCTTGGTAAAGTTAATTCATAGTTTTGGAGTATTCCATAGGTGGTAGGTTAAACCCACTTAGAATCATTTACCGACATAGTCTACTCAATTTTTTTGCATATAATCCATCCTAGCATATGTCATCCTAGTATACGTCATATTAGAAATCCTTGATTTTAGTGACATCTTTTATATTCAGAAAATCCCAAAAACATAGAAATAGAGCATATCAATTTCTAGACATAGTTTTGGATTACCCATTTTGAGAAACACTTTCATGGTTGAAACAAGGGCTAAGAAGAAACAAAGAGAAATGTCAAACCCCAATGAATTCGTCAATCCTTTTGAAAACCAACCATCAGGGAAAGAGAGACCACACAAAACTTTGCTTGAAAAACACGTTACTAGAAACACACATGGAAAAAAATTTACTCAAGACATATATGCCACCTTACAAGATCCTGAGTTTTCATCCTTTATGGATGAGTGTTTGTTAAATGATCCCCAATGATATCTAGCAAAGTTGCTAGTAGAAGGTGCCACACTACCACCAAGATTTGACATTCACACTTTGAAAACAACATCTACTTGACCAATGCAAAGCATGACGTCAAGTGTCTTTGTTCCTCAAATTACCACAACAATACCAACTGGCATACTATAACACCCCGCCACACAACCCTAGAGGAAGTTGCATTCAACTACTTAAACAGAATAATTTTTTTTTAAAAGTATAATTAATAAACAAGTTCGCTAACTAATTCCAACAACCTCTAAGGTTACGAGACAAAGGTTAAATAGAACCCAAACAGAAAACATGATTTAAACCATGTCAATTAATTAACCAATAATTAAAGCACATACATCCAAAGAAGATGAATTACATCAAAGCATCAAGATAACTTTCCATTGCATTAAACCATCATTAAATACTCAATTACAATAAGATTACAACACTCATTCCCTGAATGAGGCAAGTCCAATAACATAATGAGATTACAATTACAACTTCCACCTCGATAACAATAGAGGGGTAAAATAATACAAGCTCAACTGAAATGAAATACAGCAAGAACTGGTACTGAATCCAATGAGCTCTCCAACTAGAAGTCTCAGCCACACTAATAGGAAGAAAGAACCCAACGGATTAAGGTGCACGCCACCCAACCAAGTGGAACGCAAAGGCCCACTCCCCATGCTAGGAGATAGTAACTAGGAATCCTAGTCAAGACCATCTACCTCTAGACATAGGTTAACATAACTAAATCAAACTGAAACAACCAAACACATAAACCTCACAAGTACATCCCAAAGTACACATCAAATACCATGCAAGTACAACATAAGTACAACTCTACATGATCACATTGCTTCCACGAATAAAGAAAAACAAGTATATTACAAGAACCATACCACATAAAATCAAGCACCAACCATGGTCACACCAGGTACATTACGAAAACCATACCCAAAATAAACAAGTAACAACTATGGTCACACAAAGTGCCATCTCACAGTACATCATGAGTTACCCACACTGATTTTCAAGATGGTGGCCCTAACTGATCATTGGACCTCATACCTACTAGAGCAAAACCAAAGGTTAATTGTTGTCCTAGATAGAGTGTCATCGCACAGCTCATCGTGAGTTACCCAGTGGATCGTAAGGAAGGTAACCCAAACTGACCCTCGGCCCTCACACTTACTAATGCGGAGCCAAATACCTTTCGTATAGACAAGATAGATGACCTTGCCATCCCATGGCCTTCTCACTCATCCCAATTCTAAACAAGCCCTCGCGCCTATGAGTGAGGGATACTTATCTTTTTAGTGTGAAGTACTACCCAAACTCTAAGTATATTTATTTAGTTATCACTTAATTATACCACTTCTGAAGGTTACCCAATCTTACCTCTTCTGGGCTCTGGCCCCAACGAAAGCCACTCTTCTACTTGAAAACACACATATAACATCCAAACATCAAGAGTACAAGGTGCAACAAACAAGGTATTATAGCCACTCCTTTCTCAGGAGGCGACCTAAGTTCAAAACCCTCTCCAAACATTGGAGGTAACAAGGTAACAAATCTGCTCCTGATAGCTCCTAACAAGGAGACACACATAACAAAATCGACTCCTTTCTCAGGAGGTGACACAAATAAAACCACTCCAACATAGGAGGCACTAACCACATAGCAATGTCACTCCTTACAAGGAGACACGGATCCCATAATCCGCTCCTAAACCAAGGAGATACAAAACATACTCATTCGTAGAAACCGAGTAATAACAGGTAACTTCACATGCACCACCCAAGGAATACAAAACAAGTTGACATAAGAAACGACAACCACTAAACGGAAAACTCAACTGGAAGCCTTGTCCAATGTAAAGACTCAATTTCCAAATGACAACAAGAATTAGATAAAAGTCAAACAAGAATTAAATCTGCTTTGGATATTCTAAATCCATGTCCTCATGCTAACATTTAGGAATTTATTGCATTATATAAACCGATACCAAATACATCTTATCCAGACATGGGAGAGAGTTAATATTTAATACTTAATCTCCTACTTGCATTTCATTAATAATAAAATAACCAATTGATTCTACTAATCAAAACACCATAATCATGAAGTAATCATTTCCACATTCCAATATAACCCTATAAAATATTTAACTTGACTTGCATATTTATAATATTTTAAAACAACGATGTTCCCATTAAAATATTGTTTACAACAAAATAGTGGTTCAACTAGAGTTAATATGTTTTTCATTTCCCCAGTTTGAACTTTAATCATGCCATTAGAAAAATATTAATTTTCTATGCATATTAAATTTTTTCTTCACAACTATACATAAATCCATTTAAATAAAGATTCAATTCATCAAAATAATATTATAATATTATACAATATAATATTAATATTATGCAACAAAATATATAAATATTAATATATATATAATATTATAATATAATAATATAAAAATTATATATATTATAATATTAAACATATATTTATAAATAATAAAAAAAAAGGTGAAGTAATTTTCTCGTTTCACGCATCGGCCTCATGGGCGGCCGCCTCGGATTACGGACCATGGAAAGCATAGGGGAGACGCGGAAAACATAGGGGCTGCGCCTCCCACAGGTTGGTTGGCTGTGTTCACACACAGCCGACCCCCATTAATGGGGGTGGTGATTGTGTGTGAACACAGTCGTCACACCCATGGTGGGCAGCGACAGCCGGCAGGAGCAAAGGTAAGGGGAGGAGGGGAGGGCACACTGGGCATGGCTCCCTCCACCTGCCTCCCATGGGGCACAGCGGGGGTTGAGCCCCCAGCGACCGCCATTAAAATATTTTTAAAAAAATTTCCTTAACCCTAACGCGACCTACGTTTTTTTATAAAAAAGTGCGATTTAATAACAAATGAAATCCCCCCAAGATAAATTCAGTTTTCATAACATTTTTTTGATAATAACCTTTTTTTTAAAAGCATTATTATATGCATATCTATATATGTATATATATATATACACCTTTAATGTATATATATATATATATATATGCATTTTTGGTTTAAAAACCAGAATTAGTTGAGAAAACCAAAATTATAAGAATTCAAAAACAATGATTTATATTCCAAAAACATCATTTTCTTGGGAACAATTTAAATCTAAAAGGGTCTTCATGCAATTTGAAGAACAAAATTTCAACCTTGATTTAATTGAATTCAAACAACAAAATTTAAAATTTCTTTCCATAAGATTTTCAACCATAAATTTTAGAATTCAAAATTTCAAAACAAACATTTAAAGGACTTGAACCTAGTTTTTCTCTGAGTTTGAGGAGGTCCAGATGATGCCAAGCTTCCCACCTTGCTTCCAAATCCAACCCCACAAATTTTCACAATCCCAATCCAAAAACCCACAAAACTGAAGAATTTTTACACTCACTAATTCAATCTTTTTCAAAAACTCCAAGATCCCCAAAAATTGAAGCAGAATTTCCAAACATAAGTATTTTGCCCTAAAATCCTACAACCACCCTAATAACTTCCTGAAAATAGAAAATGGAAAATATCTAATTTTTAAATAATTATAATTTTCAAACTCCAAAATATCTCATTTTTCCAATTTTGTATGCAATTTCAAATTTGACTTTCTAAACATTTTTCTTTTAATTTTTTGAATTTTTTCAAATTTCCAGTTGACTTTTTATGCATTTTCTTTATTTCCAATTTCAACAATTAAATCAATAACTTCAACAAAGATAAATTAACTTCTTTCAACCAAATAAATTTAATCAATTAATAAATAGATTTAATCAAAGAATAAATTAAATTAATAATAAAATAAATTATATTTCAACATAAATCTAGAACACAATGATCCATAACATAAATACATTAAGCTATTTAGATCACCCAATTCAATTTGCAATTAAATTATGAAGAGGGGAAAGCGATAACCGAAGCAACACAACCTGACAAAAAACTGACGACATACAAAGACTAGGGTGACGATCTGACACAGAAACCTAGCTACTATCTCCCAATCGAATACCGTTGGATATTGAACACGCTCTCACCTGTGAAACCAGGTGGAGTCGATGTCCTGTACCTATCAACCTACAAATTAAGTAATAACAACATATAATATGAACAGCATAAAATACACACTGTGAAGAGGAAATCACGGAATCGTAGGGCATTCGTAAGCAAGTGATGCGATACCATCCTCTTCACCAATACACTGCAAATAACTAACAATTCTAACATGTTAATATAATTCAAAGCATAATCATCATTAATTCAAATATCAATTTTTTTAATCCAAAACATGCCATAAGATAACATCATATTAAAATATCATCACAACAAAGATTACATTAACGTCGCTTTATAGATAGTGATCAAATAACAGTCGGGTACCAAAGTCAAGGTACAACTAGAAAATACAACATAATAGAATAGAACACTATTCAACCAAAAGGCAAAACGGATGGTATTACACATACCTAATCAACCATCATCAATTGTAAACACAACTCCATTCAACATAAGACAAGGTTTAAAATTCACTACGGGAGCATCTTCATCAAACCCCTTTGGCACAAACACTACTGGTAAAAGATCCAAAGTTGGCATGAACACAACTATACCGCATATTGCCATTCCACAAATAGGGGTTATAGAGTTATTTCCAATAGGAAATATTCCTATACCCAATCAGAACATTCCGACAGGAAATATTCCTATACCAAATCAGAACATTCCAACAAGAAATATTCCTATACCAAATCAAATCATTCCGATAGGATATATCCCTACACCGAATCAGAACATTCAAATAGGATATATACCCTCGCCAAATCACAATCCATCAAATAATTTAGCATTTTAGAACACTTACATCGATCCTAACAACACAAACAACATGTCCTTGACACAGGTAGATGTTCTACAAAATCAAATGCAAATCCTTCAACAACAAATGGACAGTATGTCTATGTCAAGAAAATGAACTATCTCAGTGCAAGATGTATGCCCATGTCCTTTTGATAAAGCATTATACATGACACCCTTCCCGCATGGATACATTATACCAAATTTTCCTAAGTATAACGAGAGGAGGAATCCTTTAGAACACATCAGAGAATTTTTGACAACATGCATGGACATCTCTTATGACCCCACATACTTAATGAGACTCTTTCCGTGAACCCTAGTTGGGATAGCATTGGAATGGTTCTATAAATTACCATATGGCATAAGATCATGGGGCAAATTAGCTAAGAATTTTTTCGAACACTTTTCCTTCAACATAGACAATGAAATAATGATAGCTACCTTGTGTCACACTATGCAAGAAGAACGCGAAAATTTCACCACTTTCTTTCAGAGATGGAGAAGTTTAGCTAGTCGATGTCCAGTTGAGATACCAGAAAAACAAAAAATTACGATATTCCTTGAAAATCTTCACCTGAAACAGAGAAGTGATTTAAGAGTACAGTGTTGTACTTCTTTCCTAGACTTGGTGCAAAAAGCAATCATACTTGAAAAAGGCCTTATTGACAAAGGAGACATTAAGGTACAAGGGACTCACCCAGTTTTTCAACACCAAAACCCTCCCAATGATAGAAATAAATTTTGGTTTAGGAACAAAAATGTGACAAATGATGGTATTGTTGATGCTAAGACCCTACATGCGAGACCTATCATAACACTTAGAGGTTGCAACTCCAATCAGGACATGACTAATAATCCAGATCAAACAACCAACTTCGTCCAAAATTCGCAACAAGGACCACAAAGGGGATTTCCTAAATGTGAATTTACCCCTTTGTGGGAACCAATCGAGACAGTTTTCAAAGAACTGATCAAACATAATCTCCTAGAACCTTTAGAAGAAAAACAGTATGATCCTGGATAGTTTAAGGATCGGGTGATCCCACAAACCTGGTTTACAATTTCTAAGAGGAACTAATTTTTGCTGAAATCACATATTTTTAGAAAATATAATGATTTAAGCCTTTAAAAGTCCCATTTTAAGGATTCAAATTGAATATTTTTTTATCAAACCACCATGAATAGAACCTCGCTAGTTTTAAACCATACCTATAAATGAGTCTCCTTTACACCTATCAAAATGCTGATAAAAAATCACTTTTGATTTAAATTTTGGGGAATCAAATGAATTCATGTAAAAATTATTTCAAATTATTATGGTATTCCTTGAAATGAGCTATCCCATGAATATAATTTTAATATGTTTTGGTTTTATTATGTATGTGTTGTTTTAGTTTTATTAAACATAGGTTTTTCATCAAAAATCAAGCTCTATGTTTTACACATGTGGAAAAATAGAAAATTATAAAAATAAAATTTTAAAAAATATGTTCGTGATTGGTATTGATGTCCTTGATCCATTAAAAAAATAAAAATTGAATTTCAATACATACATAAAAAGTAATGTTGTATACAGTCCGCCTATGTCTGAATTTCAATTGGTTTGACTTTAAAACTCTATTAAGAAATAAATATTAAATAAAAAACTATGAGACCAAATGAAAGTGCTAGATATTGTAGTCAAAATTCTAAATTCTAAAAAATTAGAATTGTATCCTTTATATAGAAAAATTTATGTTGTATACGGTGAGCGTCACTTTTTAAAAATGTTGTTTTCTAAAAAAAAACTAGTTTTCATGGGAGATGGAAAAAAAAGTGCAATCTTATTCCAAAAATTTTGAAAAAAATATTTTTAGAATCTAGAAAAAAAATGTGATGAGACTCTAGTTTACATAATTTTCAAATTCCTCATGGTTTAGCTGCTATAGGTGCCCGAATGTGAAGATTTAGTTAAAAATAATAATTTCAGTGTCCAGTTTGGCCAAAAATTGTAAACTACTATTGTGGGATCACCAACCCTCATGGTGGGATGATAACACCTATTGTGAATACCATCAAATAAAGGGACACAACCTACAAAAATGCCAACAATTGATAAACATCATACAAGATTTTGTTGAAGACGAAACCATAGAAGTCATTGGGCAGAAACATACCAAGAACAATGATCACAACGTCTTCACAGATCCACTACATGACCATGGGAAAGGAAAGGCCTCCAATTCGGGAACTAAGAATAATACCTCAACCAATTATAATAGTGATAAGTATGATTATAAACTAGGTACCATCATCAATCATATCTGAGTTGCTGATGAAAATATCAATACCATTACCATAAAGAAATTTCCTAAATGTTAGGTCAATACATGCATAACTACCATAACCCTTCTAGGTCCTTCGTCGGAATGAAAAACACGGTCTTCCAAGCTTAAGTATAATTTGATTGACCAGTTGGGGAAGACCCCATCACATATATCCATCTTGGAACTGTTGACTATATCACCGGATCATCGAGCCATTCTTGACAAAGCCTTGCAAAGTGCAACAATCCATACCAACATAGATGTCAATCATTTTGAATAAATGGTAGGATACTTAACCAATTCCCATCATGCTACATTCTCTTAGCAGGATTATTCAACTAAGAAGACCAATCATAGCAACCCACTACACCTTGAAGTTCTTGTCCATCAAACCAAAGTCA
Organism: Sequoiadendron giganteum; assembly: GCA_007115665.2. NCBI lineage: Eukaryota > Viridiplantae > Streptophyta > Pinopsida > Cupressales > Cupressaceae > Sequoiadendron > Sequoiadendron giganteum. Next base: position 184,527,861 of record CM021107.1, on the reverse strand, counting down.
AATGAGTCTTGGTAGATGGAGGAGTAGGGTTGAACCTTTGCACCATGAAACTGGTTAAGGCATTAGGTTTCTCAGAAGCATGCATGGACACCACTAAGAGTATATTCATTAAGGGTATGTGTAGGATCATGATGGGCCAAAAAGTGGCGATATGTAAGTGATATGATGGCCCATGTGGCTGACAACTTTTTTTTTACCCAAAATTGATGAAACGAAAAGGGTTTTCAAAGGAGATTCTCAGCTTTCCACCAATATAATTTATGCTTTACTTTTAATTTAATAAATAATTATTATTCATTTTCTATTTGAATTACAACTAAAGTCTTGATTGATAATCTGATTTAAAAAAATCTATAACTTTCAAACGGTATCACATTTTTTGAATCCAAAACATGCGTCACATTCTATGCTTCACATACTATAAGATTGAAAAAAATAAAATTGAATTTCATGAAGTTTTGACCAAGTTACGGTGGTTAGACATACAAGTTATTATATTTTTTAAAAGTTGTAATAGAAAAAACATAATTAATTATTTACTTGGAAACAAATTATAAAAAAGTATGCATCACATCGGGACATGAGTCCTCTACTTATATCTAAAATCTTATAAAAAAATATTATCATTTTATTGTGGTTAGGGTGGTTAGACAACCACCTACTTCTTATTTTTTCCTTGAAATTTAAGTACTAGTAGATTGAAATTTCAAATTTTCATCCATTAATTTTTTGTCTTTTTTTAAATAAACCTAGTGGTTTAGAAACTAAATTCAATTTTCTATAGATTCTATTCTTACATATTTTTGAAATAATATAGATAGCTTATTCAAATTTTTACGTCATGCCTAACTCTGATTTTCTGAATTTTCATCGCCACTTAAGTGCCTGTTTTTTCCATGATGATTTTGCACATATCCTTTAGGCATATGACGATGAGGAAAGATCATCTAAAGGAGTTGTCACACTCCCTATCAGTATTGGCTTTGTAGTTATGGACACTAGTTTCCAAGTCTTGGATTGCAGCCTTCCCTACAACCTTTTATTGGGTAGACCTTGGATACATGCTATGAAAGTTGTCCCTTCCACATAACATCAATGTCTTAAATTCCTATACAATGCTACAGATGTAAACATTGCTGGTGATCCAGATCCTTTCCAATATTGCACAAGCCTACGTGAAATTCCACAAAGACAGGTCCAAGTCAATGAAGAGGCTTCATCCTTCACCTTACCCTTGTACTTTGATCCATCAACTCTTACCAAGTCCATTACATCACAAACACCATCATCCACTCCTAAGGTCAAGATCCAAGATAAGGGTTGTGGAGAATACAACATGAAAGCATCCTATTGTGTCAGTCACATGGTTCCTCCTAAGTCATATGGTCTACCAAAAGCAGATAGGAGACAATCAATAGTCACGTTCCATGTCCCTCCTACAATGACATTGACAAAATTGGGAGAGTTAAGTAAAGAAGCTACATACCAAGATGAAATCACCTCTTGGTTGTACAAAGAAGACAATGAATACCCTTTGTCATCTATTCAAATATCTAAGGATAAATATGGAAAATGCTTCACAATAATGAAAAGTAATGGATATGACGAGTATAGTGGGTTAGGACTGCATCAAAATGGTAGGAATGAACCAATCATTATCTCACCATAACCAAAAGGCCTAGGGTTGGAGTTTCAACCAATTAGAATTGGCATTTCTAGTACTTCATCACCATTACAAGAGGAAGTAAGTGCTTTTAAAGACATCGAGATATCTCATGAACCACTTGTCCTAGTTTACAATGAATCCCCTAACTCAAGTGAATATGAATGGGATTCACTTTCCTCTACCAACACGATGAACTTAGATAAGTTATTTGGAGAACTTGATAAAATGATACAACCCACACTAATTCCATCTGGCCCCTATCCTAAAAATTCCTTGTGAAAAGAAGAATGGCATAATCATGACTATTGGGAAAGCCTTGATCCTACTACTTGGGCACCTAACAAACCATCTTCTGATGACTTAGCCCTTACAGTACTCGTACATTAGAGTTTACCTATCCAGAGGAAAAAGAACAAAAAGAAGTTAGTCCAAAAATTTTGTGACCATGCCAACCATTCTATCCTCACCTTTTCAACCTCCACATTTGATAAATCTAATGATGACATGCCCCTCGTATATCCCCAACTTATTGATTGGGATCAACAAGGTACACCCATCTTAGAAATATTTGAGAATGACGAAGTGATAGCTGAGTTCATGGGACTTCGAGAATGCCTACCTAGAGGTGATCATCAAGCTAGCTTTGTCATAGACTTGTATGACAAAGCATATTTTGGGGAGTTTTTTCATACCTCTAGTTGCAAAATTGAAAAGAAAAAGAAAAATAATGAAAATGACAAGTCCCTAGGTGAAAAGCGAAAGGCACCTTTAGATGAAGAAATAGTAAAACTAAAGGATGCATTTGAGGGAAAAAACCTCTCTAAGGAACCCAAGGATGGAGGTTTGACTATTATCCCAGCTGCTCAGGAAATGTCACCCATGTTAGTAGAAGAGTTTGTTGATATCAACATAAACACCGAAGAAAACCCATGAGTAATATACTTTGCAACATCTTTGACAGAGACAAAGCAACAAGAGTTTTGAGACTTCTTCACAAAGAGACAAGTAAACTTTGCATGGTCATACGTTGACATACCTGGGCTGGATCGAAACCTTATATTGCCTCATCTATTATTACAGCCAGGTGTTAAGCTAGTCAAACAAAATTTAAGGAAAATGCATCCATAAATCACTTTACTAGTCAAAGATGAACTTAAGAAGCTATTGGATGTTGGATTCATTAGGTCCATAGACTATGTAGACTGGATTTCTAATCTGGTCCTAGTAACCAAACCTTCTGGGGGCATACGCATTTGTATAGACTTTAGAGATATCAATAAGGCATGCCCTAAGGATGACTTCCCTTTGCCGAACATTGACATGATAGTGGACCTTACAGCAGGATATGAGATACTATCCCTCATGGATGGTTTCTTTGGGTATAATTAAATCAAAATTTCTATCGAGGACCAACACAAGACAACTTTCACATGTGCATGGGGAACATACTGTTGGAATGTTATGCCTTTTGGGCTAAACAATGTTGGAGCTACATATCAACGTGCAATGACGAATATTTTCCATGACCTTGTACATACTCTCATGGAAGACTATGTTGAAAACATAATAGCCAAATCATTGACAAGAGTAGATCATTTTAAAGTACTTGACAAGATATTCCAAAGACTAGAAAATTACAATGTAAGACTGAATCCAAAAAAATGTCTTTGGTGTTAAATTAGGAAAACTTCTAGGATACATAATTTCTAGAAGAGGCATTGAGGTGGACCCTACAAAAGTAAAAGTATAGTGGATATGCCTCCACCAGTCAACATCGGTCAACTAAGAATAGTACAAGGGAGATTACAGTCTATCAGATGCTTCATAGTACAATTAGCAGACATGATACATCCATTCCAACATTTTCTCAAGAAGGGGGTACCATTTGCATGGACACCCAAATGCAAAGAAGCTTTCCAAGCAATCAAGGATTGTCTACTTACACCACCTTTGTTAATGCCACCTACAGATGATAGACCTTTGATACTTTACATTTCAGCAACTCAGTTAGCATTAGGAGCCCTACTCACACAAAATAAAGATCAAGGTCATGAGAGGGAAGTGTACTACATCAATCATACTTTGGTGGGATATGAACTAAACTATAGTAACATAGAACATGCCTATCTTGTAGTAGTCTTTGCTACACAAAAAAATTGGCACTATATGCAAAATCGCCAAACCATGTTGGTCGCAAAGATAGATCCTCTGAAATATCTCCTAAGTAAAGCAACATTAAAAGGTCGATTGGCTAAATGGGGGATGATACTTAGTGAATATGACATCCATTATTTGGAAAGGAAAGCTATAAAAAGGCAAGTAATTGTAGATCAATTGGCAGATACACCAATTAAGGAAAACCATCCTTTAGTGGTAGATTTTCCTAATGATTTTATCTTGAAAGTTGACAGTAGAACCACATGGAAATTATACTTTGATGGGTCACGTACTAATCGTGGTTCAGGAGCACGCATACTATTTGTTACACCTCAAGGCGATACTATTCCTAAATCATTCAGGATGGCTATCCATTGCACCGACAACATATTGGAATATGAAGCCCTAGTGACATGACTAAGAATGGCAGCCCAATGGAAGATCAAGAGTTTACATGTTTATGGATATTCTCAGCTAGTAGTCCGACAAGTTAATGATGAGTATGAAACTAAAGATGAGAAAATTTCTCCCTACAAGTGCATGACCAATAGTTTCAAGCAGTACTTTGATGACATCATTTTTCAACAAATACCATGCATTTAGAATAGGGCAGCAGATACTACGGCAATCATGGGTTCCTTATTGGATATTCCTAGCGACATGCCTAAATTTGAGTTTTTGGTCGAATAGCTTTTGGTCCTTGCCTATGATGTCCCTGATTCTACGATGGTGTGTATGATTGTTGGTCCTACTTCCCCTTGGTACAAGGACATATATGACTATTTAAATGCCCAAATCCTACCTTTAGAGCTATCAAAAAAAAAACATAGAACCTTTATCCTTAGGTCTGCCAAGTACACCATCATCGGAGATACCCTATATAGATGTACCTTAGATAACACCTTGATGAGATGTCTCGATGATGAAGAAGCACAAGCAACCTTGTGAGCATTACATGAGGGTATATTTGGATCCCATTCTAGCAGTCCTACCTTAGCCCACAAGATTATGAGATTGGGTTATTATTGGCCTACTATGGGAAAGGACTCATATATCTTTCTCAATAGATGTCAATAGTGTCAAATACACAGAGATTTGATACACATGCCATCACAGGAGCTCTATGTGATTACTTCACCATGGCCCTCTGCCCAATGTGGACTTGACCTCATAGGTAAGATACACCCTATATCATCCAATGGCCATAAGTTCATCATAACCGCCACCGAATACTTCACCAAATGGATCGAAGCTATTCTCATGACTTACATCACCGACACACAAATATCCAAGTTTATCCTAAACTACATAATCTATCGGTATGGTGTACCTCAATCCATCCTCAAAAATACTTTTAATGATTCTAGTCATGACTGGAATCTATAGCTTAATCCCACTTTATGGGCCTATCACACAAGCATCTATACTCCCACCGTTGCCACTCCATATTCCCTAGTATTCGGTTATGAAGCTATCTTACCTATTGAGGTTGAAATTCCTTCCCTAAGGGTATCCTTGAAAGGTCATATTGATGATGAAGAATATCATGTGTCTAGATTGCATGAGTTAGAATTCTTAGACGAATGAAGACAAAAGGCATTAGATCATCTTCAAGCATATCAAAACCATCTTCATCATAACTATAATAGGAACGTTCTAAATCAACACTTTCACATTGGTGACCTGGTCTTAATGGAGAATCCAAAGAATTGAGCTAAAAGAGAAAAACCAGACAAGTTTGAACCTAACTGTTTAGGGCCTTATATTGTTATAGAAGCCTATGGATCAGGAGCATATCAACTTTCAACCCCTGAAGGAGAACCACTTTTGTCACCAATCAACAACCTTCATTTGAAGATATTCTATACGTAGCTTCTAGGAACCATGTCTTAATCTTAAAAATAAAAAATAAAAAGTGGAAAAACAAAAAAATTGTTACCTTGATGAAAACTTGTCAAACAGGCGTCTTTGTAACACCAAAAAAATTGAAAAATCAATAAAATAGTAAAGAGAAATAATTCATCCAATAGTGAAAACCACTTCAGTGGCACTATGGATAAGTACCATGGTGAAAACCTACCAAACAGGCACCATGTGTATTCGACTTCACTCCTTCGTCTACCATCATTCCAATCAAACTTTTCACCGTCACTCATAATAAATGGTTGTCTTATCCAATACTTGGAACGATTGACATAAACTCCACTTTGTCACATTCCAAACTCCATCCTATAAGTCTTATTCCCAATTGGGCGCAAATCCTCAAAGATACCTTGTACATAGCATTCCACCATCACAAAATATCCTGAAAAAAGCTCAAAAACATCATAAAATGTCTTGAAAAAGCTTCAAAACATCATAAAATATCCTGAAAAAATCCAAAAAAATCAAAAAATTCCAAAAAAGACAAAAAAATCAAAACATATCAAAAATCCCAAAAACAGAGTTAGATTCGGTCGTGTCAAGTCACTCGTAGACATAGTGAAACTACGTTGCCTCTGCGACTTGACGTAGGCAAGGCCATCTGTCGATGTGCCCCCAATGCATCAGGTTTGTCTATCTAGGTTTGTCATGTATCGCATACATAAAATCATGACTCATTCTTTGTATATGTCAAAGTCATTGGTTGTCTCGAACTATGAGGTCTATGCTTGTATAATGTAGACAAGGCCATCAATCAATGAGCCCTTGAGGCCACACTAGGTTAGTCCTCTAGGGTTTATCATATTCACTATCACACATGTCATATCATCAAGTTAGGTACAAATTTTCACTCAATTATGCGAGTCAAAGTCTAGTCGAACTATGAGGTCTCTGCATATATAATGTAGGCAAGGTAATCAATCGATGAGCCCCCAAGGCCACACTAGGTCAGTCCTTTAGGGTACATCATATCAATTCAACACACACACTCACAACATTCAAGGCATCAAAACAAGCCAAGCATTATCAAGGAAAACATGTCAAACTGTCATCAAGTCAAAATCACGCACATTGTCATAACGATCAACTTATGTCTTCAACAAGATATGTCTTTCTTGTCAACAAAAATCATAAATTTTTATATCCTAATGTAGCTTGTTGCATCAACGCCATCAAGCTTAATGTCTTATACGGTACATGTCTTTCTGGAACCAGGCTTTGTCATGCCTTACACATATAGTCACAAAGTTGAAACCAGACTCAACATCTTATACAGCTTGTGTCATCCCTCACATCAGGCTATGTCAAACATCAAACAATTACACAAGATCAAGTTTTGGCAAATACTTTTTTTGGATTTATGACTTCATATCCTATTTTTTCTTATCTCTCTAGAGATTTGCATTTAAGTCCGGTTACTATCTTTCTGGAGGATGTCCCTTGAGGGACTTAGAGAAGCAAGGATGTCTCAAGACTCTTTTTCTTTGACTGTTGTCTGGCAACTATCTTTTAAACTTTCGATTTTGAGTCATGTTACTAGTTTCCTCAAGGATGTCCCATGAAGTATTTAGAGGATCAATGACATCTCATGACCCGTCTTTTTTTTGTTTGTTGTTTGTGGTTTGTCTAGACAAAAAGACTGGGGAAATTTGGCCCTTAGTATGAGTTAAGAAACTCCTTGTTTGCGACTCTTTTTTTCATAGGTGGATGGATTTGTACACTATGGTCTATCTCATATCATACTGTGTATTATCCATTTGTGTTAGTCTCACCCAATGATGATAAAATTCAAAGCTTAGTATAAATATGGAAAAATATCAAAGATTATATGTGCTTCAAACAACCCTTCTTGTTTCATACTAACATTTTGAATTATCCACGCTAACATTTCTTCTATCCTACATAATGATAGAGTCCTATGACACACAAAATATAAAGCATCCTGCATATGCATTCATGTTAGAAACATCATGTAAATACCATACATTGTAAATCATATATATCTTACATTCCAAAAACACAAATATATAGGCATCTATCATATCTAGGAAATCATGGCATAATAATCATTCAATTATCATAGGGTACATAATGAAAAAATTGCATGTACATAGAGCATCACATGTAGAAAGCAGTGCATGTATAAACATTACATTACATCCTATTATCATAAAGTACATGCATCCATCATCATATAGAATCAACATAACATCATAGGCTCCATGAACACATCATAATGTAGAAATGATCATCTATAACATGTACATACATAATCTAACTTCATAATCATATAGAAATAAATATCATCATGTAACACATGCAAATCATATAGATGTTGCCAAAAATCATATATATATATATATATATATATATATATATATATATATATATTTCTCAAAATAACGTGTGTCATAGTATAATGTCAGAATGTATCCATAAACAAAAAGGAGCTTGCAGGCTCTTTGATCAAAATACAATGACCACAAATATGAAAGTGTCAATGTGTCCCACTTCTGCTACTCCCATGTGGTGAATGTAGAGGAAATTTTGTTGAGGTAATCTCGGTGTGGTGGGCGGCCTGTCATATGGACCTATCCTCAATGGTCCTACCACACCCTTTGTGCTCTCTGTCCTCGTTTGACTCCTGGTTTGTGATCTCTGGCTACATACCTCAGAAAAATGAGGAGCTCGTCTCTCAGTAGTTACCACTAACTCATACAAATCCCTATAATAGGAATCCCTCTCCACTACTCTGACTAACTCATGAGAAAAACCATCAAATGATGTACCACTATAGAGATGTCTGATCTCAATAATCTACTACTCTGTCTCCTTCCTCCGAGATACTACTTGATCCCTCTCCATGAGCACACTGTACCTCTCCATCTGCATGGCCTCTCGCTTGGTGGTAAGCACTCTCATCCTCTCCTCCAATGAATCCATCGCAGTGTCTCAAGTAACCTCCTCATCCCGCTTCCCCTCTACAATCCTATCCCAGAGCTCTCTCTCTTGCTCCTCCATGGGTATCTCCTCCTCAACATCATGCTCTTCATAACCTGCTAGTATGCAAAGGGGATCAATATCAATTTACTATCTCTCAGCCTCCTCCTCTACATTCTCCTCTTTGCCAACCTCCACCTCTGCATTCTCCTTTGCTACTGCCTCCTCGGCAACATGCTCTCCTCTAATCTCCACTCCACCCCCGAGGTCCAACATTGGTACATCCTTAACCTCCACCTCAGCCTCACAGATAAGTGATAATCCACCTAACCGACCACCTCTTTGTCCTCACCGACTGCGTCTCCCACCTCTACCACCACCACCACCACCACCTCTCTCATCATCACCACCATATCTTCCTCCAACCCTACCACCACCTCTGCCTCTATGCCACCCTCTTGGCCCTATCCCTCATCTCTCCACAGGTGTCACCTGATCTAGATCTCTGTATAGAACAGGACAATGTACTCCCCACCTAGTATCATAAGCAAAGGTAGTCCCAAGATCCGCTGCTCCACCCATCAATCCCCATAGTAAAGGCTGCAAAGCCTGAATATTTTCCTTTGTAGTAGCCATAGATATCATAGGCCCCCACCAATGAACCTCTCTAGATGATCGAGAAAACTTTTCTCATCCTTTAGGCTCATCCTGAACCTCACCAAAATGTCTCAATACACGGTCTAGAAAATGTCTCTCTATAATGTGAACACTGGAAACAATGCTCCCAATCAAGTACTGTTTCTGCCGACAGTAAGGAAAATTATTGTCCTCATCTAATCATCACTCACATTCCATGTATGGTCTCCATGTGAACTAAGCCAATGTGTCCAATGCATTCCTCCAATATCCCATGTCTCCAACATGGCTCTGTGTAATGTTTCCTGCATAATAGAAAACATAAGGGAATCTTGCATCCCACTCAACAATAATAGGAGGACATAACACAACAATGTGCTCCCATGCCCAAACCATAAGAAGAGTAGTACCACATCTCATCGACTACGCATATATGTAAGCTATATCATGAAGATTAAAGTAAAGCATGGCTAACAGACAGGGACCCCAAGCATACATAACCTCTCTCTCCAGCATCCTAACTAACATCTTCCCCATCCAATAGGAAATCCATGACCACCACGGTCAGGAAGGACTATCCTAGCAATCAATGAACATAGTATATAGTCAATCCGCTCATACCTATCTACTAACACCTTCCATCTAATCTTGTAGTGCTCTATCCCTAAACTAAAAATATCATCATATACATAATATCTACGAATCTCACTAAAACCCCTCTGGGTATCATACATCACTCTCTCGCCTCTGATAGGAAATCTAAGAATCCTGTAAAAATCCTCCAATGTGATAGTTGCCACTCTAGTACGCAAATTAAATGAAGATGTCTTAGAATACTAGCTCTCACATAGGGCAGTGAGCATACCTCTGTTTGCCCGAATAGTAGGCATGGCGCATACGTGATGAAGTCTAAGTCTCCATAACAAGCGTGTCTCTGTGCTCACTAACCAATTTTTGAGCTTGAAGGTATTTGTCCACGACTCCTGGGTATAGATAGGATCTAGTATAACCTGCAAAGAGCATTCAAACAATGTGTCAAACGTCAAATCATTTCATTTTTCTATCAAATTTTTTTTTCCAAAATTTGACAGTCAAATGCGTCATTTCAAAACCAAATGTGGTGCACATATCATATGCGTTATTCTAAAATTTAAATGCGGTGCATGAACATACATGTGTCGAACAAACAAGCATATGTGTTTCACTTTCCAAATGCACACATAAACAGACAACCTATATCAACAGCCAAATGTGTAAATCAAATTGTAGATGCGATGCATTTTTCATTTCCTAATTACATGCAAGTGTGATTCATTTTTACAAATGCATTTCACATTCCTGCATTCACCTAATCTAATCTCATATGTGATGCATAAGACCAAATGCGGTGCATAATTTAACATATGCATATTTTCCCTAAATGTTCCCTAAAAATGCCTAGGATTGATTTTACATTTACGTCGTTTCATGAGAAAATGCATTGTATACGAATGCAAATGTGGTGAACTAAAAGCGATGCATTTAAAAATTAAACTTTGATGCCTAAAACTACGTGCAAAACAAAAATTCAAGAGATTGTTCAGAGGTACTTACCGGGGGTCTCGTTTCAACTGCCCATTAGAAGGTCTGGATCCTATATCCGTGATGATGAGTGTACAGAACAAGAGACATCTTCGCCGAGTGCTCAGAGCAAAATCTTCAATTCTTCAACTCTATAGCCCATGCAAATGATTTGAATTTCACCCTAATTTCTATTTATATCTAGGGTTTGGGTTGAATTTCTTCTCACCTTGTCTATTGTCCACGTAAAAATCCATTTTCAATTAACTCATACACGTCCCTAACACTTCCAAATTCAATTCCCTCAACTCCATAGCATTTCTGGCCATCAATTTAACTTATCGGGACTACTTCCATTTTTTTTTGAATTTTTCCAAAAAATTGTCAATTTTCCCGAGGGGACATACCCTAACATATTTCATACTGGGGCACAACTGGGGCATTTTTTTAATTATTTTCTTTGACATAATGAGATAAACAACATTGTATCAAAGAGGGGCAAACTGTAGACACTGAAAATTGGTATAGGCCTGCGAGTATCACTTTTGACATAATTTTCTAATGTTCATGATCACGATTAAATAATATTAATTATTTAATTATTTCCTAAACACACCTTTCTTCTATTAATTAAATAAACTTTTAATTATTTGATCAATTCATTATGACCGTTATTCAACTTTGATTAATTAAATAAATCTTATTTATTTAATTACATTATTAATTAATTATTTCCCTTTCTTAATTAAATAATTTATTATTTAATTTACCTTTTATCATATTTCGACTATAATTAAATATTCTTTTCGAATTATTTAATTATTCAATTAGCCTTTTCAAATGTTAATTAAATAAATCATTATTTATTTAATTAAATCCTTAATTTTGAATGTTGAATTAAATAAATATTTAATTCATAAAAAGAGTTATTTATGTCACATTCTTCTATTACCTAGCTAACTAATTATTCACTCACCATCTAACTTGAGATCTATTTAAATCCATCAGTTATCTCTTGATTTCATATCTGATTGTCTTTATGAAGAGACTCCTCTTGATCTTCAGTCTAATTCTCAAATGCATGCACATATTTATTAATCAAATATCTTTATTTAATTAATTAATTCATGTGTGCATTCAAACAGATCGTTGTCTAGTTCTAACTTTATCCTTTTCATTCAAAGTCTTATTCTTCTATTTTCAAAGACTTTCAACTGAAGATTAAATCATTTATTTAATCTTAATGTCTATTCTTAAATATTTTCGAACAACCTTAATAGTAGATTAAATTATTATTCTAATTTAATCTTTATCCTGCAGAATTTAATAACTCACGTTCTAACTAGCACAAATATCAATCGCATGGAATTCAACAATCTCGATCATTGATCTCTCTTTTGAATCTGAGTTGATCATTCAAAAACCAGTTTTCTATAAATTGGCTGACTTTTGCCATTATTCCTCCTCCTGAAATCTAGATACTTTTGGAAGAAACTTGTTAATCTTCAATATTTTGCTACAATCACATACATCAAGGCTATACTTGCACAGTTATGAAAATCTGAGGGCAAGAATACCATCACAGAAATTGGAGAAGGACAATCAAGATAATTTGAAGGAATGGACTCATATTCAGTGAGATTGTTTCATATTATTTCTTTATTTACTGTTTTGTTTATTTACGTCGTTCTTAGTTGTTTGATTTAGATTAATGTATGTATAGATTACATTTAACCATATTCGCTTGCAGATTCATTTTATCTACTTCATAGAATCCACTATCATGTCTATATTAGGAAGGGGAAAATCATCCTTTAAAGAGGCTTTATTCAAGTTGCAAAAATCTGTACATATCCTAATGCAATTATCAGGTTTAGAAAATGCGACAATGTTTGATATCCAAGGAGAATAATCAATAGGTCGAATGAAACATACATCAAGTATTTTTTCAAGTTCTCCTTGAGCATGCAAGGCTATCTTAGGGTTCATTTTTTGTAACTTTTGGTGAACAAGCTTAGCATTTTCAGCAAGAACAATGTTATGTGTCACTATCTTTGGGTCTATGCCTGGCATATCTAAATATTTCCAAGAAAAAAGTTCAGGAAAGTCATGAAGCAAGGTTGCAGTATCCTCTTGTTCTTCATCATCAAGGAACTTCCCAATCTTAATGACCTTTTCTTTATCATCTATGTCCATTGGTATATCAATTGTATCTCCTCAGGGGAATGCATTTTACTTAGGAGATGCAAGATCATATGGTTCCATGCTTATGGTTGTCTCATTGGTATCAATAAAATTTTACTTGGTACTTATCATAGTAGAGGTGACTTTTCTCTTGGAAACATATATCTTATCAGAAGCACCTAACATTTGTTTCAAAGTTTCATCGATGTCAAAGTATTCCCATGATGGTGGTAAATCCATATCAAGGAATTCAAGATGTTTTAGTGTGAGAGTGATTCTTGGTTTACATGTGATGGTGTTTATGTTGAGTGATGGTTGTTGAGTTTCTTTTGTGATCTTAGAAGAAGAATATCCTAAACTAGTCTTTGTCTCTTGTGTATTAGGTTCTATGGGAACTAGAATGCCTTGTTCATGTTTTCCACATCCTTTACTATTGTATCCCAATTTTTTTACAAGCTCATAACCTCATCCATAAATTATTTCCATTTCCTTTGGGTTGGGTGGTTGTTGATAATCTATCTCATAAAAATTTGTTTTGTATGTTGAATTTTCTTCCAAAGTAGATGAGGTAGATGTTTGGGAAGATTTTTCCAAATTTTGAGCTGACATAACTATTGGTTGTTCATTTTTTTCATCCTCTTTTCATGTGATTATGTATTCGCCCATAAATGAAGGTGTGAATTCTAAGGATCCCCAATCATCACCTAATAATTTAGACATGGGTTCTCTTGCTTATTTGTTGGTCTCAAGAGGTTCTATGTTGGATGTTGGAATCAATGTGTTCAAAAGACTTTTTGGTCCTTTTTCAAGTTGTAAGAAAATTTTAGGCTTAGGGTCTATTTCAACTTGATCAACTTTGTTGTCATAGACATATTTCATTATTCAATGAAGGGTCGAATGCACCACATGCATCTCATGAATCCATGGTCTACCCAAAAGAATATTATATGAAAGAGCATAGGGCATGCCATGAATAGTTTGCAAGGTAGCCATTTTGACTATAATAGGTAAGGTAATTACACCAAGCAGCTGTTTTGTGATGTTATCAAAACCTCTAATAGATAAGGAATCGGATTTGATTTGTAATTTATCCACATGCAATCTATCTAGAAGGTTCACACTGCACACATTAAGGGAAGAGCCATTGTCAACAAGGGTCCATTTGATGCCTATTCTATTGAATTGAGTGATTATCATAAAGGCCTCATTTTTTTTGCTTAATTCCAATGGAGGGAGCTCATGTTGATGGAAGGTAATTTCTACATTAACTAGATTCATTCCTTGTATTAGAGGTGCCACATCATTTGCATTTATACAAGGACGAACCACTATTTGTTCCAATGCAGCTTGGAGCATAGAGTGATAGTTTGGCGAATTTTGAAGAAGATTCCAAAGGGATATCTTTAAGGGAGTATTCTTAAGTTTCTGAACGAGATCATACTCCCTAAGGTGTGAATTTAAGCAAGGAGCACTAGGTAATATGGGGTTGGGTAAAGGTAAGGGTGTTGGAGTGGATTTTTGGGGTTGTAGGTTATTTCTAGTGTTATGTGTGTGAGCAACAACATCATGCTTAGGTGGGTAAAGGGTAAACTCGGGCTTAGGTGGAGGTTGAGGTTTATGTGAAGGTGGGTGGAGAATGAGTTGAGGTTGAATTACATTGACATATTTTGTTGTAGGGTGCTCAAAAAAAACCTTAGTGGATGGATTTTGTAAAATGAAGTCCTGAAGGGCTTCATCTAACATTTTAAATTCATCACTACTAAAAGGTGTGGGAGGTAAGTTATTGTTGGTTGGTTTGGGTTTTTCATCACAAACCTTAGTGGATTAACTTAGTGAGAGAAAGCCCTGCAGAGCTTCATCTAACTTATCCAAGTCATCACTACTAAAGGGTTTGGATGATATAGTTTTTCTAAAGTGAAGCATTGTCATTTGGTGTTTCTAATGTTTTGTTTTCATGTTCTGATGATTGTGATCTAAATGAACTAGGAACTAATGCTGAAAACAAAACTTGCAAAAATCTAATGCTATCCATAAATTCCATGAAAGTAACTAATACTAATGTTGATAAGTACTATATAATAGAAAATAACTAAGCTGGAATAGAAAAGAAACTAAGACAAATAGCCATTGAAGAAGCTGGAAACTGGATTTTGAAAATAGAGATGCAAAATGTGAACTACGACTAAGTCACCCAGGATGGCGAATTAGTCCTAGTAGGGGTATTTTTTAGGGTTTTTTGAACTTTTAGATGGATTCTTATGTGTTCTATACTGTATGATGCAAGACTAAAGTTCATATGCAAAATTTCACTATTGTTCAAGGAAATGAAGGGCAAAAATGCAAGCTCAAATGAGCTTTTCACTAATGCAAAGTTTAAAATCCTAGAATACAAACTCAACAATGCAAAATACAATACAAGGCTAATGTAAGAAATTACTAGGATGTAAATGCACTATGTATTAGAAATATGATGTTCAATAAGCAAGTTCACCAAAATGAACCATAGATTTTTTGGGATAGAGCTACCTTACATTTCTAGTGTTTTCCACCTAAAAAGAGAAAGGTATCCCACAAAAGATTTAGGGATTCATTAAAGACTAATGCAAATATGATTGAAGTATTTCTAAATAGAAAGTCCTAAATGCTGAAAATTGATAAAAGTGATTAAATACTAATGCAAAACTAATGAAATGCAGATTGTTTGAAAACACATTATGATATGCAAAAAGATAAATGAAATGCAATATAGAACAAGATAGAAGGGCTAAACAGAAAGAGTGGACCTGGAAACTGATACATGTTGAAATAAAGACTATAAATGTCTTTGAAATTTTGGAAAATCTAATTTTCTGGCCAACTCAGATACTTACACCAAGCTGGGCAACCTAGTCCGAGACTGGGAAAACTGTCCTAGAGCCCGTTTTAGTCAAATGGGTGTCCAGATCTATAATTCTTTTTGAAAAACATGTGCAATGGGACTAAATCGCCACTATTGGTGACTTATTCCACTCTAGCTTTTCTGAAAATCCATAAGTGGAAATGGAAGCCTACAGCCTGCACTTTGTTCTCTGACTGAAAACCTGATCCAAATCTATGAAATCACTTGCAAAATAGAATATAATTTTGTTTCTAATGGGGGGTTTTCCTTGGTCAAACCCCTAGTTGGTATTTAATCTTTGAAAGAGATAATGAAATCCACATAAAACCCTAGCCCTAAGTGTATCTAAGACTAGTAAATATGAAGTAAGATGCAACCCTAATCTAACATGCAAGAATAAGATGGATAAATGAAACTAGATTAATGCAAGACTCATTCAAAGAGACCCTAAATCACATTAGAAATGAATCTTAATAACATGCAAACCTTCCTTAGGCTGAAAATAGAGAGAAAATGGAAGATGAAATCACTTTGAAAACAAGTCCTTAGGATTGATTTAATGGCTAGTTGCATCACATCAACCTATATTTCTCCATGATTCTCCATAGGCATCCACAATCAGCCCTTTGCAATGTGATATGTTGGACAAAAAGTGAGCTTGAAGACTTGCAAAAATCCTAGCTTGCTACCCTAAAGCTTCAACTTTGTTGTAGATAGAGTAATAAATCTTCATGTGGAAGATATCTAACACTTGATTCTTGAATTTGTTTGTTGAAAAAATGACTTAGTGTTGTGAAAAATGACCTAAAATTTTATATTTATAGGCATCAATACCTAACTGAACATTATTTTGACCTAACAAGCCAACATCCATCAAATTTTTTGATTAAGTCGATGATTTTCGTGCTCAAAATTGAAAACTCCCCCAAAAGGGACTAAGTCGCCACCTTGGGCGACTTAGTCCCAACAAAGGTTTTTGAGGTGGGTTTTATGAAATTTAAATAATTTGAATGTTATTTGTCAAGATTTGTATGATTTTTGAGTGGAATAACCCTGAAGATCCAAAACAATAAGTCTTAGGGGCCTATAAATGGTAAATTTTAAGGAATGATTGAGGCAAGAATACCAAAATGGGTCCAAATTAAGCGTGAAATTGCCTCATATTTTGTGTAGTCAACTTGAGTACATTTGTATAGTTTAGAATTGAATTTTATTCATTGCCTTAAACAATGGAAGTCATCTCTTTAACTTGAGTCACAAGTCATGTTCTTGTAGTTATTTACATTAATGAATCTATTTTTAAATCATATCATAATTAAACTTTAAAAAGAGATAACAACGTAAATCAGAATGTTAACTCTTAATGATTATGAACTAATTTATTGTAGATTAATCAAAAAGTTTTAGATTTTTCAGATTCAGTAATCTATGTCATTTATTTAGGAAGGGAAAAAAAAAATCTGATTAAATGAGTAGCTAATAATTTAATAACTTATATATTAAGTAAGCTATATGTCAGCATAGTTATAATCATATTTACACACTTACAAGTATAAATGAGCAATAGGCCTCTCATTATATAGTAGCAAATTAGAAGCAATTCGAATACAGTGCTGAGAATTTTGATCATTTTAAATATTGGAATATTTGCGCTGCTTCATTTATATATTGACATTCAGAAAATGTGAAAAATTGGAGGTTGGGCTACTTGAGACCTGTGTGACTTCAAGCCATTACTCATCCTCTATTCCTTGAATTCTTTATGCAATCCATACCAATCGAATTTCTCTTCTCTGGGTTGCAGATTTAAGACCACAAACCATCCATTTCATTCCATTGGATTCAATCAATTGAAACCAAATACTTAACTATTGATTGGCTTAAGGGGGAGCAATTGGAGACTGCGCCGCTTCATTTTTGTCTTGGTGCTGCTCAGATTGCATACTCTGGGGAGTCCAGGCTGCTTCAAGCCTTGTGCTGATTCGAGCTAATGCCCATCCTCTTTTCCTTGAATTCTTGTTTATACGCCACGGTAGTTGAACATTCTCTTCAATGCTGTGATTCTCCTTTGTTTTTGTCTCCCGTTGGGCGACCACTGTCAAAACAAAAGCAAACAAGATATTAGGCTGATGATAACGAAATTACAGGTAATTGAATTATTAGTTTTTTAGAGTTTTCATTCTCTATTTTATAGTATGATTATATTGTTTTAACTATTATGGAGATTTCCACTTGGCTCTAATGTAGTTTTGAGAGAGAGTCCTCTATTCATGCATCTTCATATCTTTGAGCTTGAATAGTTTTTACATTTGGATGTTTATTGTTAGATATTTTATTATGTTTTATTGTTGGTCGAGTTATTTATTGAGACTGATTTAAGTTTCTTGTTATTGGTTTTATCCAACATTCTGGACACTTGTGATGGTTTTCATTATTCATTGTTTGTATGAATAGATTATATTTTAATATTATGGTTTGTGGAACTCTAAAAGGGTTATAATTGTTTCTTAGAGTTCTCAATATGTCACTATTTGTCAGTGCATCGATACGAGAGTTAAGATGGGTTTCTCTCTTTTGACCATGCAATTATGAAGAAATGATCTTAAAACATGGTGAAACTAATATTTAGATACATAATAGATTCTTATAACTTTATTATGCCATTAGTATCTATTCAAATAAATGTTAAACTATTAGTTGCACCTTACTTTTCATTCTTGTTTCAGGCCCCTCCTCTTAGATTCATAATTCTAGGGCCAAAAATGTTACATGGCTAGTCCTCACATCTCTGAGAAGATGTCAAATTCTTGAGGCTCACAATGATAGACTAACCATGTGAATATTTTGATCATGTTCTCATTTAGTGACCCATAAAGTTCAATAGAATTATTATTTAAATTATCAACATGATATGCACCATTTTCTCAAGGATCCATTTTTGTAAAAATGTGGAAAAAAGGCTTCCTACTGGCCATTTTCTAGTGTAGATGTATTTATATCTAGGAATTTTCAAGCTAATCATCAATCATTTAATCTAGTGTTGAATTGTAACATTTGATGGCTCGTGCAAATTTATTATTTTAAAATATGTTAGAGTTAAAGTTAAGTAAGAATTAGATGGTCATTGAGAAATAGTGAAACTTTAAGCTTCTTGTTCAAGCATTTATAAAATATCCCCAGATAAATTTTACACTCTAAATAATGCATTGTTATAATCCACAAGTTTTATCTATCATTATTTAGAGTTAAGATGCATTCCAAATATCTTGTTGTAGCATACAAGTACTATCAAATCATATAGTTACCCTTCTACTTCTAATGAATATAGTGAGAATTCATGCAACAAGTGGATAAATCACCTTATATAGGAAAATTAAATGAATAGTTACATGAAAATTATCTTTCATGATCACAAAACTAAACTCAATGTTTCATTTTATATTAGCTACATTTCATCCTTTGTTTAAATAATATTTTTATGTTTATTTGTAGGGGGAGAGGATACAAAGTATGTTGAAGGTTTTTAAGCTCTATAGACTTGATGTTTTTTCCACAATTTTGCACTTCTAGTAGCCTTTATGTGTCCAATTTATTTCTATAGATCTACAATTTTATAAATATGCCCAATAAAATTACTAAAATAGAGAAATTGTGATAAATTGTATCCCTCTTGGGTGAGTGCAGGGTCATGCGGGTTGAAAAAGTGGTGATATGACCCAAAAGTGGCTGACAACATTTTTTTATCCGCATTTGATGAAATAAAAAGGGTTTATTGATAAAAAAAATTAGCTTTCCACCAATATAAGATATGAATTATTTTGAATTAAATAGATAATTATTATTGATTTTCTAAATGCATTCTAACTAAAGACCTGATTGATAGGTTGATTGAAAAAATCTATAATTCTAAAACAATTTCATATTTTTTGAATCTAAAAGATGTGGCACACTCTATGCTTCCCATAATATAAAATAAAGAAATAAAAAAATTGATTTTCATAAATTTTTGACCAAGTTATGTTGGTCAAACAAACAAGTTTTAATATTTTTAAAAAATTCTTATAAAAAATGTATAGACTAGTTATTTACTTGCAATTTAAAAAAAAAAAAAAATTTAGTACATCTAGGCATGTGTCCTGTGGAGCAATTTTTTCTCTAAGTATTTTTCGCTTTTAATTTCGGTCCTTGCAGTTCTTCTTTTCAGGTCTTGCTTCTTGTAGTGTGTTTTGATGGCACTTCACCTCGAAAGATAAAGTTTTTTCCCACAAAAAGGTGTACAATGCACCATGTAGTGGCCTCATGACTTTTCATAATCACCTTCCTTTTGACCTCGAAATAGGACACGTGGTTGTATAGCGGGGATTTTCTCCAAGCTACTCTCACAGACTTGAAAATAATTCGCCAGTGTCCCATGTCACTCACTTTGATTAGGCGTTTTGTTCCACTCATGGGTGTATCATTTCTTTGCTGGAGTTTATCGAGCAATGTAGTAGATCTTATGTCTTCGAGATTGGTCTTTTGGGGTGGCATCATTTTTTTTTCTCATAGCTGATCTTATCATATTTTTTCTAGGCTATAATAATTTCAAATCTTTCTCTAAAAACATATCTTCACAAAGATTTTGTAGTATCCAGAGCCACTAATGAAGCAACTCAAATTTTATTAGTGAAGATTGTTGTGATCAAACCAGATGCTTGATTGAATTATGAAGTACCAGATGAGGACACGGTCTGTTAGGGGATCGTCCCTATCAGCTATAGTGTTGGCTCATCTCTCTAGATCTATTAAAGGGTGGTTTCAATGGCTTGTAAAAGATCAACATCAGGATCACTAGAAACAAAAATTTATCTATTAGAAAATTAGAGTAGGGGAAGAATAGGAATGATTTTTACAGAGATTTTTTTTTCTCTATGGCATGCTAAAATTATTGAAACTATTATTCGAATTAGTATTCGACCTTTGAATTTATGTTTTTTATTGCAATAACAAGTAATAGTAGGAGGAAATAATTAATATTCTCCATTTATGGCCTTTATCTTATGTTTTTCATTCTATATTTTGTATGTGTTGAATGCTCTGTGTCAATTAATGGGAGTATAGTCTTGGTAATTATTTTGTATGATGTTAGATTTAATGTTCAATTAGTGCTATTTTTCATAATTTGAATCGTGTTATACTCTTTCATTTTTGTAGAAAATGATGTTGACTTTCATATTATGCTATGATAGTAAGATGGTTCTATAAAGATCTAAAATATTTCTTTTAGTATTAGGCTTCTTTTTTATGTCAGACCTTAATGGGTGCTTCTTGTGGGGAGATCTAAATGACTCCTATGTGCTCCTATGATCCTTAATTGTTCGTTCTCTTTCCAACAATGAAGGGTTTGTAGAATTATGTATCCATCTCATCAAAAATAAGTGCCTCCTAGGGTTTGAAATCTTCTAAAATATTTGTGGTGCATTACCTTAGTTAAGTTATTTATGTATTTCTCTTCCCCTTTTCCTAAAATTTAAAGAAGATTTGGCTTCTATTAAAAACCTAGAGGTCATTCAGTGAGGCGCAAGCTAGTCCCCCACTCACTAAATTTCCCAAAAGGTTCTTCGGGAGAAGTGAAAACTTTCATGATCAATAATTCTTTTCCTAGCACACCCAATGAGACCTGAGTTCTTTCACAACATCTGATAATCAACCTTAAAGAGGTAGCTTCACAATCATGCTAACAAGAGAATCTAGTAATCTCATTCCTAGAGTCCAATCCAGAGCATCCTTTAGAGGAAAATTCTAGTATTCTCAATTGCCTGCTTTGGCCCTTAGGAGAAGGTGAGTCATAGGTTCCATATCACCTATCAGAAGCAATAGGGAAGAAGTACTAGCCCAAAGTCTAGAGCCTTATATACCCCTCTAGATGGCCAAAACTTCCAAATCAAAATACTTGTCTACTCTGTCCATAGGAGTTTGTTTCAGATGGCTCTCCAAGGTCCTCGTACTCCTAGAAATTTTATAACCTGGGATAGTGGTAGTCCACTAGTTCCACCTACACCTCTAGATGTGTGGCCCACAATACCCACCAATGCCCTTAAAGTAATTTTGAAGGTCACTGGAGAGGATTTTAAAACTCCTTCTAAGCATCTCTAGGACATAGTGGAGGTTCATAGGGTCCATAACATCATCGAGAAAAAAAATTCCCTCGGATTATTCGCTACATCATTCAAAGGAAAGGCTCAACACTGGTATAGATCCTTGTCCTCCAATTCCATATTCTCTTGGGATGAACTTGGAGATAAACTCTTTCATCACTTCTCGAAGAAAGGATTCCACTATTCCTTATTACAACAATTGATAACAATCAAGAGAGCCTTGTACGCGTCCATGATGAACTTAAACACTAGGTTCCATAAATCTTGATAGAGGATTCCTATGACAGCCAAACCTCTGGTGGCTATTGCATTCATGTTCAATTTCAAGGCTTTCAATTCAGATATCGTTATCATGGTATAATCACTAGGAGGTGGGTGAAGCCACAATAGTGGTTTACAATTTGATGGAGGAAGGAAAACTAAGAAAAAATGACCCCATGGAAAATAAATTGGTTTTGGGGGTTCTAATGAACCTACAATTTTGACCAAACCAAAAGGGGTTCGACCGAACTAAGGTTTGAGTGAACCCATTAATTACTAATCCCACATTTCTTGCCCAAAAAAAAAAGAAAAATGCATATTGAAGGGGCTTCGAATGAACCCTAGTTCGCTTGAACCCCTGGGGGTTCTAGTGAACCCCCCTTTTTCCCACCTCCCTGCTCTCTGGTTCAAGGAAAACAAGATTTTTTTCTCTTCAAAGCTCGAGTTGAGGATGAAAATGGAGGATACTTCACAAACCCAACTAGAATCAGGTAGTCCTCAGAATGAGCTATCCAACGAATATAATTTTAATATGTTTTGAATGTTTTTTAAATTATTCAAGGGACAAACACTTTTGATCGGAGCTATGAACTGGAATACAACTATTCAACAATACCACCCCAATGGGGTTTGAACCTTGGTGGCAAGAACAACAATGCCATCTATAAACCATCACCCCATACCAATACCGGCAATATGTTTTGATTTTATTATGTATTTGTTTTTTTAGTTTTATTAAACATAGGTTTTTCATCGAAAATGAAGCTCTTTGTTCTGGACAATTAGAAAAATAGCAGGTTATCAAAAAAAAATTAAAAATATGAGAAAACTAGATATTGAAGTCCTTGATCGAACAAAAAAAAAAAAATTGAATTTCGATATGTACAAAAAACATTACGCATTATACGGTCGTGCTATGTTTGAATTATAATTGGTTTGACTTCAAAACTTGATTAAATAAAAAATATTCAATAAAAAACTATCTAACCACACTAGATATCAGAGTTACAAATCTAAATTTGAAAGAATTAGAATTTTATCCTTCATGGAAAAAAAGTTATGCATTATATGGTGTGCGTCACTTTTTTAAAATGTTGTTTTTTGAAAAAAAAAACCCAGTTTTCGTGGGAGATGGAAAAAGAAGTGCAATTTGATTCCAAAAATTTTGAAAACAATATTTTTAGAATCTACAGACAAAATGTGACGAGACTCTAGTTTGCATCATCTTCAAATTCCTCACGATTTAGCCAATATATGTGCCTGAATGTGAAGATTTAGTTAAAAAAAACATTTTAGTGTCCAGTTCGGCCAAAATTGTAAACCACTATTGTGGGATCACCTAGGTGATACCTTTCCCAATGAATATGATGTAGTTGTGTGAGCAGAGAATAGTCTAATAGATGTAGGGAAGCCTCCACCATGGCCACCAATGCCAATGTTAGTAGAGATCTTCGGCGTGACCTAGGAGGAGGCAACTTCTAGCACTTCTACTTCGCTCCCCCAAACATCAGTCACACCACCACCCTCAATGTATGTGCACCCAAATTCACAACCCAACACATGTGGCTCATCTTTGTTGGTAGAGGATGTTGAAGAATACATGAAGAAATTAATGAGAACCTTTACAAATGAGCTAGTCATTATCTAGCATTAGCATGCAGTACATCCAAAGCCCCTCATGCAAAATTATCAACCTAAGGAAGGCCACCTTAGCATCATAACACATAGCAAGGAGCTTCAAGAGGAGGAAATCATCAATAAGCCAATAGGCCAGATAGTCTTTGTCACCACACAACTCCAAACTATCGAGAATAGCCCGAACAAAGACTTTGTCATAAGGAAAAACAACCTAACAAAAGATGAAAGTTCCTGGTGTTTCCCATGCAACAATGCTCACATGACCCCAAATTTTCCAAGGAGAAATATTCAATAGAAGGTAGCCAAATAGAGGACCCAAGGCATATTCTCAAATATAGAGGATTATAAGTCTCTCAAAATTGAGAATACCCAGTTCAGTGTGTGAACACAAGGTATATCCTCAGAACATGAATTTGATATCTCTCCTTACAAAGAACTTTTCTCTTCGATGGAGGAGAAGGATTTAGTAGTCATGAATGATGTTTCAACAACCAAAACCCTGCATGTATAGTCAGATTACAATATTAAAAAAAAAAAAGACTTGTTGGGGAATATGTGCAACAAACTCCCCAACATCCATAGCCACAACATTCACAACCACAAGTACAAAAAACTACATGGATGCAAAAAAATCAGTAGTCATAGGCATGAATAATTCTCCCAAAAGCTATGGAGAGAGGTTTGAGCCTGCCAGTTCTAGAAAAAAAATTCCCTAGGGCAAGGGAAGCGCCCCCATTCAAGCCAAAAGCCCCACCAGCCAAAACACTCAACGTGATGAAAAAATTAAAGAAGGCTTCCGCCAATCTATCCATATGGGATGTCCTATGAATATTGAAGAAGAAGACCTTAGTTAAAGAGGCATTAAAAGTAAAGAGTGAATTCTGCAAGCAAATATAACTCCGCTGCACAATCAAGATAAAGGTAGAATGATTGCATCGAACCCCTGACCTTCGAGAGCTACAACATTATGAATACGAAGGAAAAAGAAAATGTGAAAGAGGTAAGTAGGCCAAAGCCCACTTCCTTCTTCCTGAAACTTATCATAGGAGTTAATATTTTGCACAATAATATGATTGATTCAAGGACCAATACTACGGGCATGCCCAAGCTAGTGGCTAACACTCTAAAATTGAAATATGAGCCCCTTGACAAGGGAATTATGTATTTATATGGGAAGAAGGTCTCAACTATTAGTCGCATTAAATATCTCTCTTTGACCTTATTTTTGTGTGTGAACCAAATAGGCACACAAGAAGTGGTCATAATTGATATTCCTCCCATCTTCGGAATGTGCCTATCAACGGAATTCATGGTAAATCTTAGCGAATACTTGGCACTTCATTGGTCTCATTTAATATTATGAACCAAGCACAAAGAAAATATGAAAATCTTGTCTGAGCTCTTGCATCCTGAACATATCAAAGTGGATGCGGTGTTCATTTTTGAAGTACATACCTTCTTTTCTAAAAATGAGATGTATTGCACAGAAATATTGGAAGAAGAAGAGGCCACAAGTGATTAGACCCCCAATGAAGAGGTCTTGCTCAGTCAATTCATTTATTATGACCCTTTTAGGAAGTTTCATGCTACCATCCTAGGCACTTATGTAATCTTTTATGAGGAATATACCCTCCCAAAATTGGTAAAAGAGAACGAGAAACTATGTGAACCAGGTGAAAACATTTTATGGACACTGCATTTTGACAATACCAAGTGCAAGGCTAGTTCTAAAGCCAGCATCTGGCTTTTATCTCTAGCTAGGTCAAAGACCCTCTGAGTGTTTCACTTCCAGTTCTTGTGTTCCAATAATGATGTAGAATATGAAGGACTTGTTCATGGTCTAATGCTGGTGGAGAAAATGGGCATAAACCTAGTATTCAAGGATTCAAAGCTGGTTGTAATCGAGATCTAAGGATAGGCACCCACTAAGAGCATATGGTCCTAATAGCATAAGATATGGGACAATCAATTTTTTTCAAGCTTTTAATATCTAGGTTGAAAAACGATCTCAAAACTCTACCACAGATAGAATGGCCTCTGTCATCTCGCAATTTGAGAAAAATCCCAGATGAATCGAGAACCAACACGCGATATGTACCATCATCCGACCCTCTATCCATGACAATGACCAAAATTGCGAGGTCTTCAAGGATGATGCTAAGATTGCTACCTTCTTGTGAAATTCAAGAGATTTTTTGGATTAGCCACAACCCAGATCATAAAAGGTTGTTGAAGAACAAGTGATCCAACTAAACGGCAATAAGCTCCCATTAATTTTAATCACTTTTGAGAATCTCTTTGACTGTGAGGATGCGAGAAACAATAAGTGGAAATTCACAACCAACTAGGAGGACTATGAAAACCTTGATGTCAGAAGTGGCAAGAAGCTAAAGGTTAGGAGGAACATGTCACAAGCAGACAAGGAGATGTTGAGAGACTTGTGTGCTAAATACAATAGAGTTGTGGCCTAGACCTACATCGAACTTAAAGGATATGATCCTAGCATATTCCAACATGCTATTGACTTGGTTGAGAGATCCAAGATCATCTGACAAAAGTAAAGACTGGTCAAACCCAAGGTGGAATCATTAATAACACAAGAGCTTACAAAGATGATCTAATCAAATATTATATACCCGATTAAGTACTCCACTTGGGTGTCCAATCTAGTTCTGATCCCAAAAAGAATGGAAACATGTGGCCATGTGTGGAATTTTGGGACTTGAATAGAGCCTCATTAAAGGACCACTACCCTTTTCCTTTAATGGAGCAGATCTTATAAACCATAGTAGGGTCGGAAATTTTCTCATTACTTGATGGTTTTTAGGGCTACAACTAGGTCTACATGAAGGAGGAGGATCAACATAAAATGACATTCACCACTAAGTGGGGAATGTTCGTGTATGCAAAATTGCCCTTTGGCCTCTCAAACGTAGACTATTCCACCTTCCAACATGTGATGGATATCACTTTTAAATGACTGGTCAACAAGATCATCCTAATCTATCTAGACAACCTGAGTATATTTTTGAAATCAAAAGATGATCATTTTGATCACCAGGAAATGGTTTTCCAAAAGTGCCAATAGTTCAGGATTTCTTTAAATTTCAAGAAATATGTATTCGAAGTCCATGAAGGCAAGATTCTTGGCTTCATGGTATCTAAAGAAGGTATAGCAATAGACCCCGAAACCGTGAAGGCTATAATAGAACTACCATTGCCTATTAATCAAAAAGGGTTACAGTGCTTCCTAGGGAAGATTAACTTCATGAACCGATTCATTTCAGATTTCATAAACTGTATTGCAAGACCTATCATGTTGATTCTAAAGAAAGGCTTAGTGTTAAAATGGACCCAAGAGGGCAAGCTTTCCTTTGAGAATATTAAGGCAACCATATCTACAACTCTGTTGTTAGCTAGCCCAAAAAATTTAAAGACTTTCTGTTGTATGTTTACAATAGCCAGCACAACATAGCCTTTATGCTCATGCAAAAGGATGAGGAGGAAGGTAGAGAGTATCCCATTGCTTTCAACTCTAGGACTCTAAAATGGTATGAAACCGGATATAATTTTGTAGAAAAGAAGGCCTTTTCCATTGTCAAAAGCCTCAAAGAGTTTTGAAATATGGTTTCAGCCAGCTAAATCATAATCCGTGTTGCCCATCACAGTGTTAGGGAATACATCAGAGAAGGCGAAATCATTGAGGAAAAGGATGAACTAGATCATGCAGTTCTTGGAGTATGATGTTGAAATTTGGCTAACAAAGATGGTCCATGGAAGAGGCATATGTGAATATCTCACGCAAGAGCTAGACCCTTAGGTAGAATAGGAGACTAACTAGGTCTATGCAAATCAATTCCAGTCTGATGAGTCATGAGTGGCTAACTAGATGAGATTCATGTAGACTAGCCGATACTCATCCAATGTCTCATTTCACAAGAGAAGATATTGTAGAATTCAAGGTGTTAGATACATCTTGGTCGAAGGCATTTTATTCAAAATAAACTATGATGGAGTCATTCTCCACTATGTGGACAAGCCATGGACCAAGATAATTTTGAACAAATTCCATAGTAGCCCAAAAGGCGGACACTTCTCTACCAAGACCACCACCTTAAAAATCATGCGAGTAGGCTACTGCTGGCCCATGATGTTCTCTAGAGTTCACCATATGGTAAGAAAATACAACTGGAGTGCCAATATTTTGTCAAAAAGCAAAAGAACTCAGCCATGTCATTGAAACTGATCATCATCAAAGAACCCTTCACATGCAGTGGAGGTTATATTTTATTGGGATGATCAATCCCATATCTAGCGTGGGTCATAAAAGGATACTCATGGCTACTCATTATTTCATGCGATGGATGGAGGCAGTCCCTCTAAAGAATTATATAAAGGTTGAAATCGTCAATGTTTTTTAGGAATTAGTAGCAATATTTGACTCTTGGAAGACCATAATCTCAGATAATGCATTAGATTTCATAGGTTTAGGGATGACACACTTCTCCCTCAAGAACAGTGTGTACCTCAAGACTTCATCGAACTACTACCTGCAAGGGAATGGACTGGAAGAATCCACCAACAAGAACCTAGTCAAGCTAATAAAGTGTACCGAGTTGTAGAATCAAGAAGAATGGAACAAGCACCTATGAGTGGCCTTATGGGTAGACTGTATTACACCTAAGAATATTCTAAAAGCCTCTTCCTATGAGTTGTTGTGTGGGAAGGAAGTAGTCCTACCCATTTTGATGGAGATCCCGATGCTAAAATTGCTAATGTCCTTGGAAGTGGAAGAAGAAAGCTAAATGGAAGTAAGGCTACCTGAGTTACTAAACCTTGAAGGAAAAAAGGAAAAAGCTTTTTATATTGTAAAGAAAAATTTTCCCTTAAGCTTTTTCGGTTTTCGGCTTACATTTTTCGGCTTTGGGATGGATCTATGTTTAAAGAAAAAATATTATTCTGAAAGGTGTGCAATATGCTACATGGTGCCTTCACGGATTTTGTTTATCATCTTCCTTTTGAGAGAAAGCTGAGGCATATGTCATCTCAGCATAAATTTTCTCTAAAGCCATTTTCATGAATCTGAGACTCCCTGCCCGCTTGACACATCATCTCTTCACTTTGGGAAGGTCATTTTTTTTTTGAGTGACCTCATTGGATGGAGATTATCGGAGCGTGTCGGGTCTTTCTTGCTTTTGGGTTGGAACCTTTGAGTCGATGCCATCATCTATATGTTCAATTGATCAAATTTTTCCAGGTTGTTTTGCTAAATCCGATTATTTTTTGTTGGAATCTTTGCTAAATATGTAGGGACATTAATGAAGCAGTTGGGAATAAATGAGTAGGGATTGTTGTGATCTAATCAATATTTATGATCAGATCATGGGCTATCATGTGTAGACATCTAGCAGTTTTTCTTTTGGAATGATTGGTGGCAGTTTTCTCCTCCTCCAGGCTATAAATAGATGATAGCAGCATACATAAAAATATTTTTTTAAGTTCTAAGTAGGAAGTTTTCATAAAGGAAAGAAGAAGAAATAAGTTACTTTGAATATCTTTTCTGAGTTGATAGATCTAGTTAGAAATTTTTATGTTTTTAAAGTAGAATGTTTTGTGAAATATCGCTATTCTTTGGCATGTTATATTTTAATTCAAACTATCATCGGATTCGCATCCGACCTTTGTTTTTCAGCTCATTTGATATTAAAGTTTGATCTATTTAGAATAAATATTTGAAACTATGCATATTATGGCCTTTTTCAAGTTCCTTCTTTAAGTTCTCTTTCATGTTAAAACATTATGTTAAGCTTATTTTGATAGTTCGAGTAGCTAATTTCCATGATGTAAGCTTCTATGTTGAATAATAGTTTTTAGAAATCTAATTATGTTTGTTGAATTTTTCCATTTTTTGTAAAGGTTGTTAGTTTTCATATTATGCTCTAAAAATAGAAAGGTTTTTCTACAATTTTTGGGTACTTCTATTAGCTTATAGAGTTTTCTTCTGTTTAATTAGACCTTAATGGGTGCTTCTTGTGAGGAGATTTGAAAGATTACACTGTTCTTTTTCTTAGCCTTTGTTGCTAGTTCTCTTCCCAACAATGAAGGGTCTGTGGCATTCTATGTCTATTATATCATCTATAGGAAAAATTTAAGGTTTAAAATGTTGTAAAAACTTTGGCACATCACCATTTTCTTATTTTATTTGCATTTATTTGTACCTTTTATCCCAACACAAAGAAGATCTCACTTTCTATAAAAATCCCAGAGGTTATTCAGTGAGGCACAAATTGGTCCCCAACTCATTGAATTTCCCATAAGGTTTTTAGAGAGGCACAAGATTTGATGATCAACAGTTATTTTTCAAGCACGCCCAATGGGACAAAAGTCTTTTGAACATATGATTAGAAGTTATAAATATTTTTTAAATCAAACCAAGAAAAGAGGCTAGAAATTTCATGCCTAGAATCCAAGAAAGAGCATCCTCAAGTGATCATTTTTAGTACTCCCAGTTACCTACCTCAGTATCAAGAAGAAGAAGAATTATAGGTTTTGTATTCCCTATAATAAGTAACAGGGCAAGAAGTGAAAGCCCAAGATCTAGAGCTTTATCTACTCTACCAAGATGCTAAACTTTTCAAATCAGAATACCAGTATACCCTATCCATAAGAATCTATTTTTAATGGCTCATCTAGTTTCCCTCACTCCTAGAATCTTTATAACCTAGGATAGTGGTAGTCCACTACAACCGCCTACACCCCTAGACGTATGGCCTGCCATACCTACTAATACCCTCAAGGAAATTTCCCAAAATTTTCTAGAGAGGATTTCAAAATCCCCTTTGAACATCTCCAAGATATAGCAGAGGTATGCAGAGTACATAAAATATCTAAGGAAAATATTTCTCTTAGGCTATTGGCCACATCTTTCAAAGGAAAAGCTCAAGATTGGTAGTGATCTCTGTTTTTCGATTCTATCCGCTCTTGGGATCAGCTCAGAGAGAAGTTGTTCAAACATTTCTCTGAAAAAGGAGATCATTCCTCACTACTACATTAATTAATCACTATCAAAAGGGCTCTGTAGGAGGCCATGAGTGATTTCAACACCAATTTTCACAAAACTTGGCAAAGAATTCCTATGACCACCAGGCCTCCAATCACGATGGCATTCATGTTCTAGCTAAAAGCTTTCAATTTAGATATTCTAATCATGATCACCTCCATGGGAGGAGATGTCTTACTCGATACATGTGACCTAAATGTGCATGCAAAAAATAGTCTGATTGACGTTGGGAAGCTTCCACCATGACCACCGATGCCCGTGTTCACAAAAATCTTTGGTGACCCTCAAGAATAAATTAATCCAAACACCTCCACTCCACAAGCGACCACATCAGCTGCACCAAAATCCATGTACATATACCTCAATGCAAAACCAAGCACATCAAGTTCCTCTTCGCTAGGAGTAGGCATTAATGATATGAAGAGTCTCATGTTGTCTTTTTCTAATGAGCTAGTCCTCATCCAACGATTGAAAGAAGCACCTTCAAAGCAGGCCACTCAGGCTTATCAAGGAGGAAGACCAACCTATCAACATAATGCGTACCAAGGAGCCTCGAGATTAGGAGGTCAACAAACGACATCCGCCAACCAAATAGTATCGGTTACTACACCACTTCAAGTTGTCAAGAGTAGTTTGACCAGGGATCTAATACCATGTTAGAAAAACTTAGTAAAAGAATAAAATGCACCGTGCTTCCCATGCAATGATAGTCATATGCCCTGAAATTTTTTGAGGGGAAATCTACAATAGAAGATATCAGAACAAAGAAACAAGGGAATGTTCCCAAATATAAAGGAATATCAATCTTCTGAAATGGAGAATGCCTACCTTAGAGCACAAACATAAGGGATGTCTTTATAAGAAGAGCTGGATATTGTGCCTAACCAAGCACTATTCTCATGGATGGAAGAATAAGATGTACTATTTGCAGATGATGCTTTGATGACTAGTGCCCCACAAGTACAGTCAAAATACAACACGAGGTCCAAGAGGAGACTCATTAGAGAATATCTACAACAAGTGCAACAACTTCCGTAGGCCCAATCCACTCTACAGTCGCAAGATCCACCATAATTAGCAAAGGAGTAAAACAAGGCACCAAGCCCATTCATGACAAATCGACTCCTCTCGAAGACAATAGAGATACCACCGTTCAAACCAAAGGCTCCGCTAGTTGGAACACTCAATGTGGTGGAACAATTGAAGAAGGTGCCCACTAATGTATCTATGTGGGATGTTATATCCATTTCTAAACAAAATACATTTCTCCATAAATCATTAAAGAAGGAAGAAAAAATATAACAGACGGATG
This sequence comes from Sequoiadendron giganteum, assembly GCA_007115665.2. Lineage (NCBI taxonomy): Eukaryota > Viridiplantae > Streptophyta > Pinopsida > Cupressales > Cupressaceae > Sequoiadendron > Sequoiadendron giganteum. The sequence goes on along the minus strand of CM021107.1, from coordinate 184,495,509 downwards.
TAACTCCACCACATGATCAAAATAAAGACAAAGGGCTCATATTGGAACCCCAACCTTCAGGATCCGCAACTTATGTGAATAGCATAGAAAATGCAAAAGAGAAAGAGGTAAGGAATCCAAATCCCACACCTTTCTTTTTGACACTTATTGTGGGAGATAAGCTTTTGCATAATAACATGATTGATTTGGGGGGCAGTACAATGATCATGCCTAAACAAGTGGTCGATGCCCTAAGACTTAAGTATGAGCCCCTTGAGAAAGGAATCATGCAATTTGATGGGAAGAAATTTTCGACCATCGTTCGCATCAAGGATCTATCTTTGACCCTCTTCTCATGTCCAAGCCAAACAATCACACAAGAGGTAGTTGTGGTAGGGATTCGCCCAATATTTGGGATGTACCTTTCAAGTTATTTTACTACAAAGCTTAGCGGATATTTAGCGCTTGTTCGGTCTCATCTGATATTAAAGACTAAGCATGGAGAAAATGTGATAATATTGTCTAAATCTTTGCATCCAAAAAACATAGCAGACAATGCAGTCCTATGCTTTGAAGCAACACATATGTCCTTTTCACAAAGGGAGATGTATTATGTAGAAATGTTAGAAGAAGAAGATACGAGTGATCAGACCCTCGAAGAAGAGGTACTTGTCAACCAATTTATTGACTCCAACCCATTTAGAAAATTTCATGCAACTAGATTAGGCACCTATGTGATCTTTGATGATTATCAAGTCTTCCCAAAATTGGTAAAGGAATGGGAAGAGCATAATAGTCTAGGTGACAATAGCCTATGGACATTATACTTTGATGGCACAAAATACAAAGTCGGTTATAGGGTAGGTGTCCAACTAGTATCCCCAATAGGATTAGAGACCCTTCAAGCATTTCATTTCTAGTTCCCATGATTGAATAATGATGCAGAATATGAAGCCTTGGTTCATGGTTTCATTCTAGAAAAATGGATGGGCGTAACTAGAATATAAGCATTTGAAGATTCAGAGTTGGTTGTGAGTCAAGTCTGTGGGTAGGCGATTGCTAAAAATATACGAATGAAGTTGTATAGACATAGGATATGGGATCTAATTGGGATATTTGAGGCTTTTAAAATTTAGGCTATCCCACTTTCCTAGAACAATGTTTCTAATTGGATGGCTTCAATTGGTTCACAATTTAAATAAATTTCTGATTCAACAAAAAACTAGAGCATAGTATAGATCATCGTCCGATTGGAAATTCTCAATAATGATCAAAATTGGAAAGTGTATACACCTAAAAATGGTCACATTATAATAAGTCTGGTAATTAATTAAATATTATTTATTTAGTTAATCCTCTAATTCAATCTACATATAAAAAATTTAATAATTTATTTATATTGTTCATTTTCTACATTCCTCTATCTTAATTAAATAAGTTTAGTTACTTATTTAATTTAATCACTTTTTCATTTCTTCTTAATTAATTACATCAATTTTACAATTTATTTAATTTAATTATCACATTGCTTTATTTCAAATAAAGTAAATATTCTTCTTTTTCCAAAATCATCTTTTCCATTTCTTCTTAATTAATTAAATAAGTTTTACAATTCATTTAATTTAATTATCATATTTTTTTAATTTGACTTTTTAAATCAAATAAAGAAAATATTCTTATTTTTCCAAAATCATCTTTTCCATTTCTTCTTAATTAATTAAATAAGTTTTACAATTTATTTAATTTAATTATCACATTCCTTTAATTTGAATTTTTAATTCAAATAAAGTAAATATATTTTTTTTTCCGAAATCATCTTTTTCATTTCTTCTTAATTAATTAAATAAGTTTTACAATTTATTTTAATTATCACATTGCTTTAATTTGACTTTTTAATTCAAATAAATTAAATATTCTTCTTTTTCCAAAATCATCTTTTTCATTTCTTCTTAATTAATTAAATATTTTTTACAATTTATTTAATTTAATTATCACATTGCTTTATTTTAAATAAAGTAAATATTCTTCTTTCCAGAATCATAAAATCTTTAAATCTTCTAAAAAGCCATTTCACATATAATTAAATATTTTTAAATATTTAATTAGAAACTTCTTATCCACATCCCACTTATAATTAAATATTTGTAATATTTAATTAGAAGCTTCCAAATCCACATCTCACATGAAATTAAATAATTTTATTATTTAATTATCTTCAACCACTAAAACTAACTCATAACTAAAGTTGACAAATGACAAGTTGTCTCCATTTTTGAGTGAAAAGGTTTTGTGGGAAGGAAACATCTTCCTGATTTCTCTCTATTTTCCAACTTTTTTTCCAACTTCTCCATCTCTCACCGTTCATCTTACTAGACTGAATCTCAACCATTGATCTTTTCCAACAAAGATTTTTCCTTTGAAAATCTATAAATAAGACCTCTTGGCTCTTTGAAAATCTTGGAAGTTTCAAGTTAGAATTGTTTGCATAGAATGAGCATTATAGTTGATTAATCAGAGCATACCGTTCTATTTTTTATTATCTTAGCATAAATAATCATGGTAGAAGAGCTTGCATAATTTTTTCTTAATTTCATTTATCATAGTTTCATTATCTCAGAACATATCTTAGCAAATCTTTATCTCACATAATTTAGCATAAGAATGCATTTTGCATATCATCTCATTCTCTAGGTTGTCATTCTATAGAGCTATTGCTTATACAATCTAAGAGTAAGTAGCTTAAAATGAATCCTTGGAGATAGAGGATAATGGGACGGCTTTGAAGAATCTATTGGGTTTTAAGAATGTTTAATTTTAAATTAGATTCTTTGATACAATGTTTCATTTGTGTGTTGTTTAACTTGATTGTTGATTCTACATATTGACACACACATTTTTGGCATGCACCGTGGGGCTCTTGCCCCGTTTTAATATTTTATTTCAATTTTTTTTGGCAGGTCACAACTGAAGACGTGGATTAGCTCATACAACACTTTTTCTAGCACATTTGAAGACTGTTCTAGCACATATGATATATTCTCTAGCGTATTTGAAGATTGTTCCAATGCATCTGATAGATTCTCTAGCACGTTTGAGTACTATTCTAGCACATCTGATTGATTCTCTAGTGCATATGATTGATTCTATAGAACATATGACAAATTTTGTAGTGCATATGACTATTTCTATAGCGCATCTGATAGTCAATCTTAAAATGGCCATATCGTGTTCATATTTTGGTCTTTTTCGGAGCTTTTTTTTTAAATAGGGTAGAATTTCATAAGCTATCCAATGGGGTAGGTTTTTATTAGCTTTGATAGTTCAAATTTTCAAATTATCACATATTCTCTAGTGCATATGACTTTTGTTCTAGCGCATTTGTAATTTGTATAATTTACTCTCTAATTTTGATGCGACCATGGGTAGTAGTTTTATTGCTTCTTTTAGATTAAAATGAACCAATCTTAGGGTATCCATTTGGATTAAAATGAAGCAATCCTAGGGTAGCCATTTGGATTAAAATACACCAATCCTAGGGTAGTCATCATACATTTCTATCTCGGTTAAAATGAACATCATGTCTTTTGTGAAGCAATATCTTCACATAGAATAGATAATTGTCATTTGGGCTTTAAAATCGAATATTGTTTGTTTTGATTGGATGGTGATAGGCCTATGCTCTCCCCTTAACTGGGTGATCAAAATTCTAGACTCATCTTTTAATTTCATGCAATTTATGCTTTATTAAAACCTTTAGCAGTTCTGCTCTTGTGGGAAAAAATACTCACCCAAGAGGAACGACCTAAGTGGGAATGCCTAGAGATAAGGATTTCAACCCACTATAATCAAAAGAAAGTTGTTGATGAAAATCCACTTGATGGTAATGTTGAAGACAACCATCCCCAAAGCCTTTGTTCTAAGGGTTGGGAGGTCTCTTGAGGGAGTTTATCATTTGTCGCACCAAACAAAAACCCTTACTACGAGCCTTAGTGTAGAAGCTAACCGAGTCAGTAGAAAAATATTATAATACTCACAGTGCAACAGGAGGGGAGAATCTACCCCCAAGATACTCACCATATAATTGCCAAGGACCGTTTTCTCAAGAGATTGACAAATCTAACTTTGAGTACACACCTGGAAAATACAAAAACACGAGCGCCCTCTAGGGGGTCACATAGTTGTGTGAGTCGACATAATTCTAAGATGTGGGTTGTGATTATTATAATGACTTTTTTTACCATTAAGAGTTAGTTTGTTTGAAGTGCTTGTTTTGTTCAAATACCCATGGAAATTTTAGAGAACATACACCTATTGTTTAGATTCTAGGGCTTAAAAATATTTTTCTTCCTATTGTATGTTATTTTTTCAAAACATTAATTCAGATAAGATCATCCAGAAAACACAAGGATTTGACAAACCAAACTGTGATATTTATGTGAAGGGAATTGAAATCAACAACCTTTGTCAATAAATCCCTTGCTAGAGGAATCAAGAAACCAAAGAAGCCACTTAGCTACGAGAATCTTTTGAAAATGAGACACTTTTTATATCAAAGTAGGAAATTCTTGCTTGAACATCAAACTTTCAACCATAGATATCATGACTTTGCTAGGGGAATTATTGATGATTTTTCTTTAGAGACAATATATTCACAAGCTTATTTCCAATGAAGATCTCTTTCACAAAGGAATAATCATAGTCAACCCAATCATCATTCATACATTCCTCAACCAACAACACAATATTCCAACCATCCAAATCAGTTGTTGCAATAGGGAAAAACTTGGAAACATTAGGCTTTTTGCAAAAACCATCATTTTTCAAACTAAGATCAAAACATCTTAAATTGCATCAATTTCAAATCAATTTCTAATTTTTAGTTTAAATCCCATAACAGGATCTATCATCCTTCATCCAAGGAATCACAATCTGAAAAATTAGAAATTCCTTAGTCATATCAATAGTCCATCCAACATTCTATTTGGCTAAGGCATTAATTATGCAATAAATTATGCTCCCATTTATGATCTAAGTTTAGTAAAAAAATTGATTCAAGCATATGCTGGCTGTCACAAGGTCCCGAAAAAGAGAAGAAGACAAAAGACAGAATCCACTTTACAACATGGGTGATAAGGAAAAAAATCCTTTTCAGAGGCTTCATGGAAATAGTTCAAATGATGAAATAATCGAGGAAATGATTCAAGAAGCTGAACAAGATCCATAGTTTCACCTAGCCATGAAAAAGCTCTTAGAGCGGAATAAAGAAAGATACTTTCTCTTATTGGCAAACCAAGGTGCTAAATTTCCCCCTAATTATGATATAGAAAAAATTAAAGAAGATCCTGAAAATATTGAAACTCTCTTAAATGATCTTAGTGCTCTTACCCAACAAATAAGAGTACTACAAGGGAAAATCAAGGAAATACAAGGGGGTACAACTAAGAAGTGTGCTTTGGAGGATATTTGTCCATATCCTTTTGATAGAAATCTCAACATGATCCCATTTCCAAAATATTGTGAAATTCCAAAATTCGATAGATACAATGGGAAAACATATCCTATTGATCACGTGAGGGAATTTCGAAAAATGAGCCTTGAATTTGCACACGAAGACACATACTTGATGAGATTGATCCCCCAAAGTTTAGGTGGGAAATCCATGGATTGGATTTCTAAAATCACTCCACCCATCAAGATATTTGAAGAGTTTATCAAAAAATTCATATTACAATACTCCTACAACATTCAACATCAAATAACCATGCTTGATTTATGCAAAGAAAAGAAAAACACGGAAGAACCCTTCATCACACTCCTACAAATATGGAGAATATTATTTGCATGATATTCCCGTCTAGTTCCTGGAAAAGAAAAGATGGATATCTTTATTGATAGTCTTAATCAAGAAATGAGTTATAGGCTCAACCTTCATTGTCCTCCACATTTTGAGAAATTGATTGAGAATGCAATCACTATTGAAGGAGCCTTAGTCAAGAGAGGAGTGATAAAACTTGACAAAGATGGTCCAAACTTGTCCAATCATAACAACAACAAAAACAATGAAAATTCAATATTTTGGACTAGAAACAAGAATTATTTCAATGATGGTATGGTAGATGTGAAAAATGTAACAACTAAATGATCCATCTTCAAGCTATCAAGTACCCCATGCAATAACACCAATCAAGGAAATTCAACCAATCAAGGTAGTAGCAACACCAATCAAGGAACCAACACCAATCAAGGAAATTTGACCAATCAAAACAATAGAAATAATCATGGTAACTTCAACAGTAATCTCAAAAATAATCAAAATGCAAATCCACCCAAGTCACATTTTTTTTCAAATTGATGGAGTTTCACTCCTTTGGGCCAATCTCTTGAGTCAGCTTTCAAAGAGCTTCTGGATCAAAATGTCATCACTCTACCACCTCAAAGAGATTATGAGCCATGAGTCAAACCACCATCATGGAATGAGTCGTATTACTATGACTACCATAGATGCAAGGGACATAGAATAAAAATTTGCATGCAGATGAAACACATGGTTCAAGATTTGATTAACAACAAAGTGATAAAAATTGAGGAACCTACAACAAACACCAACTTGAAAAAAGGGGAATCCTCTTCAACAAATACCTAAGGGAAAAACGTGAATAATTTCCATGATCCTACCATTCTTAATATTTTTGTAATTGATAATAAAAATAGTGTCATCCACATCCAAGATAAACAAAACAATCCGTCAATACAAACTGAGTTGGAAATTTGTAAATCTCAAGCTATAGTGGGACATGTAATTGGACCCCATTGTCTATCATTTTCTGAAAAATGATGACACTTCCCTTAAACTCATCCACATAATGCTCTGGTCCATATTGAGGCCCTAATCCATAAATGTCTAGTCAAACATGTCCTAATAGATGGAGGAGCTAGTTTAAATATCTACACATTAAAGCTTGTCAATGCATTGGCATACCCACAAGATGTAATCGATTCCAGTCAAAAGATTACCATGAAGGTATTTGATGTAGAATAAAATTCATCTAAAGGATTAGTTAAGCTACCAACCAGAGTGGGCCCTCTGGTGAAGGATATGGTTTGCCAAGTCCTTGATCTCCCCTTGACCTATAATATCCTCCTTGGAAGACCTTGGATACATGAAATGAAAGAAGTATCCTCTACATACCATCAATGCTTTAAATTCCCTCATGATGGAGTTGAAATAATAATACAAGGAGATCCTAATCCTTTCATGCATGGACATAATCTAAGCCCTAAAGCTAAAATCACCATTCCTAGCCATTGTGAAGCACCACCCTCTCAAACATGTGTTGATCCCAAATATTTTAGGGCATCTGCTTCAGTTACTGCATTATCAAATCCCAAAGTCCAAATTCATGATCTGGAAGGTGGAGAATACCGATTGTATAATTTGCTAATAAAATACATTGCTACTGTCATCAAGAAAAGTCATACTTCCAAAAATGATATCAAAACAACTACAAACAGAATGCATAAAGATGATTGTGCTTGGATTGAAACGTCTTGTGATCCTGATGGTAGACTTTCCTCTTCCATATCAACTCCCACTCAGGCCTTTCATATCACCGATAACCCTCTATTTGATCAAGACATCTATGACAACCCACTCTTTGATCATGATCCCGCTGAGGATATCCAATCACCACCCTTCCATCCTATCTGCCTTGGGCTAGGGTATGAACCTTCTATTTTTCCCTTTATCAAGCCATCTTGCCAAGTTATTAAGGATGTTCAAGCCTCCTTTGATGTTAAAAGTACCCAAAAGGATATTCAAAAAGATTCCATTGATGACATCACCACTCTCCTCTTATCCATCTCACCCACATCCATCCACCTTGTGGACATAGATAAATAGGTATTTCTTCAAGAAAATATAAAGGAAATAACTCAAAGCTCAAAGGTACAAATGCCTTTTTCAAATGGAGATCCTGAATTAAAATAAAGTTGGGAAAGAAGGGAAGATCAAGAAAATTCCCTTAGCCAACATAAAAATCTATTGGATGAATCAAACATAGAAGAAGATCAAGCAAAGTCCCCTAGCCAAACTAAAAAAGCTATCAGACTAAGCAAAAATAAAAGAAAAAAAAATAAAAGCAAGAAAAATTTGATCTCCAAACATGTCTCTCCCTCAAAAACCACTGGGGGCATCTATCAAGGAAGAAAAAGGAAGAAAGAACTTGTTGATCTATGGTCTCCATCCATTTTAACTTACCTATCATATCATTACACAACCATTAGTGATGTTTTCCAATGTGTCTTTGATGCTGACCCCTTCACGTACTTCGACCCATGGGTTTCCCAAACTCCGTTTTGGTTGAAGCCTGATGGCCCATGTACGATACACATTAGGGATCCTACCAAACCTCTTTCATTTGTCACATCTATCGATCATCATGGTTGCTACTCATTGTCTTCATTTTGATTGGGGCCTTTCATCCAGCATGGTCATCCACATTGGAACGAGGCATCATCAAGGTAGCTTATGGATCTGGCATTTATCAATTCTATATCCAGCTTCAGAGAGCATAGAAAAAGTCCTGAAAAAATCCAAAAAACAGCAGAAAAAGTCTTGAAAAAATCCAAAAATAACATAAAAGTTCTAGAAAAAATCCAAAAAATAATAGAAAAAGTCCAAAAAAATTGTCATCAAGGTGAAAACCTAGAAAATAGGCATCCTTTTGACCAAAATTTAAAAAAACCAAAAACTATAGAAAAAGTTCGAAATGTTTTTCATAAGGGTGAAATCTTGGCAAACAGGCATCCTTTTGACACAAAAAAAAAGAAAAAATAAAAGAAAATTTGAAAAATCAAAATAATCATTGCCTTGATGAAAACCTGGCAAATAGGCGTCTCGGTAGCAACAAAAACATCATAAAATCTGAAAAATTGCAATAAAAATAAATAGTGAAAACCTAGCAATCAGGCACTATTTGTGAACAGGTTGGCTCTTCCATCTATTAGTTCATTTCCTTCATCCTATCAACATTTCCATCCTATCAATATCATATCTATCCATCATTTGTGCATCATAGAGGCCATCATGTTTCATCATGGTTTGGTGAACTTTGTACATATCCATAATAATCAGTTGTGTCTAACTAGGAGAAAAATACAGACTCAACGGGGGCAACTAACTTTTGAGCTATCACAACAAACAAATGGAAATACATAAAGATCGTCAAATAGAACCAAAATACAATGACAAGACAACAGTTGGCAATCAAATCATACATGATCAAAACACTCATCAGAAAGCACAACATTGGGTTTTCAAATCAAATTGGATGATCTAATTTGAATAATGACTGAAATAATTTAAGCAAAGGTTGAATTGTTGTTTTATGGATTTTTGTTATCATACCTCTAAAGCAACTTGATGATGTCATAAACTATAGAAGCAAGGAAGGAGTATGATTTTTATTTGTCTGTTGTCTGTGAGTTGATTATTATTACTGTGCAAATTTTTCATGGGACATGCTCTACAACGTATCATTGATGACATTTCGGAATTTGCATAGAAAAAGGTTTACTCTTGTCTGTTTATGCAAGCAATACTCAGGTCATCTTGGTTCAATTATACCTCGATTCTTGTATTACCTTGCTATATAAAAAATCATGAAAGTTGTACTCAGGTCATCATCGGTAAGAATATCCCCTTTGATGCTTGTACTAACTTCCAACATTTCAAAAAGCTCAATGATGATAAAAAACCATAAAATAGCTCTCTAAATGACAACATTGCATTGTTATATCTGTATGGTTAAGATAGATTGCATCCATATTAGTTTGTGCATGAGAATTATCATATCCATCACATCTCATCTGCATAATAAAATCCATCTCATATCATCATAAAACATCATCCAATCTCATCTAAATCTATCCATCCAATCTAGCACAAATCATGTAATGATATCTTTGGTTTTGTTCCTAGCCTTACTGCAAGCCTTGATCATTATCGGGATGTATCCTTCCCTATCCTTGTGTTATTTCAGGATGTATCCTTCCCTCATCAACAACACTCTCATCATCATCATCAAGATGTATCCTTCCCTATCCTTGTGTTGTTTCGGGATGTATCCTTCCCTCATCAACAACACTCTCATCATTATCGGGATGTATCCATCCCTATCCTTGTGTTGTTTTAGGATGTATCCTTCCCTCATCAACAACACTTTCATCATCGTCGGAATGTATCCTTCCCTATCCTTGTGTTGTTTCAGGATGTATCCTCCCCTCATCAACAACACTCTCATCATCATCATCTTCAGGATGTATCCTTCTCTATCCTTGTGTTGTTTTAGCATGAATCCTTCCCTCATCAACAACACTCTCATCATCATCATCATCATCAGGATGTATCCTTCCCTATCCTTGTGTTGTTTTAGGATGTATCCTTCTCGCATCAACAACACTCTCATCATCATCATCATCATCGAGATGTATCCTTCCCTCATCAACAACACTCTCATCATCATCATCATCAGAATGTATCCTTCCCTATCCTTGTGTTGTTTTGGAATATATCCTTCCCCATCAACAACACTCTCATCATCATCATCATTATCAGGATGTATCCTTCCCTCATCAACAACACTCTCATCATCATCATGAATCCATCTCGGCTTGTAGTTTGACTGGGGCATAATCAAATCAGATAATATTCATATGAATCTTTCAATAGAAGATTTCATCACATCATCTTTACTGGTTGATGAATCAGACATCAAATCAATGCACATTTTCAAAAATCATCAAAAATTTCAAAAAAAATCAAAAATCATCAAAAATTTCCAAAAAAAATTCAAAAATCAAAAAAGTCCAAAATTTTATTTCATTCATCACCCAAGGGGGCATGTAGGCATCAATTGTCCAAAATTCACATTTGGGGCAAACTTTTTTTTTTTGTTGAAGCAATGCATAAAACACATCTCTTCAAAGAGGGGCAAAATGTATACACCTAAAAATGGTCACATTATAATAACTCTGGTAATTAATTAAATATTAGTTATTTAATTAATCCTCTAATTCAATCTACATATAGATAAATTTAATTATTTTATTTATATTGTTCATTTTCTACATTCCTCTATCTTAATTAAATAAGTTTAGTTACTTATTTAATTTAATTATCACATTGCTTTAATTTGACTTTTTAATTCAAATAAAATAAATATTCTTCTTTTTCCAAAATCATTTTTTCCATTTCTTCTTAATTAATTAAATAAGTTTTACAATTTATTTAATTTAATTATCACATTTTTTTAATTTGACTTTTTAATTCAAATAAATTAAATATTCTTCTTTTTCCAAAATCATCTTTTCCATTTCTTCTTAATTAATTAAATAAGTTTTATAATTTATTTCATTTAATTATCACATTACTTTAATTTGACTTTTTAATTCAAATAAAGAAAATATTCTTCTTTTTTCAAAATCATCTTTTCCATTTCTTCTTAATTAATTAAATAATTTTTACAATTTATTTTAGTTATCACATTGCTTTAGTTTGACTTTTTAATTCAAATAAAGTAAATATTCTTCTTTTTCCAAAATCATCTTTTCCATTTCTTCTTAATTAATTACATAAATTTTACAATTTATTTAATTTAATTATCACATTGCTTTATTTCAAATAAAGTAGATATTCTTCTTTCCAAAATTATAAAATCATCTATAAATCATCTAAAAATCCATCTCATATATAATTGAATATTTTTAAATATTTAATTAGAAACTTCTTATCCACATCCCACTTATAATTAACTATTTTTAATATTTAATTAGAAGCTTCCAAATCCACATGTCACATGAAATTAAATAATTTTATTATTTAATTACCTTCAACCACTAAAACTAACTCATAACGAAACTTGACAAATGGCAAATTGTCTCCATTTTTGAGTGAAAAGGTTTGATGGGATGGAAACATCTTCCTACTTTCTTTCTATTTTCCATCTTTTTTCCAACTTCTCCATCTCTCACCTATCATCTTACCAGACTGAATCTTAACCGTTGATCTTTTCCAACTAAGATTTTTCCTTCAAAAAACTATAAATAAAACCTCTTGGCTCTTTAAAAATCTTGGAAGTTTGAAGTTATAATTGTTTGCATAGCATGAGCATTGTAGTTGATTAATCAGGGCCTAGCATCTTAGTTTTTATTATCTTAGCATAAATAATCATGGTAGAATAGCTTGCATAATATGTTCTTAATTTCATTTATCATAGTTTCATTATTTGAGCAGCATATCTTAGCAGACCTTTATCTCACATCATTTAGCATAAGAATGCATTTTGCATAACATCTCATTCTCTAGGTTGTCATTATATAGAGCTATTGCTTATACAATCTGAGAGCAAGCAGTTTAAAATGAATCCTTCGAGATAGAGGACAATGGGATGACTTTGAACAATTTGTTGGGTTTGAAGATTGTTTAATTTTAAATTAGATTCTTTGATACAATGTTTCATTGCTGTGTTGTTTAACTTGTTTGTTGATTCCACATATTCACACACACATAAATTATTCAAGGATGATGTTCAAATCATCACTTTTTATAGAAATCAGGAAAAGCATCTGACCATCCACAACCTGAAATAGAGCCTTTTGAAGGGCGGGTGATCTAGTTAAAAGCCAATAAACTTCCTCGAGATTCAATCTCCCTTGAGTATCTTTTCAACTACGAGGACATGAGAAATGGAAAACAGAGGTTCAATGCCAACGAGAAAGAATATGAAGATCTTGATGTTGGAAACAACATAAAATTGAAGGTCGAAAGGGACGTTCCATAAAAAGATAAAGAAAGACTAAAATTTCTATGTTCTAGATGTGATGGGGTCGTAGCTTGGACCTATGATGATAAAGTGGATATTATCCGAGCATAATTCAACATACTATTGACTTGGTCGAAGGTTCAAATTGTTGAATTTCTCTTGTGCAAATTTTTCCTTGATGATAATATATGGTACTCTGGCATCTTGATGGTTACTCACTTAGTTGATCTTCTCTCTTGATTGGCATATTTACTTCACTACTGTTACTATATATGGTGGTACTGATAACTTAACTCCATGTATAGATCTCAATTGAGGCATTCTGGTTACAGGTTCTATGTTCCATTGTTCAGGTGACATGTTTTTGATTTGATAATTTGTGCTTTAGCATTTCACTTGATTAGATGTGTTTGGCATGTTCATTTTTTCTACAGGTTGATTAATTATGCCTTCATCAGTTACAAGCATCTTGTAATTGAAATATGATCTTAATATTTCTCAAAGGTATATTTCTCTATTTTCAGTCAGTGGCATGGGTATGAGGAATAATTTTTTAATTTTTTGAGCACTCAGTATTCAATTTTTGGCATATTATAGGGGTTTGATCATTATTGTGTTTATGGATTTGAGATACAATTTGATCATTCCTTCTCATTTCATATATGGTAATTGGCATGGGAGTATGGCATTGTGAACTTTGCATGAAATTAGTCTTTATCTCTTCACAAGGTTTTGGATACTATTTGACACATTATATAGCATTGGTTATAATGAGCTGGCTATAATTTTTGCTTTTAATTGATATCTCTTGGCATTGAAAGTTGTGTTTGGCTCACTATGGAAATGCATATTATATTGCATTCGGGTTAATATTGGCAATTTTACAAGGCTTAAAAGCTGATAGCAGGTAAAGGCATTGGTTAATATGTTAAAATCACATTGGATGTGACCGAACCTTGTTCATTGGGAATTCAGCATGTGATGAGTAATGTGGTCATATCAATACTCTTCAAAGGTTTTCTTGGTTGATATTTTCACACTATCTAAATCAATCAAATGTTATAATGTCTGTCGGCATGGAAGTCATTGATCTTCCCCGGATTTGAAAAGGTATTATGAGATTGATTTTTGTCGGCATGATTATCTTTGAACTGCCCGTGGATTTCAAAGAGTATTATGCGTTTTCTGATCATTGTCCTTTAAGACTCCAAATGCTATCATATTTTGCAAAGTATTACGGTTTTCTTGGTTTGGAAATTTAGGTCAAAACATTGTTTCTTTCACTCGAAGGGTTTGGAACCCTACTCTAGCCACCATCAAGGTATTTTTCTCTCAGCTGTTTCACTGAGAAATCTATTGGGTTACTAATCTTTGTCAGCATATAAGAAAGATAGGAAGACCATGACAATGGTCATTTCACCTGTCGGTCTCCTGCCATCGGATGGAAGCTAGAATGGGGAAAGAGCTCGGGTTGCTTAGTCACTTCGCAGATCTGGTAAATCTCTCATGGGAAATTCATTTATGGTCTTCATAGCTACTCATTTATTTATCTTTCTAGAACCGTTACCCTTATAGTCAAGGTTAATAAGGGATAAGTGTTTGTTTGTACATGAAATTTGAAGATTTGGTTTATTCTTTTCTCATTCATAATTATAATGAATTTTGCATGCCTAGAATCACATTTTTAATAGTGTTACCATATCATATTTAAGGAATGGCATTTTTGGGTAGTGGGTATTTGTGAAGCCTAAGAATATTCTCAGTTTCACTCTTGGAGTTGTTGCTAACTGTTCTTAAATTCTTCAGTTTCACAACATAATGATTTCAGTTAGTGGGCATTATTGTTTCAGTTACTTATAATTTGTAGCTACTATAATGGGTGTTGTTCATGGAATATCATCGCAGCTTCATCTGGGTTCATGGGTAACTTCTCTTTGGGTACATTATTTATGAGGTTTCATTTTCTCAAAATAAACTTTCAGTTACTTCTTATGTAGTTTATTTTCAGTGGTTATTATTCATGCACTCATGCATGCCTTGATACTATTTGGTCAAGCTCTACCCTTGCAGGCTGCTTGACAGGATAAGGTTTTGACACTTCTATTTTACATACTACTTTTTCTTGTCATACCTAGAGGAAATATTCTGCAAAAACAAACTTTGTATTACCTGAATAGTAACTTGTCAAAGATTTAAAAACAATGAAAAAGGTCACCTCCTCCCTTTGTCTGGTAAAAACAATTTCAGCTATAATCGAAAGTTTCAAATTATGATATGTAACCTGTAAATTGTTGAAAATAGAGAGATTAGGGCTTAATCATCTTTGATAAACCTTAAAAGTAAAAAGGGTAGTTCTATTTAGTGAGTAAATGGGGTAATTATCTTTTGATGCTAAAAATTTGGAAAACACAATGTGTTATCTAATTTTGTATTTGTATCATGAAAGATTTGAAAATCAATGAGTGAGAAAAAAAGAGAAACATCATACTACTATAATACAGTTTTGATGAGAAGTTGTATTGAGAGAGTAACTAGATTTTCCTCGAGCTGTCTTAAGGTTTCATAATGAATGGAACTCTAGAGAGTCATTCTTGACTCTTGAGAATTCTATGCATTGCCTGTCAAGAGGCACTTGACAGAAATCAGAGAAACAAAGAGATCCTTTGTATCATTGTATGTTCTATTGAAAAATAGAAAAGGGGTTGGTGCTCCTTTTGATTGGTGTCACTAAACAGAGGGGTTGGTGCTCAGAAATCAGCTAATGAGGCATTGTCAAAATAATTATTAAAATGAAAGCCTGAAAAAGGCAACAGGTTCAGGAGTGGTTTTTCTACTCTAGGAGGGTTTTCCACTCAGCATATCTTGTGTCTATTTGATTTTTTGTGATTCATTTGGTTTAGTGCTTTATTTCTTTAAAATGCTATGTTTCACTATTCTCATTTCAGTTTATGTGATTGCATTCAATACATGAATGATTCTATCATTGATAAATGAGAGCATATATCTGGTTTACTTCAGTTTCAGTTAAATTTGGTAAATAAGTTAATAAAACTAATTTACCCCCTCTTAGTTTATTTTCACTCCAACAATTGGTATCAGAGCCTAGGGTCCTCTAATAGGTCTTTCCAACCTAGGATTGATTTTGTCCTTGGAGTCTATTCAAAATGTCTCAAGCTCATGAAGGCACTTCCATGACTAGAGCTCCATTATCTAGTGGAACTGATTATGCATTCTAGAAAATCAGAATGGAGACTTATTTAAATTCTATTGAACTTGATGTCTAGAGCATAGTATTGTTTGGGTACACTATACCAACTACTCTGCATACTACTTCTAATGAAAAGAAAAGATATGAAACCAATGCAAGAGAAAAACATGCTCTCCTATGTGCATTGACTAAAGATGTCTTTATTAAAGTCATGCACTGCAGCTCTGCTAGGGAAATATGGGTTAAACTTGAAACTATCTATCAAGGCAATGAAAAAGTAAAATAGTCTAAAGTCCTCACTCTAAAACACCAGTTTGAAGAAATAAAAATGAGGGACGATGAAAAAGTAGCTGATTAATTTTTGAGAGTTGATGAAATTTTCAATGCCATGAAGGGTCTGGGAGAAGAATTTAAGGAATTTGATGTTGTAACTAAGGTCATTAGAACCTTACCAAAAAAAATTGAAGCCAAGGTTTCCACTCTAGAAGAGAAGAAACACTTTACCCTCCGTACCCTTGATAGCCTACAAGGCACTCTAATTGCCTATGAAATGAGGATTAGTAAAAACAACATTTAATGTTGAAAGAAAAGAAAAGGAAGAGCTCACTAAATTGGAGTTTTTTTATTCTAAAGAATCCCACTTTGTGAGGAAACTCAAAAACAGTTCTAGAAAGTATAAGGGAAAACTTTCTTTCAAATGCTTTAACTATGGAAAAATAGGCCACTTTGCTGCAAAGTGCCCCTATGGTTTCACAAATAGTGATAACAAAAAATCTGAAAAACTAGCCAAGAAAAAGGCCTATAGACCCAAACAAAAATTCAATTTCAAAAAGAAGAAAAGCCTATTCAGTAAAAATGAAATAGACTCTGAATTTGAAGATTCTTTAGATGAAGAGGATGAAAATCTATTCATGTCTGAAATCATTCAGGAAGATGAAACTAACAAAAATGATGTTGAAGATGGCGAAGTGGATTATGAAGGAGAACTGAAATGTGCTCTAAAAGACCTGAGGAAACTTAAAAAATAGATGCGTGCTCAAGAATAGAATACTGCTCAAGATAGTTCATAGGAGCAACTCATAAATCTTGAGATAATCTCATTAAAAACTCAACTTGAAGAATCCAAGAGAGTTGAAGATTGTATTCATATTGGCATAAGCTTTAAAGATCAAGAAATTCAAAAACTTGAACATGAGATTGTAGATCTCAGAAAGACTATTGAGAAATATGAGAGCACACTTAAACTGAATGACATGCTCAGTAAACAAAAATTAAACAAGGACAAAACTGGTATTGGTTTTGTGAAAGGTGAATGTTCAAATGACAGTGCAAAGAAAAATGTTGTTGCTGGAAACAAAAGTCCTAAACTCAAACATCCTGATTTTGATAAGGATCATGTCCATTCTTTTAGGAGAAACAGAATGGCTTATAATTCCTACCCATTCTTTTATGGGTATTGTTAATTCTACAATAAATTTGGTCATAAAGTGAAGTCTTGCAGATTTATGAATTCTAGAACTCCTAGATTTGGCTTTAGGAAAATCATTGTTTTGGAAGATAGATTAGATGTTTCACATGCAAGTCTTTGGGTCATTCTGCCAAGCAATGTAATGCTGATCAGTAGAATAAATAGCTGAAAACTATTAAGGTCTGGAAACCCAAAGCTGTCAACAACATAGAATAGACTATGCTAGTTCAAAATGCTTTCCACTCCAAGAAAAATTACTTATGGATCTTGGACAATGGCTGTTCAAACCACATGACTGGTGACAAAGAAAAATTTACTAATCTAGAAGATTATGTTGGTGGATATGTAATGTTTGGAGACAACTCTAGAATTCAAATCAAAGGTAGAGGTTTTCTTTTTCTGAATGAAGACACTCCTATCTACAATGTGTACTATGTAGAAGGATTAAAATATAACCTTATGAGTGTCAATAAAATATGTGACAGTGGCTATCAAGTCTTGTTCACTTCACAGGGGTGTGAAATTAAAAACCAATCTGGAAAAATTGTTGCTGCTAGAAGAAGGACCAAGGGAAATGTCTACAACTTACTTGACACTTCTGGACATGAAAACAATCAAATTATTTGCTTGATGAGTCATGTTGAAGAAATTTGGCTATGTCACAAGATACTAGGTCATATTAATTTTGACAATATGGTTAGAATTAGCAAAAAGAAGAATGTAAGAGGTATGCCTATTCTTAGAAAGCCTGATAATGTTGTATGTAAAGAATGTCTCAAGGGAAAGAAAACTAAGGTAAGCTTTAAATCCAAGGAACACTCCTCTACTAGACCTCTGCAAATTTTTCATATTGACTTATGTGGTCCTACAAGGACTAGGTCCATCAATGGTGAGAAATATTTCATGCTCTTTGTTGATGATTACTCTTGTATGGTATGGGTTACCTTTCTCAAGCACAAATTTGAAGCTTTTGATCATTTTAAAGTCTTTAGGAAAATGGTAGAAAGGGAGTCAGATGTAAAACTGAAATATCTAATATCTGACAAGGGTAGTGAATTCACCTCACAAGAATTCATTGACTACTGTGAGAGACACGGCATAAAAAGATAGTATGCTGCTGCCAGAACACCTCAACAAAATGGGGTTGTTGAAAGAAAGAATAGGACTATAAAAGAGATGGCTGGGACTATGTTGAATGAAGAAAATTTACCAAACGTGTACTGGAAAGAAGTTATTCATATAGTTGTCTACATTTTGAATAGAGTCTAGATCAAAGTGAAATCAAATTTCACTCCATATGAACTATGGTATGGAAAATATGCTTCAATTAAATATTTCAGAATATTTGGTTGCAAATGTTTTATCAAGAGAGACGATGATAACTTAGGCAGTTTTCAATCTAAGACAAATGAAGGTATCTTTTTAGGATACTCTACTCACAGCAAATACTTTAAATGCTTTAACAATAGGCTGAATAAAATCATTGAATCAGTGAATGTCAAATTTGATGAAAATCTGCTATTAGATGTTGAACCTATGCAGGAAGATGAGGAGGAAGAATTTGAAATTGATATAAATTCTGAAGGCTTTGAAACTGCAAAGCATGAAACAAAGTCAGCAAGTCCTAAACTAGCTAAAGTGAAATTTGGAGATGCTGAAACTAGCTCTGAGAAATGTGTAACTAAAACTTATTCAAAATCTCTTGCTAAGAGTCATCCTAAAGATCTTATTATAGAAGATAAATCTGTAGGAGTTCAAATGAGGAAAATAATAGTTAACTATGATGAAAAATCTCGCATAGGTGAGCTCACTTCTTTTTGTTTAATCACTTAGTTTCAGCCAAAAAACTTTGATGAAGCTCTAAGTGATGAATGTTGGCTTAATGCAATGCAGGATGAAATCAATCAAATTGACAAAAACCAAACTTGGGAGCTTGTCCCAAGACCAGATGACAAAAATGTCATAGGTGGTAAATGGATTTTTAGAAACAAACATGATGAAAGTGGCAATGTTGTTCGCAACAAGGCTAGATATGTCTGCAAAGGATATGCTCAGAAAGAAGGTATTGACTTCGGTAAAACCTTTGCACTAGTTGTTAGCCTTGAATCAATTAGAATTTTCTTGGCATATTCTATTTTCAAAAATTTTACTATATATCAAATGGATGTAAAAATTGCCTTTCTGAATGGGTACTTAGAAGAAGAAGTCTACATAGAACAACCTGAAGGGTTTACCTGTAAAAACAAACCCAATCATGTCTATAGGCTGAAAAAGGCTCTATATGGCCTAAAACAAGCTCCTAGAGCTTGGTAATCCAGATTGGATAGTCACTTACTATCAAAAGGTTTCATTAGAGGAGGAGTAGACAACAATCTATATGTTAAAATTCAAGGATCTGATATTCTTGTTGTTGAAATTTATGTTGATGACACCATTTTTGGTTGCAACAATATTATCTTGAGTCAAAAATTCTCACAAATCATGGAATCTGAATTTGAAATGTCTATGTTGGGAGAACTGTCATTCTTCTAAGGTCTTCAAATTTCACAACTTGAATCTGGCACCTTTTTATCTCAAGCAAGATATGCAAAACAAATGTTAAAAAGGTTTCAAATGGATGAAAGTCATCCTATTAGCACTCCAATGGCTACAGGCTGTAAACTTAGCAAGTTTGATGACTCTCATATTGTCAACCCAGCTGACTATAGGTCAATGATAGGTAGCTTATTATATCTAATAGCCTCAAGACCTTACATAATGCAAGTTGTTTGCATGGTTGCTTGATTTAAGGCATCTCCTAAGGAATCCCACATCAATGCTGTTAGAAGAATTCTTAAATATGTACAAGGCACAATTGATTATGGGCTCTGGTATCCCAAAAGCAATTATTTCTCTTTAGTGGCATATACTGATTCTGATTGGGTAGGTTGTCTAGATGACAGGAAAAGCATCAGTGGTGCTGCTTTCTTTCTTGGTGATTGTTTAGTGGCTTGACACAGCAAAAAAAAAGAATTTATTTCATTCTCTACTGCTGAAGTAGAATATATAGCTACCACTTCTTGTTGCACTTAGGTAATTTGGATGTCACAAGCATTATCAGACATGGGTATTGAAATTCATAAACCTATTACTATTCGAGGTGATAATACTAGTGCAATAAATATCTCAAAAAATCCTGTTATGCACTCTCGAACTAAACACATACCTATAAAGTTTCATTTTCTTCGTGAAAAGGTGTTGGCTAAAGAGGTATCTGTGCAATATGTTCCTACACAAGTACAGGTTGCTGACATTTTTACAAAACTGTTGGTTAAATATATTTTTGAAAGACTTCGGCCTAGATTGAGAGTTGTCTCTCAATCTCTGCTATATTAATTAGACTATCTCAGTGATAGGGGGAGCTGGTTAGCTCTTCCTACAGCTCATACTTTACTGCTCAAAGGTTACTTTTGCAGTTTGTTGAAATTTCACAGTTGTTTCTGGTTTATCTATGTTGACTTCCCTTTATCCTTGTGACAAAAAGGGGGAGAGTTATGAGCATTTGGTTCCTGTAGTTCATCTTGGCTTGGTGGCTCAATTTATTCCATCAAGGACAAAGGGGGAGTTTGTTGAATCTCTCTTGTGCAAATTTATCCTTGATGACAATATATGGTACTCTGGCATCTTGATGGTTACTCACTTAGTTGATCTACTCTCCTGATTAGCATATTTACTTCACTGTTGTTACTATATATGGTGGTACTGATAACTTAACTCCATGTGTAGATCTCAGTTGAGGCATTCTGGTTACAGGTTCTATGTTCCATTGTTCAGGTGACATGTTTTTGATTTGATAATTTTTGCTTCAGTGTCTCACTTGATTACATGTGTTTGCCATGTTTAGTTTTTTAATACGTTGATTAATTATGGCTTGATCAGTTACAAGAATCTTGAAATTGAAATATGTTCTTGATATTCGTCAAAGGTATATTTCTCTATTTTCAGTCATTGGCATGGGTATAAGGAATAATTTGTTAATGTTTTGAGCACTTAGTATTCATTTTTTGGCATATCACAAGGGTTTGATCATTATTGTGTTTATGGATTTGAGATACAGTTTGATCATTCCTTCTCATTTTGTATATGGTAATTGGCATGGGAGCATGGCATTGTGAACTTTGCATGAAATCAGTCTTTATCTCTTCACAAGGTTTTGGATACTATTTGACACATTATATAGCATTGGTTATAATGAGGTGGCTATCATTTTTGTTTTTAATTGATATCTCTTGGCATTGAAAGTTGTGTTTGGCTCACTATGGGAATGCATATTATATTGCGTTCAGGTTAATATTGGCAATTTTACAAGGCTTAAAAGCTGATAGCAGGTAAAGGCATTGGTTAATATGTTAAAGTCACATTGGATGTGACCGAACCTTGTTCATTGGGAATTCAGCATGTGATGCGTAATGTGATCATATCAATACTCTTCAAAGGTTTTCTTGGTTGATATTTTAACATTGTCTAAATCAGTCAAATGTTATAATGCCTGTCGGCATGGAAGTCATTGATCTTCCTCGGATTTGAAAAGGTATTATGAGATTTATTTTTGTCGACATGATTATCTTTGAACTGCCCATGGATTTCAAAGATTATTATGATTTTTTTTATCACTGTCCTTTCGGACTCCAAATGCTATCATACTTTGCAAAGGATTAAGGTTTGCTTGGTTTGGAAGTTTAGGTCAAAACATTGTTTCTTTCACTCGAAGGGTTTGGAACCCTACTCTAGTCGCCATCAAGGTATTTTTATCTCATTCATTTCACTGAGAAATCTATTGGTTTATTGATCTTTGTCAACGTATAAGGAAGATAGGAAGACCATGACAATGGTCATTTCACCTATCGGTCTTCTACCTTCGGATGGAAGCTTGAATGGGGAAAGAGCTCAGGTTGCTCAGTCACTTCACAGATCTGGTAAATCTCTCATGGGAAATTCATTTCTGGTCTTCACAAGTACCCATTTATTTATCTTTGCAGAACCGTTACCCTTATAGTCAAGGTTAATAATGGATAAGTGTTTGGTTCTGCATGAAATTTGAAGATTTGGTTTATTCTTTTCTAAGTCAGAATTATAATGAATTTCTCATGCCTAGAATCACATTTTCAATAGTCTTACCATATCAGATTTATGGAATGGCATTTTTGGGTAGTGGGTATTTGTGAAGCCTAAAGAATATTCTCAGTTTCACTCTTGGAGTCATTGGTAATTGTTCTTAAATGCTTTAGTTTATGATTTCAGTTTCACAACATCATGATTTCAGTTATTGAGCATTATTGTTTCAGCTACTTATAATTTGCAGCTACTATAATGGGTATTGTTCATGGAATATCCTCTCAGCTTCATCTAGGTTCATGGGTAACTGCTCTTTGGGTACATTCTTTAGGAGGTTTCATTTTCTCAAAATAAACTTTTAGTTACTTCTTATGCAGTTTATTTTCAGTGGTTATTATTCATGCGTTCATGCATGTCTTGATATTTTTTGGTCAAGCTCTGCTATTACAGGTTGCTTGACAAGATAGGGTTCTATCACTTCTATTTTACATACTACTTTTTCTTGTCATACCTGGAGGAAAGGTTCTGCAAAAACGAACTCTATATTACCTGAACAGTAACTTGTCAAAGATGTAAAAATAATGAAGAAGGTCACCTCCTCCCTTTGTCTTGTAAAAGTAGTTTCAGCTGTAACCAAAAGTTGCAAATTATGATGTAATCGGTAAATTGTTGAAAACAAAGAGATTAGGGCTTAATCATCTCTGATAAACCTAAAAGGTAACAAGGGAAGTTGTATTTAGTGTGGAAATGGGCTAATTATCTTTTGATGCTGAAAATTTGGAAAACACAGTGTGTTATCTATTTTTGTATTTGTATCATGAAAGATTTCAAAATTAGTGAGAGAAAAAAAAGAAACATCAAACCACTGTAATACAATTTTGATGAGAAGTTGTATTGAGACATTAACTAGATTTTCCTCAAGTTGTGTTAAGGTTTGATAATGAATGGAACTATAAAGAGTCGTTCTTGACTCTTGAGAATTGTATGCATTGTCTGTCAAGAGGCACTTGACAGAAATTAGAGAAATAGAGAGATCCTTTGTATCATTGTATGTTCTATTGAAAAATAGAAAATGGGTTGTTGCTCCTTGAGATTGGTATCTCTAAACAAAGGGGTTGGTGCTCCTTGAGTTGGTGCTTAGAAATCAGCCAATGAGGCATTGTCAAAATAACTATTTAAATCAAACCCTTAAAAAGGCAACAGGTTCAGCTTTGGTTTTTCTACCCCAGGAGGGTTTTCCACTTAGCATATCTTGTGTCTATTTGAGTTTCTATGATTCATTTGGTTCAGTGCTTTATTGATTTAAAATTTTATGTTTCGCTATTCTCATTTTAGTTTATGTGATTGCATTCAATACATGAATGATTCTATCATTGATAAATGAGAGCATATATTTGGTTTACTTCAATTTTAGTTAAATTTTGTAAAGAAGTTAATAACAATGATTTAGGCCCCCCCCCCCGCTCTTAGTGTATTTCCACTCCAACACAAATCCCATCCGACAAAAGAAAATTCTAGTCAATACAAAGGTTCAAGCATTGATAACCCAAGAGATGATTAAATTAATCAAATCAAGGATCATATATCCGATTAAGCATTATACCTAGGTATCTAATTTGATACCAGTTCTGAAAAAGAATGGTGATATTTGGCTTTGTGTGGATTTCATGGATTTGAATAAAGCCTCATTGAATGATCACTACCCTTTGCCATCAATGGAGTATATTCTGTAGACTATGGTTGGATCAGAAATGTTCTCATTGCTTAATGGTTTCTCGGCTTATAACTAGGTATATGTAGGAGATGAAGACTAGAAAACAACAATGTTCACTACTAAGTGGGGAACATTCACGTACTCAAAAATTCCCTTCAAACTTTCAAATGTTGGTGAGAATTTCCAGCAAGCAATGGATATTGCTTTTAGAGGTTTAACTAATCAAATTATTTTAATATATCTAGATGACCTAACGGTCTTTTCAAAATCAATGGTTGATCACTTTGATCATCTGGAAAAGGTTTTTGAGAAATGCCAATAGTTTGGGATTTCCTTAAATTCCAAAAAATGTGTCTTCAGAGTGCCCCAAGGCAAGCTACTCAATTTTTTGGTATCAAAAGAAGGTATAGCGATAAAACCCGATAGGGTGAAATCCATAACAGAGTTGCCTCTACCAGTAAATCAGAAAGGGTTGCAGTCTTTTCTAGGAAATATTAATTTTGTTAGCTTATTTATTTTGGACTTCGCAAGCATCAAAATACCTATCATGCTGATGCTAAAAAATAATATAGTGTTCAAATGGACCACAAAAGGCAAGGTGGAGTTTGAGTGAATAAAGGCAGCCATCTCCATAGCCCTGATGTTAGCTAACCCAAAATTCTCCAAGGATTTTTTACTCTATGTCTATAGCAACCAACATAGAATAGCTTTGGTACTCACTCAAAAGGAAAAAAGAAATAGCAAAGAGCATCCCATCGCATTTCACTCTAGGACTCTCAAAGGATACAAAGCTAGGTATAATTTTTTTGAGAAATAGGCTTTTATTATTATAAAAATCCTAATGAAATTCTAACACTTGGTATCGGCCAATAGAATGACCATTTTCATCGCACACCCCAGTGTGTGGGAGCATATCAATAACAGTGAAATAACTAAAAAGAGGGCCAATTGGATCACTAAGATCCTAGAATATGATGTGGCTATTAAACCAACCAAGTTGGTTTGGGGAAGGGCTCTATGCAAATATCTTGCATAGGAATGGAGCTCCTTAGCAGAGGAAGAGACTGATTAGGTCTACACAAATCAGTTCAAATTAGATGAGTCTTAGGTGATGGATGGAACGTGGTATATGAAAAAGGGGTAGTACCCAACCAACATTTTGCCTCACAAAAGGTGATACTATCGACTGCAAGGCACAAGGTGTTGGAAGCTTTACAACATGAGCATGAAGTATGGATGGTATGTTGGTTGTTCCTATGTTTTCATTGATGTCAACATGGTAATAAATGTATGGTTATAGTAGTATGAGAAGTTTACATGGTTTATCGGAAGTTGTTCTCTACCGGTAATACTCCTTTGTGGTAGATCACTATGTTCGTATTTGAGTTTGAAACTCATCACAAGATCTGATATGAATCTGGTCTCCTAACCATGTTTTATTAGCTCATTCAAATAGCTATATCTTGTATCTTGAGATGCCTTTTCGATATGTATAGAAAGTTATCTCTGACATAGTTCAACTCTGTATTCTACTATTGTTTTGTGTGAAGGTATACTGTATGGGAGACTCCACAATCTACTAAGGTGAACATTCATATACTGTGGTTTTGTTGATGGTCTCTTTACTAGTAGTATGATAGGGGACTAAGGTGCTCTTAGATCCATAAGGTGTTTTCTTTGAGAATTATTTTTTGGTTTGGAGAATTATTGTTTAGTCTTGGGCGACTCAGTGAATGGAATATATTATGAAGACTAATACCAACTTGGTATAATGCACTGCATTGATGAAATGATTAAATCTTATATGGTGCTGGCCTAATTGATAAATAAGATATACTTGTATGTAAATACAAGATAGTAGCAAGTGAAAAGGGTGTGCAAGTGTGTGAGTAGTGAAGGGAAAAGGTAAAGATATGCAAGGCGACACTTTGTATTCTGGGCTTTAGTGGAACTGAACCTTGCACATAGAAGGTGTATTCCATCAATTCATCATTTTGGTAGTGAGCCACCACAATTGTATCTTGGCAGTGAACCATCTTTTGTACTCAGGCTATGAGCCTTTTAATGATAGTGAGTCCTGGCAGTGAGTCTCGTAATATTTTGTATCCAGATATAATATATTGTGAGTTAACCCTCACTGTGGTTTTTCCCTCACTGGGTTGTCCATGTAAAAATCCTAGTGTTCATGTGCATGATTGATTTTTCATATTTCTATGTTCTCTCTTGCTGATTCAGTCATTATTGTCATAATGGTTAAGTGGATTTTATTATCAGTTTATGGAATACTGATTCACCCCCTCTCTCAGTATTTTGGATGTTGATAAATTGGTATTAGATCTTGGTTCCTCGGAAGAAGCCTAACAGCGTGAGGAAGGTCCCAGAATTTGAACATGACAAATTTTTCATTCAAAAATTTTCCTTGCCAAATTTTCAGAAGAAATGGAAATCTTGAAGGACAAGTTGATAAAAGAAAATGAGCATATTGGAAAGCTACAAAACACAAGTCTAGTTTCATTTCGTATGTTGAGCGAAGGAGAAGAAATCATCACTATCATATTGGAACAATTGGATGAAAAGAGAAAAATTAAAGAATGTCAAGAAATTGAAATTCAAAAGAAGACGAATGAATGTGCAAAACTAGAATTAGAAGCAAGAATCCTAAGATCTAATCTAGAAAGGGAAAATAGTTTTGAAGAAAAATTTAAGATAAGCTTGATGATGTTTGATAATTTGATTATCTCTCAAAGACCAGAAATTGATAAGAGCAGTTTAGGGTTTGAAAAAGGTGAAATTTCTAAAGTGAAGAAATTCACTGGTAAGAATATGTGATACAGAGGCAGACAAGTCAAGGAGGGAAGAAGAAATTCCAGAAAAACTCCTTTCAAACAACATGATGCAGAAAGGTATTTATACTTCAATGGTGTTTGTCCTTTCTACAAGAGATTTGGTCATAAGGAAAAGGAATGTGAAAGTAATGCGAATGATTCTAAAGGAAAAATGAATGGATATAAAGATAGAATGTTGGATAAAAATAAAAAGGGAAAGGAGAATGTTATTTGTTGTAAATGCAGAAAATTGGAACATCCTGATAGTAATAGTGGAATAAAGAAGAACATATATCTGGCAAAGAATAATGATCAAACCTTTGATCCGAAAAAGGCAAGAAGAGAAATGGGAAGAATTTGGAGAAAGGAATTATCAGTCTTATTTGTGTCAACCTCTGATACAGATAATCCCATCAATCTCTAAATAAAAGCAATGGCTATGGGGGATAAATCATTAGAAAATATAACAATCCACCATATTGGTACTTGTGTCATATCATGACATAATTATATTTAATGTGGTAACAAGATTAAGGTATTTTATCAATCACATGTGTGAAGAATGAGGTCTGCAGAATTAAAAAGGATGAAGGTGTACATAATTTTTGAGGAAATCTACCTACAAGTTGGAACATTTATTGCAAAATCATTTGGAATTAAAGGAATAAGTTTAGATGAAATTAAAGGTCTATGTATTTTCAGAAAAGTGTGAAAAGGAAGTTTAGAAGGGAATTCAGAGTTTCAGAATTTGAAGAATGTATCAAATGAATTCAAAGTGAGCTCCAGAAATAGGATATCTATACATTTCTTGTTGACATTTTTAGAGGTACTCCTACTTGCATAATATTTTACTTTTATTGATGGATAATTCAAAGATTGTGAATTGTGTGGATAAAGCTAGGTTGAAGAAATATTTGAGGAATGTGTTAGAAGAGTCTGTCGGTGCATTCTCTTGCATCCCTCTGAGAGTGTCTCCTACAGAAGATATCTATGCATTTATTTATAGTAAGATTGAAGAAATGTCATCAGTTCAGTTCAATGCGCTTTGGGAAAATGAATTGAAAGAGAATCATGATTCCTATAGAGTATTAGGTGAGAAGAAGTTGGATATTTGGAGAAAACTACCTTGGTCCGAATTTGAGAAGAAGTATACCTGGATGGTATTAAGCATAATTCATGATGAATCTTTATGGATTGATGAAGCACATCTGATTTCCACATAAGCTATTAGATATGTAATTGGTTTGTGTGCCTCCAAACTGGTTCCTAACCTAAAAATTATGAATGAGAAAGAAGTGATTGATCTTACAGGTGTGAGTTCTAAAGAAAAGGAAATTAATTTAAGATCATTTGTTGATATGGTAATAAGGTATGCTTCTATGTTCATTGGCCATAAAGTTTATATCCCTAACAATGACTCTATAGTTTCTACTATTGTGCTAAAAATTATTGTTCATATGGTAATAAGAGGTATGGAATATGACTTGTGTGAGCTACTTTGCTTACATATTTTGAAGAAATTAAAGGAAATTAAGAAGAGAAAGAAGAATACTTTTCGACATGGAAATGTGGTTCTTTGTCTACTCTTTTACTTCTTGAAAGATTTGTTTATAATAAGAAGGTTGGAATGGCCAAATTCAAAGCCTATTGCTTATCAAATCATGAATTTCATGATAAATCTTGGTAGTTTGGATGCACAAGAATCTTCCCTTTATGCATTCTTTAGAAAATGTCAAATGAGGATGAATAAAAGGTCTAGAATTCTAGTAAGTGTTGTGGAAAGATACTCTGGAAGCATAAAATTTCTTGTGTCTATAGATTTTTGTCACATGGAAGTAGTTGAATCAAGGTTAGTTTGGATATCTGAACTGAATTATGAAGTGTCAGAGGCTGAAAGTGATATATATGCTAAAATTTTGTTGGAAAGCCCTAAGAATCTCAATGAAGAAAGTACCTTCGGTAGTGTGACCAGAATAGGAAAGAAGAGGAAGAGTGTAGTGAAGTTGGAAAGTGGAGAAGAAAGTAAGCTTGAACATGGGAATGAAATAATGATTATTTAGATAGCTTTGGAAGATTTGCAGAAGGTTATTCTTGGTGCTAATTTTGATTCATCTATTTTTGTTATGGAGAATCTTTGTGGCATGATTAATTCTTTGAAATTCTACATCTCTAGACTTGAAATGTCTGCTGGAATCAGGTCTAATGAAGAAAATTTGAATGATATGAAAGGAGAATGTGTGAATACACATGATCGAGTAATGAAGTAATTAAAGAGTGTACAAGATTATGAAAAAGAGGAACAAGAACTACTTTTATTTTTTCTTGATTGGTCTAGCAAAACATTGTATATGAGAAATGAGATAAGGATGAGTGAGTCTCAACTGAGCACTTAGGTAGATACATACAAGTTAGCAGAAGATAGAGATAATCAAAGGTGGTCCTACATTGTGGAACTTTAGGAAAAAAATTCTTTGTAGGATCAAAGAACAAATGTTATCAAGAATTTTGTGGCACTCGGAGACATGATTAAATTAAGACACACTTTTTTCTCGTTTTCTCTTGGATGTATTATTGAATTATTAGAGATTAATCTTAATCCTCAATACTTTAATAGATGGTTTAGAGTCTCTAACTAAACTTGAGATAATTTACAAGACTTTGGTTAGTGAAAAGGGTTCATGGGAAGAAGGTAAAGCATCATGGAAGCCTGTCCTGGAGAGTCTGAGAGGTTCTTCTTCAGGTTAATTCAATGTTCATATCTTTTTTTACTGATTTTTTATGTATATGTACATTTATATTGGACACCTTCCTTTGTAATTGATGTCAAAGGTGGAGATAAAGAGAGATAAAGGGAGAGATAGAGAGACAACGAGATTAAGATTTAGAGGAAAAAATCTTTGTGAAGAACAATTTTGATAACGGGAATAACCAAAATAGTCAATGTGGTATTCTTGAAAACGTTTTTTTCATGCATGTTGCCATCAATTCCAAAGGGGGATATTGTTGGAAGCTTTTCAACATGAAAATGAAGTATGGATGGGATTTTTAGTTGTTCATATGTTTTCATTGATGTCAACATGGTAATAATCGTATGGTGATAATAGTATAAGTTTACTTAGTCTACAGGAAGTTGTTCTCTGCAGGTAATACTCCTTTGTGGTAGATCGGTATGTTGGTATTTGAGTCTGGAACTCATTGCAAGATATTATATGGTGTTGGTCTCCTAACCATGTTTTATTAGATTATTCAGATAGTTATATCTTGGATCTTGAGACGTATTTTCGCTATGTACAAAAATTATCTCTGATAGATTTCAACTCTGTATTCTACTATTGTCTTGTGTGAAGGTATACTGTGTGGGAGACTCCACATTCTACTAAGGTGAACATTCATATACTAATTTTTTTCTATAGGTTTCTTTATTGGTAGTATGATGGGAAACTAGCATGCTCTCAGATCTGAAAGGTGTTTGATTTTAGAATAATTTCCTGGTTTGGAGAATTATGGTTTAGTCTTGTCAACTCAACGAATGCAATATATTATGAAGACTACTATCCTACTTGGTATAATGCACTAATTTGATTAAATGATTAAATATTATATGGTGCCAACCTAATTGATAAATAATATATACTTTTATAAATAAAATATAGTAGCAAGCGAAAAGGGTGTGCAAGTGTGTGAGCAATGGAGAAGGGAAAAGGTAAAGATATGCAATACAACACTTTGTATTTTGATATGCAACATAAATGAACCCTACACATAGAAGGTGTATTCCATTAGTTCATCATTTTGGCAGTGAGCCACCACTATTGTATCTTGACAGTGAGCCATCTTTTGTACTTAGGCTATGAGTCTTTTAAGGACAACGAGTCTTGGTAGTGAGCCCCATAATATTTTGTATCCAGATATAATATATTGTGAGTTAACCCTCACCGTGGTTTTCCATCATTTTTTTTTCAATGTATAAATCTTTGTGTTCATGTGCATGATTTAATTGTCTTGTTTCTATGTTCTCTCTTCCTAATTCAGTCATTATTTTGATTGGTTAAGTGGATTTTATTATCAGTTTGCAGAATATTGATTCACCCCCCTCTCAGTATTCTAGATGTTCAACACAAGGTATGTACTAATTGAGGGTATCTTGTTCAAAAGGTATTATGATGGCATCCTACTCTGATGCTTAGATAAGCCATAGGAAAAAAGAGTCTTGAAGGAATTTCATACCAGTCCTGAGGGTGGATATTTCTCCACCAAAACTACTACTTTGAAGATAATGAGAGCAAGATATTATTGGCCCTCCATTTTTTCCAAAGCACACCATCTAGTGAAAAAGTGTACGCATTGCAAATTTTTTGTTGGAAAGCAAAATAATTTCGCCATGCCTGTAAGGTGAAATTGTCAACTTTCTTGAGGAGCTGGTAGCAAGATTTGGTTCACAAAAACCCATCATATCTGACAATGTCTGAGCTTTTGTGGGATCTGCAATGTCATATTTCTCTCTCAAACATGGGGTTTACCTTAAAACTTCATCAAATTACTATCCATAAGGAAATGGGCTAGAGGATTCAAACAACAAAAACCTAATTAAGTTAATCAAGCACATTAGGTCAGAAAGACAAAGGGGCTGGCACAAGCACCTATGAGCCACTCTATGGGCTGACAGGATTATGCCCAAACAAATCTTGAAGGCCTCTCCTTATGAATTGGTGTAGGGAAAAGAGGTGGTTTTACCTATTTACATAGAGATCCCTACCTTGCAATTGTTAAAAGCTTTGGAGGTTGAAGAAAGTAGTGGAATGGAAGTTAGGTTGGTGGAACTGTTGAACCTTGAGGAAAATAGGGAAAAGGCTTACAAGGCCATGATCAACCGCCAATAGATGGTAAAATGATGTTTCAACAAAAACACCTGCAACCAAAATTTTAGGGAAGTAAGTCTTGTTCTAAAGTATGACGAGCGAACTGCAAAACCGGGGCAACATGCAAAATTTGAAGCACTATGGAAGGGTCCCTTCCATATTTGCACATGAAAAGAAAATAATGTGTATGAATTAAAATATATTTTAAATTAGGTGAGACAACTGAGAGGGGGGTGAATCAGTTGTATCAAATTACACTCACTTCTAACTTTAATCAATTCCACATCCACTTTAATATATTATTAAGAATAAACATGAAATGCAAATAACAGAAAACAAATACGAGAGACCAAATTTACATGGGAAACCCAATGAGGTAAAAACCATGGTAAGGATTAACTCACAATATTTAATAGTAATGTACAACCAAATACAAAGGCTCACTACTAGAGGGTCACTACCCATAAAGGACTCACTGTTTGGATACAAAGGCTCACTACCTATGTATAGGATTCACTGTCCAGAAGGAGGCTCATTGCCTACTAACAAAGAAAGATAATAGAAAATCCACCACAACAAGTTCCACACATTTGTAGCCTTGATCAATGAATTGCAAACATCATAAACTCACTGCTTTCAGGAATCTAACACATTAAAGTATTTCTACATTGATTCACTTTCACACACTCTACTTTTCACACTTGTTTTGTACCTATCACACTTTGCACTATCATTCATAATATCTTGACTTGTATTTATATCATCGTCAACCTTAGAAACATTCTCCAAGGTTGGTTGCACATTCTTCAGTTTACAAATTCAAATTAGGTCAGCAAGTCAACATTCTCGTAGTGGATAAGAATGAGAGTGGACCAAATAAAAACTTAATCAAGACCCAAACAACGTCTTGGATCAATCAAATTCTTCCTCAATCAATTCTTATCCTCCATGCAATGTGTAGACACCAGGTCATCCAAACCTAATGAAAACACCAATGAACTTTGAGGTACATGCATCCACAACAAGATGATCACATGTCGATCACACAAAATGCTTCATGAGACACTAAAACACTTCTTAGAAACCTTCAAATACATCTACAACAACTGCAACAACTTCCATACATAGAACTCTTTCCAACAGTCCAACTGGACTGTGCAGACACACAAAATAGCTTTCGAACAAGCCTTCCAAAGCACCAACCCATGAAAACTTCTGCTAGAAAACAAACAACACCATTATAGGTCTTTCATCAGATCTGGAAGATCTAAGACAAACCACCAGAGGACTGCAAAGAAAAAACATTTCTCCGAATCCATAGACAAACACCTTGTTAGACTAGTTCACACACCAGTGAACACAAATTTCACTCTTCATCAAACCAGAAGCTATAACTCAGGATATATTATCCAATGAAGCCCATAAGAAACATTACATATCCACATAAGCATACTTGATCAACACAGAAGAAATTCATAGCACACTACCGGAGCACATTCATAACACACACACAACTCTATTTTTATTGTTTATTAATTTTCTCAAAATCGCTTGACAATTCATCATATTAGCACACCTGCAACACTATAAAGATAGCTCCATTTACTCTCAACATCTCTATAGTATCTCAACTATACATGTACCACCTGCAATCACATGATTCCTTTCTCTGACCAACCTGAACTGTGTTGACATCAATGAAAATATTAATGACAAAGCCAACAAACACATTCATGCTTGCAACAAGATATGGATGGAAATGTTCTAGATATATCAAGAAATGGTATTCATCTAAAATTATTCCATTAAAACACACAAAAAGGAGAGGCAAGAAGAAAAAAATAGTAAAATTCATAGCCTCCAGTCGTCGCTAAGGAACCGAAAGCGGATCTTCATTGAGTTTTTCTTCTTTTTCTCTTTCTTCTTCTTCTTCTTTGACAGGGTGAAAAGTTGGTCAACATAGCACATGCAAGCTCAGCATGCTAGGGACCTCAGTCCTTATTCATGCAACTATACACTAGAAATTCAAAGTTCTTTTTCTAGTCCATCCCAGGAATGTGCTCAATGCCATACTCCCTTAGAAGGAAAGTAGTCGTAGGCTAAGACAATGAATGGTGCCTCTCAAGGTCCATTGTGTAGAAATCAGTAAGGAGGGGAATCCATACTACGTCTTCCCCATAATTGACATGCCTGCAAAGGTCCAAGGCATTCGAAATATCACCACCAGGGATGGCCACTTGAACAATCTTGTTGAGCCCATCTAAATAAAAAGAGTCAAACATGGCATAATACAACTCAATTATGTAGTACTTACTGATATCCATGGATGCCACGAAGTGGGAGACAATGTTGGAGTTGCACCATGGTTGGTTTTCATCCTTGATGTATTCCTTATCAAGGACCCACTTGAATGCAATGACAGTAAGGTGGTAACTTTTCCTTACCAAGCTCTTGATTTTTTTGTTGGTAACTTCACCCATGAAGGAGTATTGTGGCCTTTGAGGAAGGAGCCAAATGGGATTGCCTAGACTAGATGACATAATGATGATAAAAGAGCTAAGGCTAGTGGAACAGGATACGGAAGGAAAATTTTGCTAAACTAAAAGAGCTATTCTGAATGAATATTGCAATAAGGTGGCATAGCTATTTATAGAAAAAGTGTGTCGATAAACCCAACCAATGAAAAATCCATTTCTCAATAGACGAAAAATAGAGAAAATATCAAAGCAACCTGAGGGTGAGAGGCAGATCATAGAGAAAATCTGACAAGAGGCCTTGAGAAATAAATTTGGGTGTTGAGAGTAAATTCTCGTGTAGGCCGATCATTGCCATGTGTCTGTTGCTATCGTCAGCACCAAATTTCTTGTTTATACAAAAATAAATTGATTAATGCGCTAAGTTTTGAAAAATTAAATACACACATCTTTTTGGAGTACTTTATACCTCTCAAAGCATGCTTCTCATGACTAAAAACATGTTTTCCAATGCATTAGGCTTATTTGTGAAAGATGCGGTGGGAAGAATATACTAATTATATTCTCACAGTAAATTTGGCATTCTTGAGGGATACAGATCCCCAATCCACATGTATCACCTCGGTGGTATCATATAGTGGACTAGCAGTAACAACAGTGGTTTAATTGCATGTACGTGGAAGAGGAATTGAATGCACCCAAAAGTAGAATTTTATAAAAGTAACAAGATAGCTAGTAATTGTTTCTCTGAGGACACTCTATAATTTTTAGGCACAACAATGGTAGAAGCATCAACATCTAGTAGAAATTTTGGAGCCTCATCTAAAAGGCTAGGTTACACCAATATTTTTGGGAGAGATTCATTCACCAATGCCCCTGCACCAGAAGAGTGACATTTTTCCCATACCAAACCAGTGCAAGTAGGTGACCATGTTAAGGAGGCGAATCTAACTATTTGTTTGTTTGATGTGTTTGTGTAGGTCTAGGATTGGGGTCACATAATGATGCTAGAAGGAGGGCCTATTAGATATATTTGAAATACTCTCTATATTTAGCTTTCAATTGTTCATTTACATTTACTCAAATATTTGTTGCCTAAATCATGATTTCATGTTTAATTTGTTGAAAGTTTTGACTGACTCGGATAAATTTGATGATAAATAACTCCGTTTGAAATTTACGTAGTCATTCTCGATATAGGGGAGATTTTTTTTTTTTTAAAATCTAGGATTCATGCATTTAGATCGATTCATGTATTTAGATTTGATTTCTCTTATGCATGTTAATGATTAGAAATTCCCTCATTTATTTTTTATTTCAGACATGTTCTGTAAGCTTCTTGTTTTCTTGTCAAATCTTTCCTTGGTGATTCCTTCTTGGCAATCTTGAGCAACGTCTATAGTCCTTGTAGAAAATATTTGGAATATTGGAGAAATCGATATTCTTGAGCAACGTCTGAACAAGCATCTTCATATTCTTTTCTCATCGACCTACAATCTAGTTTTTTATCTCTTCGCAATAGGCTTCACTCCAAATACAAGATCAATTACAAATTCTACCATGTTTTCCCCAACGGTGAAGTTCAGTATCTCCACCCCAAGGACGGTGTTTACCCTAAGAAGGATAACCTTGGGCATAAGGGCATTTGGCAGAATATGCGTCTGGGCTGCTCTATGGTTTTTGAGTCTAGTTTTCTTCTGTGATGATGTTTGTAGTTGTGTGGACACCTCCCCAACCACATTAATGTTCATTAATAAGTGATAATTTCAATTTTTTATGGCTTAAAATTCCAGCTAGCTTTCAAAAGCATTGTAGGTGGGCCCCTAACATGAGATCACATTTCAGAGAGGCATTCTGTCAAAAAAGAGTTCATGCGCCCTCTATATGCTCCCCTTTGTTTTTCGACTTTACACTTGCCATTTGCACTAGTTTGAAAGTTTTGAAATAAGCATTATGATGGCGACTTTACATTTGATAACTACATTAGTTTAAAATCTTTCAAAGGAGCCTTTATTCATTGTTTTCTTCTTTTTCACATGCTTGTCAATTCCATTTGCTTCAGAACATTTCTAAAGTATTTTCAATAGATCCATTACTTTATATTTATCATGAAGTCAAGCAATTTTTTTTTTTGAAAACCACGTCGAAACACCTCTCATGCATACGATAGCTTGGACATTTGTGAATAGTAACAAATTTTTAATTATTTTTGCACATTTGTTTTGCAGGGAGTAAAGTTAGCTCTACAGTATGGATAGTAATTGTGGTTATGGGAGCCACTATTATCATTGCTATCCTAAATTGTTGTTTATTTTGCAAGAAATCAAGTAAGAGAATCAAATATTTAATTGCTTGGTAGCCATAATAAATACTTCTCTGCATTTAGTTTCAACAATTTCTTTAATCTTTTATGTTTCCACATGGTAATCAATGAGTTATATTAAAAAGGTAGAGAGAATATTTAAAGCGTGTGAGGAATTAGTCTAAAGCTACTTCAAACTAAGGAAAAAACTTACAATGGCACGTAGGGTCCTCTCGTTTCCTTTATAACAAAGCAATAATGCTCTTTAGTGGAGTGTTGATAGGTGGTTTTTGAAGTATGTGAAAGAGATTTTAATTTTTAGAAAAAAGATATTCGACTAACTGTACTCACACTCATTAAAGGTGAGAAGGAGTTACTTTATTTGAACCTTCTTTTCTGCAAGAGGGTCTTTGTTTACCACATGCTTTTTCTCTACAATAGGCTTCTTCTCTGCCTATAATAATCACAACTTTAAAAAAAAAAAAAGATTTTATTTTTATGATAGTTGGATGATAGAAGAATAAAAAGTTTGAACTAGGAAAGTAAAAAGTCTTTTGTGCTTATAATTATTGAATTTTTGTCATGCTTTTAAAAATATGATATTACCATTGGTTGTTTTTTATAGAGATTTTTCATGATAGAGGTCGGTGTCGGCAGACAATGGTGGTTTTTCTCTCACATTGGAATCAAAGAACACAAGTAGATTGGAGCTGGATAATTGAGCATTAAATTTTGAAGTTGACAAAGCATTTTTAAATGCTTAGGGCTTTTGTTCTATGCTTTAATTTAATGTTTTAAATCAACTCACATCTTTTTGGGACTCTAAAAGTAAAATTTCAATTTTCATGACAAAGGGTATAAAATAGCTTTAGGACAAAGTTACTAGAGTTAAGTTTTGGATTTAACAATTGAACAAGGCAACTTTCATATCTCGTTTTGGTTCTTTAAAAACAATCAAAATCATTGTTTTGTGGACTTCAAATGAACAAGTGTTTCTTTGTTTTGTCATTGCTTACTCAAAGTAATACCATCAAAAGGACGTATGCGCTTCTCTTGTGCCTCACGGTGATCTTAAGAATCAAAAGGCCTTTCGATGATCTTAATTTAGGTAAAGTAATTACCTCCACATTTTATTTTGGAATTAAAATTGAACAAAACATCTTGTGAGTGTGAGTGGAACATGTTGCGTGTGTTCTCCCTTTGTTTCTAAATGAAGGTTGATCGAACTACGAATATGTTTTCTTATTTTTTTTCATCTTAGAGGGATTGCCTTGTGGGAAAAAGTACTCACCCAAGGGAACAACCCAACCGTTAACACACTAAAGCCAAGTGTATTTCCAACCGGGATATAAAAGTGGGTACTAGAACAAAGGCTGGTATCACACGGTTGGTCCCAATGAGAAGGAAAGCAATGGTCTCTCACCATATGGGTCAATCTATATGAATGAAAATTTTGAATTAAAACCCCTATTTTAGGAAAATCCAAAATCCTTTCTATTTGTTGGTGCAAAAGGTCATGTCCTTTGAAGCCGCCCCACATATACATGCAATTTTGTTGTAGAGATGAAAAGTATGCCATGGGGGATTCATGGGTACTGATGCTTGGTTGACCCAAGAAGTGTGTGTCATAGAGAGGAGCCAGTGTGTCAAGCATCTATTCATCCGCACTGAATATGCATAGCTAGATATATCCAAGTGGGAACCCAACAAATATTGTATTTTTAGCCTAGGGTTGCGCATGTCATTGGAATCAAAACACTTTGCTTGGATCTAAAACATTGGAAAAAAAACATTCACAAAGAACTTCAAAATTTCAAACCCTTTGAAGGAAACAAATATCTTTTTACAAATCTAAGTTCTCTTTCTTTCCCTAGGGATTCTATCCTTAGAGGCATCTAAGTACTTGGGTTTTATCATCATTTGTTTTCACTAAAGTCAACAATAGGAAATTTTTTCATTAATTTC
This sequence comes from Sequoiadendron giganteum, assembly GCA_007115665.2. Lineage (NCBI taxonomy): Eukaryota > Viridiplantae > Streptophyta > Pinopsida > Cupressales > Cupressaceae > Sequoiadendron > Sequoiadendron giganteum. Next base: position 184,456,800 of record CM021107.1, on the reverse strand, counting down.
CTCGATTTTCCACATAATGGACTTTGTGGGATGAGAATAAATTAGGACATTACACATCTAGTTCGAAACTTTAATCAAAGAATTGTTTGTGGTAAAAATAACTCATTAACCAAAGATAAAGACAATCAACCCCACACATGTGTTCTCTCAAATGATTTCGTACAAGATCAAAATCCGGAAACCCAAGTTCAAAAGTCTTAGTCCAAAAGATCATGAGGAACTCGTGTCTTGAAATACTTCTTGAAATTAGAGAAAGATTGGTTTACAACTTCTACAAGAAAGTTTCAAGAAACAACCATACCTTGTATGAGTTTTATTATCAACAAAATCCAACTCTTTTTCAAAGGTTTTCTTTTCTCGCATAGGAAGTATCAAGTGTGTTCTTCAAAATCGAGATCTTGTAAGAAGAAGTTTTATCTAGGTCAAATCTAGGATAAAAATAGTCATTCTCATCCACCTCTCAACCATCAAAATCAGTCAAAAATCACCTCAACAACAACTCTTGGAAATTTTGAAAACATCATTTACGCTAAACTTCTAGGAAAAATAAAAATCACTTTGTTTGACTTAACACACTTAGTCAAACTATCCTCTTGTGCAACGAGTTTACTCTAAGATAACACAACTTCCTAGGGTTTACACATTCATTATCACTTTGTTTGACTTAACACACTTATTCAAATTATCCAATCCATTATCACCTTTTTTGACTTAGCACACTTAGTCAAATCATCCTCTTATGTACGAGTTTACTCTAGGATAACACAACTTCCTAGAGTTTACAAGTGCACTCACTTTTTTTTGACTTAACATGTTTAGTCAAACTATCCTCAATCAAAATCAAATCAAATCAAGTACTAAAGTTTGGCATCTCCCTCAAGGTTCCTCAAGAGTTTTATCATCTGTATCACCCATCTTTCATTTATCTCATCCTCATCATCACTTTGATCCTTAAAATTATCCTAGTTCTTCTCCTCTTTGAGCCTAAGGTTTAGACCAATCTAAGGGTTTAGAGGTTCATATCTTACATTCCTGAAAATTGATCTTTTTTTATGGTTCAAACTCGATCTCAACACAAGAAGAATATGGAGTAAAATAAAGAAACATTTAATTCGAGCAATCTAATTAAAACTAAAACAACATTCGACCCGATGATAATTATTGACCTCCCAATCAATCCTCTTCAAAAACCTCAAAATTCTCTAGAGGAAGGTCATGTATAGGACATCACTAACAATGGGATGACACAAGAAGAACTTCTAGAAATGGTGCAAAACCCTGAGAATCACCAAATTGTCAGTGCCATGCTAAGGTTGTAACCATCCCACTACATGCTAGAGTTAGAAAAAGAAGGGGCTAAAATCCCTCTTGACTTTGACGTAAGCACTATTGTAAAGAGATCTCTCAGAATCATGCCCTCACCCACATCCACACTTCCACTTCAAAGTGTCACTCAAGACATCTCCCAAATCATATCATCTATCACTTTAGCCCCGTTGGTTATTAACAAGGTAAGCACCATGCTTTGTGAACTCCAAAAACATTTCCTTGTGAACAACTGAGGGTTGAATTCAAGCACCACATTGGATCAATCTATCCTATTGAATCCATTACACCCTTACGTCCTGCTCACATTTCATACTCATACCAATTCATTATCATTTCATGCAACACCATATTATCCTCTGGACACACAAAACTCCCTCCCCATCTCACAAGGAGAAGGTGACTTGTTTGGAGTAGAGGGAATCTTGGATCCATCATCATCACTTCAAGGGATTGCACCACCTGTCTTTTCACCATTTCCACTCATACCGCTCACATCTACATCATCCCTCGGGTTGGGTCTTCGTCCTCTTCCCGCCATCAATAAATTAAATCAGAACACCCTATCAAATCCTCCAGCTATGCCATTTGTATCGCAAAAAATGATGGAAAACATCCAAGAAATCACAACGATCAACACATCCACCATTCCTCAAGGCATGGTTTCCCAAGGACCAAGCACCTCGATAGCATAAACTCCAATCATAAACATGACCATTCCGCTCATCACAATGGTCAATGTTCTTCCTAATCCACTACCATTACCACCAAAGAAAAACATGATCAATTCATTCACCATGACATTGCCAACTGCTCGGCAAGTTGCTCAAAAAAAAGAACTCCAAAATCAACAGGCCCCACAATTAGCCTCTTAGCTAGCATAGGTGCAATTAGTAGCACAACATGCATAGTAGGATACACAAGCCCAAGCCTTATTACAACAACAGTAAGCCGCACAAGCTGCACAAGAAGCTCAATCCACCCAAGCTACACAAGCCACACATGCCGCTCAGATTGCACAAGTAATCCAACAAGCGCATGCTCAGGCATGAGCCCAATTACAAGCTCAGCAAGTGCAAGCATAGTACCAAGCATAATTGCAAGTGCAACAAGAAGCATATTAGCAAGCCTTGCAAGACTATCAATTACAACAATAATACGACCAACAACAAGTGTTGTTGGCACAACAACAACACAACTAACAACAAGCATTGTTGTCACAGAAAAAACATGACCAACAATAAGCATTGTTGGCTTAGCAGCAAATGCAGGCATCGCTTGCTCAGTAAAGCTTGTAGAAAATTCCCACCAACAACCCACCCAATAATCCCACACCCCAAAACATGTTCACCCCACCTCTAGATCCGCAAGATGATGTGACAACACAAATCAAACTGCTCTCGTAGCAAGTGGTTTATCTTCAATCAGGAAAAACAACAAGGACACCTAGCAATTTGTGTCCCTGTCCATTCGATAAGAGCTTAGCAATGATACTATTCTCGAAGGGATTTGAAATCCCCAAATTTGACAAATATCACAGGATAGGAAACCCTCAAGATCACATCAGGAAGTTCCAGGTTCATTATATGGAAGTCGCATACAATGACACATATCTAATGTGGTTGTTCCCTCGAAGCTTGGCCAGTACCTCCATGGAATGGTTCTCTCATCCGCCCACTCGCATCAAAACATTCCAAGAAATCAAAGATTCCTTTCTCAAGAACTATGCATCCAACATTACCATGGATGTTAGTCTAGAGGAACTATCCGCAGTCAAACAAGGAAAGGGAGAATAATTCACCTCCTTCCTGCAATGATGGTGATCTAAGGCCAATCAAAGCAAGTGGGCCATGCCAAAGGAATAGGTCTGTACCATCATTTCCAATACAAACAAAACCCTGGCATTCTATCTGAAGATGCAATGCATCAACACCTAAGATCAATTGATTCCCAAAGTGCTCAATATTGAATGGTCCCTTGTTGCACAAAGGGGAACACCTTCTTATCCTAAACATCAAGCCAGTCACCCATCCACTAGCTACAATGACAAACCTTGCACATGGGTGAGGAGCCAAAATGTTACCAATGATGGAGTAGTGGATGTCAAGGTTGTCATCAGTGCTCCCAAGAAAAATAATCAAATGCATCATCATCAACTATAGAACAATAATCAGAATAACATGCAAGAAAATGTGGTAAACCAACAACCACACCAAAATCAGATCAATAATCTCAATAATCAAGGGGGATTGCCTCCGCAAAATAAGTATCCCCCCAAATGTAAATTCACAACCATTGGGGAGTCAGTTGAGTCCATTATGAAAAAGTTGGTTAATGAGAATCTCATCAAGGTCCCCACCCATGATAATTATAGTGAACCCTAGGTGAAGCCACCTTGGTACAATGAAAATATCCTTTGTGATTATCATAAGCTCAAGGGACACACAACTACCAACTGCATGAAGTTGAAGAACATCATCCAAGATCTCATTGATGAAAAAATAATAAATGTTGAGAAACCGACTGGTAATCAAGATCTGAAAATATACATGAATCTGATGCCCAACCACAATCAAGGAAATGATAAAGGTAAGAAATATTTTAGGAAACTGAACCATGTTTACGAAGGATTTGTCGCATGCCATGATGAATTGGTCATTATTGTCAATATCAAAGGAGCCAATGATGATTTTGGAGTCACCACACGTAGAGGAAAGGTTACTATTGTCGAGGCATCACAACTATCTAAGATGCCCACCACAAAATCCATCCCTAATGGTTAGAACATCCTTGACTAGTTAAAAAGAACCCCTGCTTAGATCTCCATCATGGAGTTACCAAAAATCTCATCTGCCCATAGGGAAATACTTGAACAAGAGTTAGCTTCATCTACCATCTCTCCCAACCTTGATATGGAGCAGTTTCAAGCTATGGTCAATAACATCATCACTCCAAATCTTCTTACCTTCTCCGATCAAGATTGCCCTGGCCAGCCATCTCAAAATCGTGCATTACACCTTGAGGTCCTAGTTCACAAGAAAAATGTCAAAAGGGTCTTGGTGGATGGAGGTGCAGGCCTCAACATTTTCTCACTAAAGCTCATAAAGAATCTGGGAATCTCCAAAGATTCCATTAATAAATACAAAGGAATTACAATTAGAGTGCATCATGACTAGTAAAGAGTGTCTCAAGGAACCATCAAACTCCCAATCCCAATAGGGCTAGCTACTATGAAAACCACATGTCAGGTTCTCGACCTTGATTTACCCTATAATATCCTCCTAGGATTCCCATAGATCCATGGGATGATAGTGGTCACCTCAACACTCCACCGATGCGTCAAATTATCATACCAAAATGAAGAGGTCATAATTCATGGTGATCCTGAACCTTTCGCCTATTGCAAGAATCTAGAATCCAAGTTCTACAAAGTTCCCCAAGTCCTAAAGAATGATGAAGGTCCCTCAACTTCATATATAGACCCATCCAACATCGCCTCCACTTCTCGGATAAAGACACCCTCCATTCTCGACATATCCGACATCAAGCTCATGATCCAAGACAATGGGTGTGGAGATTATAGAATGAAGAAGAATTTATTTTTCATAGGAGAGCTACCTCAATCTCCTAGGTCACATGGGCAACCCCAGCTAGCTCAAACACCCTCTCACACATTCAAGGCGGATCCTTCTAGATTCTGATATTGGGGGGATCTAAGTCGGGAGGACATGGATGAAAGAGATATTTCAAGCTCATTATACCAAGGTGAAAGGCCCATGCCTAATCTTCCCATGGATGAATGAAGCAAGGGGCTACAAATGATGCTTGGTACGGGTTACAATAGAAATGAAAGCCTTGGAAGGAATAGCAATGGCCTACTGGAACCCATCATTGTGGAGAGACAAATGAACAATCTTGGCCTTGGGTGTACCCATCCGAGTATAACCATACACAGTTGAGGTCCCCCAATTAACACAATCAGGACTTCCCCTCAGTTATCAGAAACTTCCCTATGATTACTGTTGAAAAACCAGATAAAATTTGCAATAAAAATATGCTGATAATTTTATGCATCCAAATTAACAAAGTAATAAATCATAGTTGAAAAAAGATTACAAAAGATATTCAAACCATAACACAAGAATTAAGTGGAGAAATCCTTGCGAGAAAAAATTCCACACCCAAAGAGAACCAAGACTTGTATTAATCCTTCGAACAAGTTACATCAATACAACTTCTCCCTCTAAATCACTGCACCACTTCATGGCTTCAATAACTTGCAACTTAACATGTTTTCTCTTCAACTCGGGCACTAAATATATAGGCATAGAGAAAACATAAATCAAGAATGGTTTCCAAAACCATTTTAGTCATAGATCACAAAGAAAAGAAACTTTCTCTTCCAGCTTGTGATTTTATCCATTTTTTAGTAATGTGCACATGCAACTAAAAAAAGTCTATTTTTTCCTTTTTCCAAACTCACATTTATCTTCCCCTTTTTTCATGCTCTTTCTAATTTGATAATTAAAACACTTTGCAAGTTATCATAGTTGCATTTAGCAACTTTCATGATAGCTAAAAGATAATTATAAATTATATTTAATAAATTAAAGAACAAAGCAAGGTTGAGACATTTTCTCAAAATTATCCCACTTGTCAAACACCTTGCAAAGACCATAAAGGGAAACTAAATAAATCAAGCTTTAGAGGATGTGAGGCCCATGGCCTCTCTATACCAACTAAATTTTCCTATGCTCATAGGTTTAGTAAGAGAATCTACAATATTCTCTACAGTGTCTACTTTTTGTAACATGACTTTACTACTCTCAACCATTTCCTGAACAAAGTGATACTGAACATCTATGTGCTTTGTGCAGGCATGATACATTGAGTTTTTAGCCAAACGGATGGCACTTTGACTATCACATCCAATTCTTACTTGTTTACACTAAAAACCAAAACTTGAACACAATCTCTCTAACCACACTACCTCTTTACAAGCATGTGTTGCAGCCATGTACTTTGCTTCAGTAGTGGACAATGCAACTGTAGGTTGTCTTTTGCTCATCCAACTAACTGCTCCTTCAAACAAAGTAAAGACATAGCCACTTGTAGACCTTCTGCAATCTAGATCACCAACAAAATCTAAATCAACAAAACCATGCAAATGAATCACCTTACTCATATCATAAGATCCATGATAACAAATACAATGATTAGAAGTCCCACGTAAATAACTAAAAACCCTTTTCACATAATTCCAATGTTCTTTACTAGGATTTTCCATAAATCTACTAAGAACTCCCATTGTCTGGGTAATATCAGGTCTTGTACAAATCATAGCATACATAAGGCTTCCTACAACACTAGCATATGGAACTTTATACATCTCTTCAAGTTCATCATCTATTTTAGGACATTGCTCTAGAGATAGCTTAGTGCCAACTAGAAAGGTAATACTAACTGGCTTACAATCATGCATGCTAAAATATTGCAAAATAGTCTTAACATACTTCTTTTGATTTAACCATAATTTTTTGTTAACCCGATCCCTTTTGATTTCCATACCCAAGATATATTTTGCAGCCCCTAAATCTTTCATGTCAACAGTACCAGATAATTGACTCTTAAGTTCCCTGATCATTCCCTTATCATTTCCAATAAATGGCATATCATCAACATAGAGGACAATGATTAGTAAGGGATCATCAATTAATTTAAAATAGACACAATGATCTTCTTCACTTCTAATAAAGTCATGATTCAACGCAAAAGAATCAAATTTTTGATACCGCATTCTTGGTGACTGCTTCAAACCATACAAAGATCTTTTTAACCTACAAACTAAATGTTCTTATGCCTTCACAATAAAATTATCAGGCTGTTTCATAAATATTTCCTCATCAAGATCCCCATGTAAGAAAGCGGTTTTAACATCCATTTTCTCTACTTCCAAATCAAAGCACAAGCAATAGATAAAAGGAATATAATAGAGGTTATTTTAGCCACAGGAGAAAAAATCTCACCAAAATCCACTCCCTCAATTTAAGAGTAACCTTTTGCTACTAATCAGTTATTGTACCATTCCAACTTACCATCTGCTTTAAATTTATTTTTAAACACCCATTTGCATCCAATGGCTTTCCTACCCTTAGGCAACTCAACTAGATCCCATGTGTCACATTTTTCAAAGGCCTTTATTTCATCTTTCATTGCTTTTAACCAATAATCATGCTCATCTAAAGATAAGGCCTCTTTCATAGATCTAGGTTCATTGTCAGTACAAGATAAAGCAAAAACACAACAAAAATCAGATGGACTATATCCATACCTATCAATAGGTTTACGTTGTCTAGTGGATTTTCTTAGAGGTGTAACAAGATGCTCAAGTTGTTCCTCTTCAGAATTCTCTCCTAATCCTTCATCTTCACCTTCATGTTCATCATGTTGGTCAACATGTGCCTCTTCTTGTGGTTGATCCACATGTGCATATTCTTGTGGTTGTTCTACCTGTGTATCTTTCTGTAGTTCAACCTTAATATCAAAATGCACTATTTTGTTAGGCTTTACATGAGGTTGTTCATCATTTTTAAATTCCTTAAGCTCCCTAAAAATTACATCCTTAGAATATATCATTTTCATTGCTACAGGATCCCAAAGCTTATAACTCTTAGTATTATTTCCATAACCCACAAAAACACATTTTTTAGCTTTGAAGTCAAGCTTAGAACATTTTTCTTTAGGAGCATGAAAATATGCCTCACTAGCAAAAAATATAACATGAAAAACTGATGGTCTTTTACCTGTCCATACCTCATAGGGAGTTTTATCAACAAGAGCAGAAGTAGGTGACCTATTAACTAGATAAAAAGCAGTGTGAAATGCTTCAGCCCAAAAGCGTTATTCAGGCTTTGCACTACTCAACATGCTTTTGGCTCTATCCATTAAAGTCCTATTCATCCTCTCTACCACTCCATTTTATTGTGGAGTATACGGGGTTGTTTTTTGCCTAATAATTCTTGCATGCTTACAATAATCATCAAAGCCCCTAGAGCAATAGTCACCACCATTATCCATTCTTAAAACCTTTACTTTTTTATCTGTTTGTTTCTCAACAAGTGATTTAAATTCTTTAAATATAGAAAAAACAACAGATTTCTCCTTCAAAAAGTAAACCCATGAATATCTAGAATAATCATCAATAAAAGAAACATAGTAGCGAGACTTTCCAATAGATGGCATATCCATAGGACCAAAGACATCACTATGAATTACCTCCAAAATTTGTTTAGCTCTAGTACTTCCAGATTTAAATGAAACTCTATGTTGTTTTCCATACACATAGTGTTCACAAAAATCAAATCAGCAAAGTAACTTGACAAACCATCAACCATATTTTTATTTATGATATTTTTGAGACCCTTTTCACCAATACCACCCATCCTATGGTGCCATAAATTACATGATATAGAGTTATCAGTAACATTAATAGAGTTATATAAAGTAGAAGCATCAAGTCTAAATAGGGTGCCACACCTATTACCCTTAGCTAAAACCAAATCCCCTCTGATTAACTTGCAACCACTCTTTTCAAAAGTAACATACACTCCTGAATCATTCATTTTAGATACAAAAATTAAATTTCTAGCTAAACCAAGAATGCACAATACATCTTTAAGGGTTTTAACCCTTCCATCATTGAAGATCAATTTTACCTCTCCTCGACCTACAATTTCTCATGTGATATTATCCCCAAGGAAAACTTTCCCACCATCATAAGTTGAATATGCTGAAAACCATTCCTTGTGAGGATTCATGTGGTAGGAAGCACCTAAATCTATTAACCAAGAGTCATCATAAGTCATATTACCAGAAATAATAAAAGCATCAGTAGCTTCATCATCAGAGGATTTATTTGTAGAGGAATCGTCATTATTTTTCTTTTTATTCTTATATTCCCTTTTGAGATTCCCCCGTTTACCATATTTCCAACACCTCAATCTACTCTTACCAGGTGATTTTGACCTTCCTTTAGACTTAGAACGATCCTTAGACTTGTCATTTTCACCTTTCTTTTTTCTTTACCTTTCTCCTTAGATCTAACTCATACATGCAATGCATCTTTAGACCCCTCTGAATTCTTTCTCCTAATTTCCTCTTAAAGTAGAGTGGCAACGAGGGCATCCAACTTCAAATCATCTGAAAAAGAACCATTGATTGCAATAATAAGGTTGTGCGAGGATTCAAGTAGTGAACATAATAATAAAATGCATTTATCCTCTTCATCTATCTTTATATGCATTAGTCTCATTCGATACATTCAATAGAACATAATCAGATAAACACAAACAAATAATGTCGTGAGCCTTTTTATCTGACTTAATCTAGTCTTCATCTGACATAGTTTCCGGTTTCTTCTCTTTATTAAAATCAACCCATTCATCTCTTGCTTCCAAGAGATCCTCCATCTTTAACTTTCAAAGCTCATACCTAGTACTGTTGAACTTCTCAATGTCCAGCCGAGATGAGCCAACCATGATCTCTTATCACGTTGAATCTGAAACTGCAAGAAAAAAAAATACACTCCCATTGCAGCAAACAACCTAATCAAATAGTCTAAGAAAGGCGTCCCCTTATCTAATCAAGCCAACTTGGCTCTGATACCAAATGTTGAAAAATGGGATAAAACTTGCCATAAAAATATGTTGATAATTTTATGCATCCAAATTAACAAACTAATAAATCATAGCTGAAACAAGATTACAAAAGATATTCAAACCATAACACAAGAATTATGTGGAGAAACCCTTGCGAGAAAAAAGTCCACACCCAAATAGATCCAAAACTTGTATTAATCCTTCAAACAAGTTACATCAATACAACTTCTCCCTCTAAATCACTACACCACTTCATGGCTTCAATAACCTGCAACTTAACATGTTTTCTCTTCAGCTCAAGCACTAAATATATAGGCATGAGAGAAAACATAAATCAAGAATGGTTTCCAAAACCATTTTAGTCATAGGTCACAAAGAAAAGAAACTTTCTCTTCCAACTTGTGATTTTATTCATTTTTTAGTAATGTGCACATGCAACTAAAAAAAGTCTATTTTTTCCTTTTTCCAAACTCACATTTATCTTCCCCTTTTTTCATGCTTTTTCTAATTTGACAATTAAAACACTTTGCAAGTTGTCATAGTTGCATTTAGAAACTTTCATGACAACTAAAATATAATTACAAATTGCCATTTAATAATTAAAGAACAAAGCAAGGTTGAGACATTTTCTCAACAATTACCCATATCCATAGGTCGAGTCATAGATAACTTTACCTTTGACATAACCAATGTGTGTATTAGTAGTGATGACAAGGATACCATAACCGACTTACCTATTCTTTTTCAAGACTCCTCCCTACTCATGATTAGTGCCTCATCCATTGATTCAAACCGCCAAACTCACAAAATAAACATAGTTAATCCCCAACTCATTGACTACGACCAACAAGGACCGTCGATTCTAAACACATTCAAAAATGATGAGGCTATCTCGGAGTTCATGGGATTAAGGGATATAATACCATGTGGAGATCATAAAGATGGAATCAACATCACACTGAACACATAGGCTTATTACGGGGAGATGATTGAGTCCTTCAATCACAAAAGTGAACAATTGAGAAAAATCTCAAGGTCATTGAGTTAAAACCACACTGTGGCACTCTCTAACCATGAAATAGTAAAAAAAAAGGACGCATCCAACGGTGAAAACCTCTTTGAGGTGCCGTAGGATGAAGGATTCAATATCCCCCCCCACTTCTCTTCATCAAGAAAAATTAGTAGTCCTAGCATAATAGTGTAACCCTATCAATCTAGGAATAGAGGAGCTACCGCACATCACCTTCTACGTTGAGTCACTTCTCATGGAAGAACAAGAAATTTTGGCTGCATTCTTAAAAGAAATAAAAGTAAACTTTGCATGGACCTACGCTGACATGCCAGGTCTCAATCCAGAAGTCATGGTTCATCATTTAGTTGTCTATCCAGGGGAAGCTAGTAAGACAAAAGTTGAGAAAGATGCACCCCCAAATAGCCTTGTTAGTCAAAGTGGAATTGAAAAATTTGTTGGATGTAGGATTCATAAGGCCAATCGATTATCCTGAATGGGTGTCAAATCTTGTACCTATTCCAAAACCAAATGGGGGAAGCCACATCTGCTCCGACTTCAGAGACTTAAATAAAGTGTTTCCTAAGGATGACTTTCCGCTACCAAACATCAACCTGATAGTGGATATGATGGCCAAACATGAGATGCTATCACTAATGGACAAGTTTTCTAGATATAATCAAATTATGATAGAAAAGGAGGATCAACACAAGACAATGTTCACATGTCCATCAGGGACCTATTGCCCCAGAACATGATGCCTTTTGGGTGAAAGAATGTAGGTGCAACATACCAAAGAGCCATGACACTGATCTTTCACGACATGATTGATAAGACAATATAATACTACGTAGATGACATATTGGCTAAATCTAGAAAAAGATAGGACCACATAGCAGCCTTGAACTCTATTTTTGATAGATTGGTAAAATATAAGGTTCATCTCAATCCAAAGAAATGCATCTTTGGGGTGCAATCAGGCAAGCTCCTGGGATATATAGTGTCAATGAGAGGAATCAAGGTGGATCCCTCCAAGTTCAAGGGGATCCTCGATATGGAAGCACCCAGGACACTAAAATAGTTGAGAGGTATACAAGGCAGGCTCTAGTCCATCCGTTGATTCATAGCACAACTGGCTGATAAACAAATCCCATTATCTCATCTACTCCACAAGGGGTAGCATACAAATGGGATGACAAATGTGACCAGGCATTTAACAAAATCAAAGAATACTTACTCACGCCACTAGTTCTAATGCTGCCAATCCTAAGAAAGCCACTGATCCTATACATTTCAGGAACAATGGCAGCTCTTTGTGATCTATTAGCTCAACGTGATGAAAATGGAAGAGAGAGAGGAATATATTATATCAAGAGAACTATGGTGGGACACGAGCTGGACTATACTCCTATTGAAAAATCTTGTCTGGTAGTTGTATTTGTAGCCCAAAAATTTAGACACTATATGTTGGCTCATCAAATCAAGTTGATCCTGAACATAGATCCTCTCAAGTACCTACTTTCTAAAGCCACTCTCATAGGGAGAACAACCAAGTGGGTCATGATATTGAAAAAACACGACATTGAGTATGTGGAGTGCAAGGCCATGAAGGGACAAACAGTTGTAGATCAACTAGAAGAGGCTCCTATATATGCAAAAAACCCACTCATTTTAGAGTTCCCTGACGAATCAATTTTCAGCCTAAGTGTTGCAGACCACTGGAAGATGTATTTTGATGGAACCTACATGCAACATGGGTCAGGAGTAGGAATTTTCTTCATAAATCCCCAAGGAGACTACATACCCAAATCTTACGAGTTGTTATTCCCATGCACAAATAACATAGCAGAGTATGAAGCTCTCGTCATAGGCTTAAGGATTGCAGTACAATGGCATATTATGGATCTAAAGCTATATGGGGATTCTCAGCTCATAATCAATCAGGTAAAAAATGAATATCAGACAAAGGATGACAAAGTAACTCCATACAAGAAGTTGGTTGAGAGCCTCAAAGATTCATTCATTGATATCACATTTGAATAGCTACCTAGAGAAAATAACATAGTAGCGGATGCAATGGCGACAATTGGATCACTCTTGGAAATCCAACACAACGTCCCAAAGCAAGAATTCCTTGTAGAGCAGCTTCTCGTACTAGCATTCAAGGTACCAGAGTCTAAATTCGTGTGTGAACTCATTGGTCCTGGTGATCCCTAGTATCATGACATTTACACCTACTTAAGAATAGGAGTCTTTCCTTCTGATATAACACCAAACCTTAAACGAGCCTTCATCAAAAATTCAACCTGTTTTGTCATCCTAGGAGAAACCCTTTATCGTAGGAGCATTAAAGGAACCCTATTGCATTGCTTGAACACTAAGGAAGCCCCGATTGCATTAACTGAGATACACAACAAAATTTATAGATCCCACTCGAGTGGTATGACCTTGGCAAAGAAGTTGTTGAGAACTGGATACTACTGGCCCACAATGGAGCGGGACGCACATGACTTCATCAGAAGATGTTTAAAATTTTAGTAGCATGGGGACCTCAACCATGTAATAGCTCAAGAGCTTCATCCTATTGTTACACCTTGGCCCTTTTCACAATGGGGGCTCGATGTCATCGAAAAAATCACACCCACCTCATCCAATGGCCACAAATTCATCATCACCGCCACATAGTACTTTACAAAGTGAGTCTAAGCCATTCCCATGACCTACATAATGGGAAAACAGATACCCAAGTTCATCCTAAACTACCTCATTTGTCGGTACGGTGTCCCCCAAGCTATTATCTCAAATAATGGGACACCTTTCAAAAACCAAGATGTTCGTGACTTATGTGAAAAATTCAATATCCAACATTGCTTTTCCACTTCGTACTATCCTCACGCCAATGGCCAAACAAAAGCTACCAACAAAACCATCTTGAAAATCCTTAAGAAGACAGTCAATGACATTGGTCATGACTAGCATCTACAGCTAAATCCTGCCTTATGGGCTTATCGCACCAGCATCTGCACACCAATAGGTGCCGCCCCATTCTCCCTAGTCTATGGATCAAAAGCCATCCTACCTATTGAGATCAAGCTCCCATCCCTGAGAATATCACTGCAAAATCTCTTCAAAGATGAAGAATATAGGGTCTCATGATTGAATGAGCTAGAGTTACTAGATGAACAATGTATGGATTCCCTAAACCATCTACAGGTGTATCAAAACTGACTTAAGCGGAGTTATAACAAGAAGATCAGGATTCAAACCTTCCAAGTCGACGAACTTGTGCTAAAGGAGAACCAAAAGAATGTGCCAAACCCATAAAGCAAAGGAAAATTTGAGCCCAACTGGTTGGGACCTTTCGTCATCATGGAAAGCTATAAATCAGGGGCATATTAGTTATCAACACCAGAAGGTGAACCCCTACAGAAGCCCATGAACAACTCCCATCTCAACAAGTTTTATGCCTAAAATCTTACAAGGTATAGAACCAAAACAATACAAAAAAATCAGAAAATGTCCTTAAAAAATGGTCACCTAGATGAAAACTTGGTAAGCAGGCATCTTTGTGACAACAAAAAAATCCAAAAATACAAAAATCCAAAAAAATCAGAAAAAGGATTGAAAACAGTTAAGAAAAAAATTGTCCTCTAGTGAAAACCACTTCGGTGGAGCTTTGGACAAGTACCTTGGTGAAAATATAGAAAATAGGCACCAAGAGTAAATAAAGCACTCTCCATCCACTAGGATCTTCATGACTCACTTATCCATTGCATTCCATCTATCCTTCCACCATCTGTTTGCATCTGTACCATAGCTTGATCTTGTGCTCGTATCATGTTCCACCATAGTACTACTTGGCATATTCCCAAGGTCAGTTTGTCTTGCCTGTATCGAAGTATTCTATCACATTATGGTGGGGGCATGTTCATGTACTAACATCAGATTAGATTCGTGTATATTCTTGTGATCTTCTTTAAACATCAAAAATCTAAAAACATTCAAAAAATCCATCAAAAATCCAAAAACATTCAGAAAATCGATCAAAAATCCAAAAACATTTAGAAAATCAAAAATAAAAAAAAATTTGAAAATCCATCAAAAATCCAAAGACATTCAAAAAATCAAAAATCCAAAAACATTCAAAAAATCCATCAAAAATCCAAAAACATTTAGAAAAACAAAAAAGCCAAAAACATCCAAATCATATCAAAATCCAAAATAGATCAAAACTCTGAAAAATCAGAAATAGAGTCATCCAACCGAACTACATCTTCTCTGAGCTTGAATGTAGGAAAGGTTGATCTTTGATCATCCCCCGAGACATTTTAGGTCAGTCCTTTAGGCGATCGTCGCAATGGCAATCTGTTTGCCCATCTATCTCATCATTGAATCAAGTTTTTTGTCAGTCGAACTACATGGTCTCTGTGTATATAATGTAGGCAAAGCTAATTTTTTGATCAGCTCCCAAGACCCCTAGGATAGGTCTTTAAGTTAGTCTCTTGGTTCAATCTCGAAAATACCAAACAAGCTGAAAAATTCGAAAATCAAAATAGCCTCAAAATATTTCAAAATACCGAAAACATTCAAATATTTGAAAAAACCCAAAGCGATGCATTTGTCTCATCTCTCTTTGACCTGCGATAATCATCATTCCTAATAAATCAATTGTCACCTTCATCCTTTGGTTAGTCAATCAGAAGCAAGTCTAGGAGGTTCAGAAGTGAATGCCTAATCATCAATGTGTTAAGCCTAGGTCAGTAAGTCAGCAAGTTGATCAACTCAGAGTATCAATAGCTTATCATCCAATCAAAATCTCATTATCACCTAATCACAACATGTCCTAGGAATGCGACCTTCCTCCGATGGACATTAACATCAGGCAACATTGTAGTTTAGTCTTGGCTAACAATACAAAGAACATTAGCTTGCTTGTTTACTTTATCTTTGTTTTGGATTTATCTTATTGCGCTCATTCCAATGACCTCTCGATGATGTCTAAACATAAAGATATAGAGAGCAAGGAATGGGGCAAAAATCACTATCTTTTTGTCTATTATGCTTGTTGGATGTTCTTGTAAAATAACTTCATCATGCATGTTTTGTTTTGTTTGTAGGGAGGATGTTTTAGGTGTCAAGTGTTGACCACATAAGAATGCTTGCCTTTTTATGTTTTGGTCTGATATGTTTATAATATCTGAACTACATTCTAAATAAGGTTTCATTTGTCAAGTCAAAGTCCATAACACTAGGTGCAATGCCATCCTGGTTCTTTATACCTTGATGTATCATATCTATGTGTGTTATCAAACATAAGGAAAGTTATGCTCTTTATCTCTCCCATCCCTGGATAAGAAATACATCATCATCATTCATCATCATATCTAATAAAGTCTCGATGACTAATGGACTTGTTGGACTTTTTCATCTTCTTGGATTTAGGGTTGATCCCTCTCATTATTCTATTCTCTTTCACACTAATATAAGTATCACTGCATCAATTTATCCATCCTGCATTTTCACTCTCATCCTCCATAATCACGCCATATCATCATAGGACAACATCATCCATCTCATCCATCTAACATCTCATTTGCATCATCATTTAAGTTGTTTGAAATAATATAGATTTTTAATTCTAAGCATCTTAAGAACATCTCATAATCATTATCATATATATCTGATAGTCTAACCTTCCATACATCCATTTTTAACCTCTTTATCACGAGATTGACCTCAAATTGAACTTATCGCTCAATCTCTCAAAGGGGCATTGTACTAACGTACTTCTTTCTACTGGGGCATCTAAAAAAATAAGAATAATAATTAATTTCGATCTCGGCGGCATCATTTTTTGAAGCAATGCAACAAGTACATTGCTTCAAAGAGAGGCAAAATGTAGACATGCAAAATTAACATCATATTTAATCATATTCTCCTTAATTAAATAAATCATTTATTTAATTAATCTCCTAAAGTCCTCCATTTAAATTAAATAAATTCATCTTTAATGCTAATATCATCGCCTTTAGCTAAATAAATCAAAATATTTATTTAACTATGTCTAAACCATTTTCCATTTCCTTTTGATTTATTTTAATCAGTAAATCTAAATCAAATAGATCAAATCATCTAATCCCTCACTAAATTAATCAAATCCTGATTAATTAATCTAAACTCATGTCACATCCTCTAGTTTTTCCCACTTGCACAAATAAATCATTTAATTGATTTATTAAATCTTTTAATTTCCCTCAACATGGCATCTTTAGGGAATATTCCTCCAATTTAAATTTCCCTCTCAAATGACTTGTCCCTTCCAACATAGCATTAAATCCCCTATTACATGTCCCCCACTTGGCATTTAAGACCCCTTTCTTTTCTCCTTCTAAGAAACCAACTTTCAAAATTCCACCTAATAACATTTATTGTGCACAATCACCAAAATGTGCTCAACCTTCCTCCATTCACATCTTGACAAGTGGCACTTGGCTATTGGATGTTGAATTATCCCACATTGCTCCATTTTTCTTATTCTTCCATTCTTGAAATCTATAAATAAGAGGATTTTCTCCTCATTTGATCATCCACAAAATTGAGTAAACTTACTATACTCAACTTCATCCTCAACCATATATGTTTTCATCCATTCAATTTCTTAAATAGGTTATGCAAGTTTTTCATCATGGAGCTTGATTGAATTTGCATCAAAGTGGATCACTTATCAACATTGCATCATAGGAGTTGGGAAAAGGTCAATTTATTCACATAATTGGCATCAATTCCCCCATGGGATTGAGTATTTTCATGCTTAATTAAGATTGCATTTATCTTCCATGTTTTGTTCTCCATTTTCCTATTATTGAGCATTGTTAATGAATTTCATGGGGAATCTTGATTCTCACTTGCATATGAACCTAACTATGTGTTTGTTTGATGTGTTTGTGCATGTCTAGGATTGGGGTTCACATAATGGTGCTAGAAGGAGGGCCTTTTAGATATATTTTAAATACTCTTTATATTCGACTTTCAATCATTCATTTACATTTAGTTGGATATTTGTTGCCTAAACTATGATTTTTTGTTCAATTTGTTGAAAGTTTTGACTGACTTGTATAAATTTGACGATAAGTAACTCCGTTTGAAATTTATGCAGTCATTCTCAATATAGGGGAGAATTTTTTTTTATTTAAAATCTAGGATTCATGCATTAATATCGATTCATGTATTAAGATTTGAATTCTCTTATGCATGTTCCTGATTAAAAAGTCCCTCATTTATTTGTCATTTCAGAAATGTTATGTAAGCTTATTGTTTTCTTGTCAAATCTTTCCTTGGTGATTCCTTCTTGCCAATCTTGAGCAACGTCTACAGTCCTTGTAGAAAATATTCAGAAGAGTGGAGAAATCAATATTCTTGAGCAACGTCTGAACAAGCATCTACATACTCTTTTCTCATCGACCTGCAATCTAGTTTTTCATCACTTGGCAACCGGCTCCACTCCAAATACAAGATCAATTACCAATTCTACCATTTTTTCCCCAACGGAAAAGTTCAGTATCTCCACCCCAAGGATGGTGTTTAACATGAGAAGGCTAACCTTGGGCGTAAGGGCATTGGGCAGAATATGCACAGAATATGCGTTGGGAAGAATATGCGTCTGGGCTGCTCTTTGGTTTTTGAGTCTGGTTTTTTTTCTATGATGATGTTTGTAGTTGCGTGGATGCCTCCCCAACCACATTAATGTTCATTAATAAGTGATAATTTTGATGTTGTATGGCTTGAAATGCCAACTAGCTTTCAAAAGCATTGGAGGTGGGTCCCTGACATGAGCACATTTCGAAGAGGCATTATGTCAAAAAAGAGTTCATGCACCCTCTCTATGATCCCTTTTGTTTGCCAACTTTACACTTGCCATTTGCACTAGTTTGAAATTCTTTAAATAAGCATTATGATGGCAGCTTTACATCTAATAACTACATTAGTTTAAAATATTTCAAAGGAGCCTTTATTCACTGTTTCTTCTATTTCACACACCTGTCAATTCCATTTGCTTAAGAACATTTCTAAAGTATTTCCAACATATCCATTACTTTATATGTATCATGCAGTCAACCAAATTTTTTTTTTGAAAACCACGTCCAAACACCTCTAATCCACATGACAGCTTCGACATTTGTTAATAGTAATGAATTTTTAATTATTTCTACACATTTATATTGTAGGGAGTAAAGTTAGCTCTACAGTATGGATAGTAATTGTGGTTATGGGAGCCACTATTGTCATTGCTATCCTAAATCACTGTTTGTTTTGCAGGAAATGAATTCAAAGAGTAAATTAAATATTTAATTGCTTGGCAGCCGTAATAAATACTTCTCTGCATTTAGTTTCAACAATATCTTTAATCTTTTATGTTTCCACATGGTAATCAATGAGCTATATTAAAAAGGTAGAGAGAATATTTAAAGCGTGTGAGCAACCAGTCTAAAGCTACTTCAAACTCAGGAAAAAACTTACAATGGCACGTAGGGTCATCTAGTTTCCTTTATAACAAAGCAATAATGCTCTTTAGTGGAGTGTTGATAGGTGGTTGTCGAAGTATGATAAAGAGATTTTTATTTTTAGAAAAAAGATATTCGACTGACTGTACTCATACTCATTAAAGGTGGAAAGGAGTTACTTTATCTGAACTTTCTTTTCAGCCTTGGAAGTCTTTTTCTTTTTTGCGGGATGGATATGGTGGGATGTACTGAAGAGAGTGTTTAGATATTTATGGAGTAATTATGAGTATACCCTATAATTTCATGGTTATCCTATTGGATCTCGACATTTAGTGAGCATTCATGGATATGTGTATTTTGATTGGGTAGGTGACACTGACAACAAAAGATCCACTAGTGGATATGTTTTCACAATACCTGGTGGTGCTATAAGTTGGATGAGCAAACGATAGGTTATAGTCATTTTTTCCACTATAAAAAAAGAGTACATGGAAAGTACTCATGCTTTCAAAGAATCCATTTAGTTTAAGAGACTATGTTCAGATATTGGTTTGGATGTAGGATAAATTAGTATCTATTGTGACAACCAAAGTGTTGTTTATTTAGTGAAATATCTCTTTCCATGCTAGAACAAAGTGCATTGATATATAATTTCATTTTATTCGTGATATGGTGGAATATGGAAAGGTGAACTTGGAAATGGTGGACACTTTGGTGAATGTTGTAGATGCATTGATGAAGCTAGTGAGCACAAAGAAGTTCAAATGGTGTGTCGGTTCTATAGGCCTTGTGGCCTAAGTTGTTATATAGTGATGCATATAAGGTCTTCAACAAGTGCCCAAGAAAATGTAGGGATTAAGGTGTCTCAACCTTAGTGGATCCCATGTTAAAAATAATTTTTTTGTTACCTTTATTTTGTTGATTTTATTTATTAAATGTAAAAATATATATTTTTGAATTGCTAAGACACTTTGTGGGACTCAACGGATAGTTGGCTTCCGACATGCAAGGTGCAAGGAGAGAAAGTGGCACTTCTCACATTGGCGATCATTTGAGAAGAGGAAAATATTAAAACCTCTAGAATGTGCACCATGTTGATATATGATATTCTATTTTTTAAGTTAGCATGCAATGGGGCCCTCTTGTGAGCATATTCCTTCTTCAAAAAAGTAGAAGCATTGGAGAGTGACACTTGTTATCTAGGTGCTCATTCTAGCATTATGTACTGTGAATTCCTCAAGGAGGTGCCCCATGATGCCATGTGTCATTGGTTTGACTTGTTGACTAATTCTTGAAGATGAATGTTGTTAAACAGGGACTAAGTTGTCACTGGGAGTGATTAGGAGTCAAGGGTGATTTCTAATTTGGTAGTTGACTTGATTTTCTATATAAGATGCCTAGTATGTGAGGTTAATTGAATTTTGGGAGTTGCATGCCTTGAATGTGTTTGCATGTTGTTGCATGTGGTTGCATGTTGTTGCATGTTGAGTCTATAGGTTGTTCTTCAGGTCACTTGTGGCTTGTGCATGTTGTCAATTTTAATTTTCATGCATGCAGAGGGTGCGAGATTGCTACATGGCAATTTTGGACTACCATGTATGAGTTAAATAAATATATATATTCATTAGTACATTCTAAGATTATATTATAATTTTTGAAATGTCATTATGCTACCGGATTCACTCTAGAATCATGTATCATAGTGTAGTAGCACTTCCTTGAGCATAGATTCTGGAAGAGAAAGGGTTTTCCCATGTAAATTTTGTGTCTTATGGTTTATTGCTTAAATATAAAAATAACTAAATATATGTGCAATCTTAACTAAAACTATAAATTGTTAAAATATTTGAAACAAATTTTTGCAACCCTCTCCTAAATATTTGCATTAGGAAGGTTGTTTCCACACTCTTCTTTCCTTTCAATTTTTGTCCTCCAAAAATAAACAAAATTAAATTTTAAGATTAACAACTTGTACATGTGGTGGTTGAAGAAAATAAATAAATAAGACTTAGATATCATGCCACTCCATCATTTCATTATGTTTTGAAGTATATATCTTATTGAATATTTTAATGTTACTACATTTAATTTTGAAGCTAGATTTTTATCTCTTGAACTTTAGATCAAGGTAACAAGATTTTAGTCAATTCTCACTAGTACATCCTCTTGACTATTTCAAGGTGATGATTGTTTGAGTGAGAAAAATAAAATTATATAATTTTTTTAAATGAAATTTTTGGGGAGATGGTTATCATCACTTAAAAAGTGTGTTCAAGGTTCATTAGAGGAAGAAGCCTTATAATAGACCTTTTGATCTAAAATTAACTAAATTAATTGAAACAAAAATTCTTTATGTATGATTTTGTTTGACAATTAAAGGTTGATATAAAATCTGATTGTAACCTCTTTTAGAATAAATATTTCATTTAATTGACATTGTGATCCAATACAAGATTGATCAACATCATTCTTTTATATTTTATATTAAATTTATTTATTTTGTGAAGATACAAAACTTTACTCATAATTTTTTAATATTCTTTTACTTTCAGTTATTTCAATTCGTTTTATATTTTTATTCTTATTCTATGGAACAAATTCACTAACTAAAAAACATAATTCTTAAACATAATATTTTTGGTATAGTAAACATAAAAGTTTGATCTTAGGTAAGTTGTAGAATCAAAAGTCTTTGTCAATTTATTGACCTTATGGAATTTAAAATGTTACGTGGTGGTAGTAGTACAGAATCTGATGCATAAACATTGCAGGAGTATTATATGATGCATAAACTATAATATCGAATCTGAGAAATAAAATACTAGTATAGGAATATATGATGCACATGCCAACTATACAGGTGTACCTACTATCAAACATTACAGATATAATGTTTTTATTAGCATAGAGCCTTGGATAAAAATAGAGGGAGTACACATTTCTATTGTAGAATCACTCGTTAGAAACATTTGAAGTCAATTTCATAACACTTACAGTGGCAGGACTATCAAAATAATTAGCTGAAAATCATAACCAATCTTGCAAAGTAATCTGATTGTCGTAAAATATCAGTGATGAGGATGACTTATCGAATAAACAATAATAGAATAATATTGTTTCTTTGGTTTCGTGAAAATTATAATAATATTATTTCTTTGGTTTCGTGAAAATTCATCGTGGGAAATTCACCATCAGCAATACCGTAAGAAAATTCATCATCATGACAAATTCATCGCAAGAAAAATTCATCACATTAACATTTTAAATATATATTTCGAAGACTTTCAAATTTATTTTGTAAAAGAATAATTTTCACAACATTAAAAATGTTAATATGATGAATTTTCTATCATAATAAATTGCTTGCCAAGAATTTGTCATGATGATGATTTTTTTTACAGTGAATTGCATAAGAAGTTAGAAATTCTCCTTGGCATTGTATCCTAGTATCCAATCTTTTCTTGTGGAAGCAAAAATGGTAACGACATAACTTAAGAATACCTTTCATTAGCATAATATGTTTCACGATTGTCTGAAGATAGGTTTTCGCTGCTAGAATAGTTGATCAAGGGTCTCTGCTAGTGAAGATCCCCAATGATCAAAAGAGAGAAACAAAAGCAAAATAGTGTATATCATATCCCTCAAGAATTATATTGTGTAAGGTATCTAGCTTTACTTTGATTGGTGAAGATCTGATTTGTTCTACAATCCAGGTTAAACTTTTTGGTAATAATATGCAATTCATTTTATGCACTTGAAAGGCTATTTAGTCTCTTTTTTAACAGATTTGACTTTGTGTCCTTACGAACGGTATAACATTTTGAAGATATCAAATGAAATTACTGACTTCTGCAATTACCCCACACCTGTCAATGCCATATAGGAGAGATCACACAAACATAGAGGGATGTGGAGGCAAAGACCAAGATATATCAACTGTCACCACAGATCAGAGCTCCTTGATTTAATCTAGTTTGGACTTTAGTATGCACTTTAATTTCTGTGTTTTTAACTTTGGCTCTCCATTATTGAATTGAGTTTCATCTGACACTTTGTATCTTCTTTTTTCTTAATAAAATTTAGTGGCACAACCACTTTTATTAAATAAATAAAAATATACAATCTAACAGATGATCAAATATGATGGAAGCAAAGCAACACTTCAATCTGCAGAAAACTTCAGAGAAATGACTTTTAAGATACATATACAGCTATTATTAAATATCAAATTGTTCAAACGTAGGTAAGGTATATAAATGATAACTAGGAGGCATTTTCTCCAGTATATTATAATAGATGTTTCATCATGCTTCATATAAATGTTATTCATTGTTTTTTATTAAGTAAAAGATGAGACAAAACAAATCCCTTAAACAGTTTCATGTTTAAATACAGTTAACTCTAACATGCTAATGCAAAACTCTACTGTGAGCTCATACAAACTCAACCCAAAAAACAAATGATTTAGTTGGACTAAAAGGTATTATCAGAATTAAGAAATTACCAGATCTGGTCTCTGGGGGCTTTGATCTAACTGAATCCATAGCTTCTTCCAATCTTCTACGTTTATAGAGCTTATCGTTGCATCTCCTATTTCTAAACCAATAGAACACATTCTTTGCTTGTATATCTCCATATCTTCTCAGACAATTAGTAATATCATATATCTGCTCTTCGTTTGGATTCCAAACAGATTTACAGTACAGTCCTTCCAATATTTCCAGTTGCATTGGAGTTGCCTTCCATCTTAGAGTAGCCAACTTTGCTGAACTTAATGCCATTATTGGGTAAACAAAGAAAACTAACACAATTATTGAGTGTGTACTGTGATAAACGAACACCCGAAAACAAATACAAGACTATCAAGGCGAGATTTGTTGTCTCAAGGCTTCTCTATTCACGTTTTTCATTGAAAAAAATAAAATTGTACAATGAATTTGTTGTCCTCGTACGGAGATTTCAAAGAAAATAGTACGGTAAATTGTTCGAAAGAGTGGGCATCCCTAATGGAAGGCAGGCAATGGCCAATGTTATTCTAATTTTTTTGACAATAACTTGGTGAGGGAATAGTTAAGATCGAAAAAATTGAAATGTTTTAAGATAAAGAAGTTGTGCTACAGCTGTTTTATGGACAAGGCGAAACATAGAAGATTGTAATGTCAATAACAAGGACGCTAATAGGAACAAAATAATTTTAAAGTCATCTCCATCATATACATATATATTGATGTAAAGGCATATTACAGCACTGCCTATCTCTCTATATATATTTTTAGGATTTTGTGGTTTATATTTTATTGTTTTATGGTAGGAGACAATTTCTATTTTTTATATATATGTTTTTTTATTTTGATATTAAATTAATTTTTTAAAGTTAATTAGTTTTCTAAAAATTAAGAAGTAAGAGTGTACATGAGAAAAGGTTAGTTGATGTAATTTTGTTAAAAGAAATTGTACATATATTCTTACAATTGTAAAGGGATTATCCTTTTAGTGAGTTGTCGAAAAGTTTTTTTTGTGATTATAGGGAAAAAGTTGTGAATCTCTAGAATTTATAGGTTGTAGTGTGATTATGTGTGCATGTGGATGTGGGAGAGAAGGATAGATGTATTAAACAAAAGGAAATTATGTCTGTGGGATATCATTAAATTTTATATTCATAGAGTAGCAAAAAGGATATCATGTAAATAGTCTTTTAGAAAGATTGAAAGAAACTAAATCATTATTTGATGCATTAGAGACCATGCAATTCAAATAATAAATCGTAAGTAAAGTTAAATATAATGAAGAATGTCATGTAAATGCAATGGAGAAGGATGAAGAAAATGACTTGTAGGATGAAAGATATTTTGAATAATACTACACAAAAAAAGGAAGATTTGGGTGTCTAGAACATGAAATAGAGAGGCCTAGAAAGAAGGAAATCCTCTTAGAAGAGAATGGTGGGTGGAGAAATGATAAATAATTTTTTTTGCAGCATTTAGTATAGATTTTATAGAAAGGGGAGTATGTGGGAGAAGCCCATGCATGTTTTAAAAATGCGAGAAAAGAAATAAAATAATAAGTTGAAAGAGAAGAAAAAAGAGGTAAAGGAAATGGAAGTAGTTAAAATAGATTGTAGATTTGATAAAAATATTTTAGAAAAAAAATAATAAAGAGGGGCTAAAAAATGTAGTGGAAATGTGTGAATTTAAAGAAGATAAAGAAGGTAATTTAATGTTACAAATTATAATAGTAGATAGAAAATGAATTTAGCTACACCAAGTAGATGATAGAGAAAAAGAAGAAAGAGATGGAATAGTTTTTTAATTATTTGTTTAAATTGAGAAGATTGTAAGTGGAGGAAGAGTATAAGAAATTGTATTTGAGAAGATTATAGAACAAGAGAAAATAAACAATGGTAATGTTAAATTTTTTATTGTGTATAACAATTTTTTTTTTTTTTAGGAAATGAAGAAGATGCAATAGATTAGAAGTTGATTGATAATAAAATTAATGAAGATTAGATTAGAAAAGTAGATAGGTTATTTCAAGGAGAATTTTTAGATGGACCTAGGATATTGATGGAGGAGAAATATATTATTTCACATAATGAAGATGGAAAATGGGAAATGTTAAGTCCCATAAATTTTCTAAGATAGATTTATGTAAAGGTAAAGAAGAAGATAAAACAATAATTCACGTAGATGGAATTGAAATATATATCCTCATGAAAGATGATGAAGAAGAATAAAATGAGGTTTTTAAAGTAACATGTATTTAAAAATCTATGGAAAAATTATTGAAGATTAATGATGATGTAAGAGGAGAAGTTCTTGCAATAGAGGTTAGTGAAGAGGGAAAAGTTTCCAAAGAAAAGAAGAGCATGGTTGTAGTAATATTTTTTTGTTTGAATCACATTATATTAGATTCACCAATGGACTCAAGCCTCCAAGATCACCTACAAAGACACAAGATGCCTTCTACAAGAGAACAACAAGATGAAGAGTATTTTTTTATTATGGGAACAATAGGTTTGATTAAATGACATGAAATGAACATATCATTCCTTGCTCATATAGGCGAGGTTGAGAGATACAAAAATAAGAGATTGTGGCAAGTGTCTTAATCCTATACAATAATAAAACTAATATAAAAAATATTAAATGACCTAAGACACAAGAAGTAAATGACATGTTAAGATAAGATAAGATCACATGACACCTAAGACTTATAGAAATATTCCTTAGAAAGTAAGTAAACTTTGTAAGAGATGAATATTAGCTCTATACCCATTACCACCTACAAAAACAATCAAAACCTTTTACAAGAGGGTATGGAAGAATATGAGCTTTCTTGATATTAAGACCTATCAAAATGATGATGAGGTATGAATTATGTTACATATGAGTACAATGACCTTTCCTATATAGGTAAGGTGAAGAATAGGATTAAACATGATTGTGACATGTGTCTTAATCCTATGAAATGAGATAACTAACAACCTAACAACATAGGAATCAAGCATTACAAGCTAGATAAGATAACTTCTAGAAAATTCAACTAAGACTTATAGAAAGAATCTTATATACTGAGTAAACTTAACATATGAATAAGTCCCCTAACTCCATAGCAAGGTAAATTACGAGGCATATTAATAGAAAAAGTATCCCTTTTTCTAGCATTTGAAAATAATTAACAATAAATGAACCTAATGTTGCCTTGATTTAGTGTTGTAATTTGTTTTGCACATTCACATTAAGTCTAGGGCCCTTTTTAATGATAAAATATACTTAATTTGTGCCTTATTCAGGGTTTTGTAAAGTGTTTTATTACACTTTCACATTAATCTATGGTTTCATTAATTAATTATGGTTAATTGGTCCCTTTAATTCAAATCTAAGCCTTATTAATTGAATTTTTCAAGGATCTATTATAATACCCATTAATGATATTCCATGACATTTAACTTGACAAAAATGGAGTCTTAGATATTTGTGCTAGGACCCATTCATCCAAAGTGGCCAATGTGTCCTCCTAACATAGGACAACCCTTTCCTGGCATATTTGAAATGGGTTTTTGATGTTATTTCACCCCCCCAAAGCATAGTCTTAGGAAATTATGCTAGGACCCATTCGCCCAAGGTGGCGAATGGGTCCTCCCTGCCTAGGAACCCCCTTTTTGAATTTATTTGTAGCGAGATTTTAAGCATTTTAAAATATGGATCTGATGCTGGCTTGGATTATTTGAATTTTTGGATTAATTATTATAGTATAAATATAAGGTCAAGTCATATAGTTTCATGCTATATCTTCATAAGATAATTATAGAGAACTTCAAGAGCATTTAAAATGCATTCAATCGCATATTATTGAAGTTTTATTGCAACAATTCAAGATCATATCATCATGTCAAAGGCATAGTGCATCCAAAATGCAGTTGTGCTAGTATGTTAATGCAGTATTAAAGATCCATTTTCAATAATTTATTCATATCCAATTCAAGATCTATACCTACATTCTACACAACCACTTCATATTAGTTTGCACATTTACATTCCAAGAAATCTTCCAAGGTGTCACTGTTGCATGTTTCATGCTTCATGCTTCTGTTTCATTGTTTCATCATAATATTTAATTACCTAAATGGGGTTTGACTTAGGAAAACCCCTATGATCTAACAATAAACATGTTTTTTTACTCTTGGATGTGTTTTTGTAGGCTTCTAGGTTGAAGATCAAGTGGAGAACAAGATTGAAGCAAAATTATCAAATTTGTCAAGTTGCAAAGTTTTCATCTATATAACAAGAACACAAAAACAAGGCTACATAAATTTTTAAATATTTTTGGGATCTGAGAACCAAAGAGCTTGTAGTGTAGGTATCAAGGAAAAAAACTAGAATTTAGTTTTTAGAAACCATAATAGTGACCCACTTGCCACTAAAGGAAAATGAGTCCTCAATGGCCTAAAAATAACAAGTTTTCAACAAGGTACACATTGTTTCAACCTTCCAAAACTTCACTTATTGTTGCTAAAATGGTTAGGAGTCAATTCTGATTTTTATTTAGGAATTTTTTCCCTCATATTATAGTGAAACATCCCTAAGAAAAATTGAGTTTTATCATCTTGATCAATTCATTTTGATTAAACACATTTTTCATTGTTTCATTTTGGTGAACTCGACTAATTGAACATTGTAATTTTATGGTTTTGGAGTCTTTCCTTGCATCCTAGGTTAGATCTTGCATTCATTTACATTCATTTGCATTGAATTAGATCTAATCTATGGTTTTCTACTTTGCATTCAAACTTTTTTCTCATATAGGGTTTAGAATTGCATTGTTTTGCATTCTTTAATTCTAAAAAATGCAAAAACAAAATCAGTCATCTTTCATATCATTTAGATCTCATAAATTTTCATTTGAATATCAAAACAAAATTGTAATTCAAATTATGTCTTTGCATTCATCATTTCATTACCTTTTTCAAATTGCATTTCATAGAAAATTTGCAAAAATCTAAAAGTGAAGGTTACTGAACTACATATCAGAAACTAAAACACATTGAAAAAATCTTTAAAATCAATAAAAAATAGTTAAGAAACCCTAATATAGGACTCATTTTCCCCTTGGGGTGAATGAGTCTCTTATTAGGCTTGACTTGCTTTTTTTGGCATCTGAAACTCATTAAAAATTTCTTTAAAATGAGTAGAAACATCTCAAATATTCTCATCCAAGACCCATTCACCACTAAAGATGAATGAGTCGTTGATCAGGTGTTGATTGAAATTTTCTAGAATTTGAAATCTCTATTTTAGGATTTTGTTTACTGATATTACATTTATGTTTTAATTTTTAAATTTTTTGTTTCATCAAATTCATTACATCTAGCTCAATTTTCTTCATTGAGTGCATTGTCAAAATTCAAAATTGCATTTACAAAATTTCATTTTTAATTTATGGCATTAAGTAATCATTAAATTGCATTGTTGCATTTTATTCTAGGTCATTGCATTACCTCTTTCTATTTTAGGATTGTACACTAAGTTTTTAAAATGTGTATGAGCTTTATAACTTGGCATCCTATTAGCTATAATATTTTAAGACATTAATTCAAAGCTCATGTCATGCCACGATATCTCACTCACTATGGATCTTGGATTTTCTAGCTCTCTTTCTAATAGTGTTGATAATTAACCCTCTATGGCTCATAGTTTGCATACTTCATTTCCCATGAATTCACCTCCTACAAAAAATGTGCTTAAGGGCTGATGCAAGAAGTTGGGTCCACAAAAAGCTCAAAAAGTGGAAGTGTTTTTGCTGTTTTTCAGAATTTGTCACACTTGAACTGAAAATTTGAGGCACTTACACAATGAATTTTTAGAAAAGTCAGTAATATGAAATTTAGAGATTTGAATCTAGTTTATAAATATGTAAATTATTCAAATACCCAGATTGTAGAAACTAAATTTTGATAAAGATCTATAAAAACCACTTTTTAAAAGTCCCTTTTTTTTTACCATACCATGCACATGTACGGACAACACTTTTTGAATCAAATAAAAGTATTTTACTAATTCCTTTTGGGGAAAGAGAGCTAACAACATGAAGATTGATGAGGAATTTTTTTTGTAAATTTTTGTTAAATATTTTTTTTATTATTTAATTTTTATTGGCCT
Organism: Sequoiadendron giganteum; assembly: GCA_007115665.2. NCBI lineage: Eukaryota > Viridiplantae > Streptophyta > Pinopsida > Cupressales > Cupressaceae > Sequoiadendron > Sequoiadendron giganteum. Next base: position 184,426,649 of record CM021107.1, on the reverse strand, counting down.
TAATTGTTGTTTTGAAAAATCAACGTGTACGGACAGCATAATTTGACCTAAACTAAACTTTTTTTGAATTTTTTTTTTTTCATTGTGTAAATAATTGTCTAAAGATTGATGTCATATAATTTTTTTTCTAAAAACTTTAACCAAAAAAAAGTTATTAAAAAACAAAAAAAGTCTGATATTTCAAGTTTAATGACTAGTTTGCTTTGAAATTAATTAAAAAATAGAAAATATAATCCAATCTTAATAAAAATTATATATATAAAAACTAGACATTATGTTCTGTAATGGGTTTTAATTTTATAGATTGATTCAGAAAAAAAATTCATCAACCATATTGTCAAAGTTGAACATTCTTCTTCAATCTGCCTTAGTTTTTTAGTTGCAGGTCAAAGGCTAAGGCTCGGATTGCCAAAGCTTTCCCGAACCTAAAACCAAGTCTTCAGGCGGGTTGGGAAACAAATTTTTTAATAACGCATACGCGTTATGAAACGCATACACGTTATTGAAACAAAACGCGTACGCGTTTCATAATGCATACGCGTTATTTTTTTACCCGTTAGGTAAAGGTAACGCGTATGCGTTCCTTTTTAAAAACGCGTACGCGTTCCTTTTTAAGAATGTGTACACGTTTCATAACGCGTACGCATTTCTAATATATCCGTTTATCCTGATTTGACATTTTCTGATAGAGTACGGTTTTCCTGCAATATTCTTTTTCTGCAGTACGGCCCGCAAGTTCGATTTTCTGCATTTTTTATTACAAATTTGTCTTGTGCAGGGCATATTCTATTGCAAATTGGTTGAAAAGTCAAGTGCAGGTTGAATTTTCTGAAGTGGAATCAAGTACAAGAATAATTTACAAGAAGATTCAAAAAAAAGTTTTTGGATGTATTCATGATATTTTTGTGTACTTCAAAGTTCAAAGAAGAAAGGATCTTCATAGTACAGAGTGTTATTTGAATATTTGAAGGAGATAAAAATTTGAAAATTGGTTACAAGTAAATCATTTGAACATTTTTCATCAAAAAGGGTTTTGTAACCATGGGATCAAAACAAAGACAAAGAAAAAAGTGTAGAATGTCAATGACACCCGAAGAAATTCAAGCAAATAAAGATATGGAGGCAAAAAGACAAAAAGATAGAAGAGAAAGAATTCATCAAATGAAAAATTTGGAAGCATCTACTTCAATGAATGTTGAAGAGAAAGTCATGAATGATGAAATGAATGTAGATGATGCAAATGTGGAGATGGTGAATATAGAAGAAAATACAATTATGGAGAGAAACTCAACTATGTCTTCAACTACAACTTTGAATGATATGGAAACAGTACATATGCAAATAGCTTCGGGTATGTCTTCAAATCCACCTCCCAATGATATGGAAAATGCACCTATTCAAACAATCTCTCCAGGTATTCTTTCAAACCCAAGTCTTGATAATATTGATTTTGCTTGTTTAGATGAAGCTGGATACACCATTGATGATATCAATAATTATAGGGTTGAAAGAATGCAAAAACAAAAAAATTATGAAAATATATCTTATGAGAATACAAATGCTAATCAAATCCCTCATATTGATGAAAATGAGAATGAAATCTTTTTTACTTTTGAAAATGAAAATGGAAAATGGAACCCCTTGTGTGAATGAAAATGAAACCCCTTGTATGGATGAAGATGAAAATGTTTTTTTTACAATTGAAAAAGATGTGTTAGATAACCTTCGTGGTAAAGTTTCTTGGAGACAAATTAGAACTTATGGAAATAAAATATATAAAATGTTTTTTTATAGAAAGAAATTAGGATTCCAATGTCAACTCATGGTGCAATTGATGAGAATGTGGAAAATGAGAAAAGTGATGAAAAAATTAGGTATTTTTGTAAAACCAAAAAAGAAAGATGATTCAGTAGAACAAGTCATTTCTAGTGTTGCTAATGCTATTGATTTTATAGGTAAGAAAAGTCGATCCAAAGATAAAAATGCGGCTCGTCGTGCAATAACAACTGCTTTAGTTGATAAAGCAACTTCAAATAAAAGAATGTTAAGTAGGATTAGTAAATGTATAAAAGTAAATCCCAAAACTTTGATTAGAGCTGCTAAAAGAAGAGAAAATATTGAAAATGATCCAATTAATCAATGTTGGAGTTTTAGTGGTAGACTCCCAAGATCAGACATGAAATTAACTAATGAAATTAAATCTTTAATCAATAAATTTTGGCATGATAATACAAGAGTATCACCTAACATTAGAGATGTCTTAAAATTAAGGGTGGGTTCCAAAATTCGTGTACCTCATCCAAAGCATCTCTTAGATATGACTCAAACTGAATTATATAAAATTTTTTTAGATGCTTCAATCTTACCATTGAATATTAAAATAAGTCAAAGATCATTCGAAAAGTGTAAACCTTGGTATGTTAGAATTAATAAGCAACGAATTTCTTGTTGTTGTAAGACTCATGTACAATTTCATTATTATTATGATAGTTTTCGATATATACGATGCACTTTGCATGTTAACCAAATTATGCAGGACATTTGTGGTATTAATATGCCACCTGAAAGAATCAAAGATTTTATATCAGGTTTGTTTTGCGAACCCTCTAACGGAAACTTATTTTATTTAAAATCATGTATTTCTAGAGAATGTGATAGATGTGCTAACTTTTCATTATTAGGTGAATGTATGCATGAAAGTAGTTTAAATGAATTTGGACAACAATTAGTAGATGTAAAAAGATTCAAAAATGTTGAGTATTCTTTAAAAGATGGAAAAACTGGAAAACGTTGTGAGCTAATTATGGAAAAAAATACTATGCATGCATTTATTAAAGAATTTAAAGATAAGATTGTACCTAAATATGTTCAACACTCTCAGTATGCTCATTGGCTTGATAATCAATTTCGTTTATGTAAAAACACATTCCCAATTGGAACTATATTGTCGGTTGTTGATTTTGCTGAAAATTATACTCTTGCTCCACAAGAAGAAATTCAATCACAGTATTATAATTCAGTGCAAGTATCTATTTTTGTTCATATTGTTTATAGACATGCAGATGATAGTAGAGAAGATAATAGAAAATTTTTGAGAGAGTACCATTTTTATGTAAGTGATAATCGATTACATTCATCTGAGTTTGTTCAATATTATTTTGATATATTTTACAAAAATTTAAAAGAAAGAGGAATTCAATTGCTAGAACATCTCATATGGTCAGATAATTGCACGGGTCAATTCAAAAATGCTAGGATGTTTTATTGGTTATGTAGAGTTCATAAGGAAAATAATATCCAGCACATATGGAGTTTTTTTGAAGCCGGTCATGGTAAGGGAGAACACGATGGAGCAGGTGCATGTGTGAAAAGAGCTCTTGCTAGAGAGCAACTAAAATTTGAGGATGCTGCAAAATTTAGAGATGCACATGCAATTGTAGATTGGTGCAATACCAAATTATCTACAAGAGTAAGTGAGAGCTCAATAATTCACTACTTCTTTTGGTTAGTTGAAGAAAATGATATTTGTTCTCGACAAGATTGTGAAACAATTAATGGATCTGCAAAATGGCATTCATTTAAGAGTTCAAATGCAAACACATGGACAATATGGACAAGGGAGTTGGCATGCTTTTGTCAATTTTGTATTGCAGGTGATTGGGAGGCTTGTGAAAATATGGAATGGGTTGAACAATGGCAACAAAGAGCCTTAACACCTACATCGACACATGTTCAACATGGAACAATAATTGAAGATAATCAAGCATTCGCATCAGATGATTATGACCGTGTTTCTGATCTTGTACAAGAAGGTACATTATTTATTGAGATGAATTTTATATGTATGCATGTTTATATACATGAATTAAATATAAGTCGTGCTCTTTATTGAATTTTTTATCTATTTTTGTAGGACATGTGTATGCTGTTGTTGCACCCGAGGGGAATGAAGAGGAGACAGAGTACTGGTTGGCTAGATGTGTTGAGAGAAAATATAAGTTGGTACATCCTAGAGTGGATGATGATAACTTTGAGTATCCAACTGGTTCAGTCGTTGTTGTTGGCACCTGGCTTCGAAAATATTTGATAAGAAAGAATGGCTTGCCTGCATTTGAAGATTATGAAAGACACAAGAAGATTATACATTATTCACATTTGATTTTGGCAACCAATATAAAACTAGTTAGATATCACGGGAGGCCTGCTAATAAAGTTTTATGGACACTTTCAATGGATGATCATGAGACAATCATAGATGCATTACAAAAAAGAGAGGATGTGGATGGTACAACAGAGTAAATAAATATTGGTAAGTATATCTAGTTGTATGTATATATTTAATTGATATATATATTTGTCTTTAAATTCATTTCCTTATTAAAGTTTTATATCATTTTTTGTTTCAGGTCTCCCTTGATACAAAAAAGAGAGGAGATGCACTCTTATTACAATGGAATTCGAATCTACAGACAGGTAACTATATATAGTTGTAGATACATTTAGTTGAGAGTATAAATATAAAACTAAATTTAACTCATTGTCATTTTATAAAAAGTTTATAATTTATTTCATATCCCCTTAAGCCATCCTCGTATGTGCCATTAATCCATCCGCTTGCATCCCCTTTAAGTCTCTCTATTAATTCCCCTTAATTCATTCTATTAGGACCCCTTAATCCATATCCTTGTATATCTATCCTTAATCCATCCTCTTGCATCCCCTTAAGTCACTCTCTCAACACCCCTTAAGACATCCCCTTAAGCCATCCCCTTAGGTCACATGGTTTAGATTTTAGGGTTTCTAGGGTTCATGAGATGCTTAGAATAACAAATTTATATGGATTAATGGTTTAGGGTTGATCTCCTAGGATTTAGGTCATGTGGTTTAGGGTTTAGGGTTTCTAGGGTTCATGTGATGCTTAGAATAACAAATTTATATGGATTAATGGTTTAGGGTTGATCTCCTAGGATTTAGGTCACGTGGTTTAGGGTTTAGGGTTTCTAGGGTTCATGTGATGCTTAGAATAACAAATTTATATGGATTAATGGTTTAGGGTTGATCTCCTAGGATTTAGGTCACGTGGTTTAGGGTTTAGGGTTTCTAGGGTTCATGTGATGCTTAGAATAACAAATTTATATGGATTAATGGTTTAGCGTTTAGGGTTTAGGGTTTAGGACCCTTAAGTCATATCCTCTTACATGGTTAAGGGTTTAGGGTTTAGGGTTAAGGGTTAAGGGTTTAGGACCCTTAAGTCATATCCTCTTACATGTACCCTTATTCCACAATCTTGCATCCCTTAAGTCACTCGCATAATTCCCCTTAAGCCATTCTCATAGGACCCATTAAGCCATACCTTAGGGTTCATGACATGCATCCCATTCATCCATCCTATGGAAAACATCATTTGAATTTTTATGAAATTTATAAGATCCAATTTTGTAACTTTTACTATATATTTACTTAAATGAATCAAAAAAATTATAGAACTACTTACAGTTTACATTAATTATTTTTGCAGGTTCTCATCAAGTCGGTCTACCATGCGATTGTCACTGAAAAATTATTTTATCAAGAGACTATGTAAATATCAATTTTTGGTCTTCACGTAAAAATTGATAAGCTAAATAATTGGATATACATGTGCACACATATATGTTTCATCATGTTGTATAGTTGTATGATTTTCAATTAACTTATTAGTAGCATTTTAAAAATCTCATTCCAATTTTATAGATTATACATTTCATATAATTGTTCAAATATTTTCTAGAATTGGTAAATAGTTAAAATTACGCGAGCTCTTAATTTATTATGAATATAATCTAAACTATTTAAGGAATATTTAAATTTATCACCTTTAACCATGTGATAAATTATATATTTATGAAATTTGATTGTAGAGATAAGAATTTATATCTAGTGCATGTATTACTTGAAAATTAGATAAAATATCTAGATCTACATATACATATGAGTACATATAATCATCAAAATGAACATAACATGATCATAATTGACTGCATATATATAATCATCACATTAAAGTCATCTGATATAAATAAACAAAAATATGTATATGTCAAGTCCAACACATAAAAGTTTAAATAAAACTAGAGATGTCTGGTCTATTTAAAATTTAAAACCATTTAACTATCAGGCTGATCAGTCAAATCAAGTCTCCTCTTTGTTCCAAGTCGATTAGATGTACCTACATCATGCTGTAAAAGAGTACAAGTAACTTGAAATTAGATTTAAATTTATTTATAAATTTTGATATAATTAAACATATTTAAACCTACAAAATATAAACTTTTGGATAAAAATAAATAATAATTAAATATCTAGTAAATACAATAAAAATGATTTTTAAGACATGAATAATTTACCATATGATCATGTGGATCTACTGGAACATTTTGTTCAACGGGTAGCATAACTGTCACTTGAGAAGATTCAAATGCCCGATCTACTATATCCTGCATATTCATATAAAGCAATCAATATGTTAAAACCTCGAATATATATATATATATATATATATATATATATATTTAAAAGATCCGTAAAAATTGTTTAGGATATTTAGTAAAGTTTACAACCTTGAATGATATGACCTCAAGATCACGCACCTGAGATTGCCCATGCATAAATGCTGACGATGTCTCAGGTGCACCTGCTATGGGTGTCTCATGAAATGCCTGCATATATATGTACAACAATTTGTATAGATCATTCATGCATGTGTATGTAAATGTAAAAATTAAATTAGATCTATGATGTGTATTTAATTCAAACTTAACAAACTTTTTGAAAGAATGCACCTGAGCTGATGATGACTCAAGAGCGCTCACCACAACTTGTGCTTGGTCAGCACTAGGCATGCTCATCTGACCTCCCTACATCTAGATATAATATATATCAATCACACATCATGTGTAAACATTCAAAATAAATTAGATATATATATATATATTGGTTCAAGTACCTGACCAAAGGTGAGCCCATATCTACAACACTCGACATATAGACATGATCATTTTGAGTTTCAGGCATTGTCTCATCATGCGTCTACACCAAACACTTATTGAATTAATATTGTATTATATATATAATTTGATGTTATTATTTAAACATGAATTTTGCACATTCCAAAAAAATATATATTAAGTTCAAAAGATGAACATACCTATGTAAGATGATGCTTAGAATATAGTAAATCCATAAATGACTCTGTCTCAGATGCAGGTGGGTCACCTGAAGTGGATGCCTGAGTATTCCTATTGCTGGAGCCTCCATGCTCTCTATTGACCACTTCAGCCGCCGCGTGTGAAGTCTGATGAGTGAGATGTCCTGAAAGTGAACTCAATGCTCCTAATGTCGATAGCATGGTTTACTACTGAAATGCAGCAGGAACACCAGGAGAAACGGGAGGAACAATAGGAGCAATTGGAGCACGTCGTTGAGGATCAACACGTGCTCCCAATCTATGTTGGGGCATGCCATGCCCAGCTCCCTGAAATGACCTCATATCAAAATAGTTGGGTTTTAAACCCAACTCAAACTCTGCCCATAACTTTCTCAAAAAGTATAGGGGCACCTCAGAATTGCCATGTGGTGGAGTATCAAACACCATCCACCATCTATCCCAAAAATGTGCAGCTATCAAGGGGTGCCTACACCATAAAATTGAAATTCGTTTTTTGGTGGGTGGAATTGGTTGGCTAGTTTGAGGGTTAAAAAAATATTGGCACATGGCTTCTTTAGTAATTTTAAGGTCATTAATTTCTTTATAAGACAATCCATCTACATAGAATTGTCTCCTCTCGTCTCTCCATTGATGGAACCTATCTAGGTCCGCATCAATAGATCGAACAGAATCGACAATAATTTGCATCATAGATGCAAACCGTGAGAGATGGGGGGGAATTCTAGGCTCATTTTTATCAGATCTATATTTTCTTGAATGACTGTAAGATTTTCCCTAATGCTCTCTCTCAACTGATCCTGGTCTACTATAGGGGGTGGGGGGTTAGGAGGTGGAGGGTTTGGAGGAATGGGGTTTTCTGGTGGTGGTGGGTTAGGAGGAATGGGGTGTTCTGGTGGTGGTGGGTTAGGATCTATGGGATCTATAGGAATATGTGGTTCAGGCATAAAATCCTCAATGCTAAATAGTGGATCCATGTGAATGTACAACCAAATGGCAACTGCACATGTTAAACAATTAAAAAATATATATCAACAAACTAATTAAATAATGCAGACAATTTGAAAGAACTATTTAAAAATCACATTGAACGTGTACAAATCCAAAATGCAATTCATTTGAAGACCATTCGATTTATCATTAAAAAATCAATAATGTTCATTAAAAATCCATAGCATGTACACATTAAAGTTTATAATTTAAGTTTGTACAAGTTTTGAAAATTTCAAATTTGTGGTTTACAATTTGAGTTTTGGGTAAGGGTTTGTGTTCATATTTTAGAATGTAGGGTTTAGTGTCTATGTATATTAGAATAATGTAATAAGGTCCATTAAGATAGATAGAAATTAAAAAAATTGGTTATAAGGATACATTTAAACATATTGAGGATACATTTAAACATATAATAATAGAAACATAGGAATCATGGTACATTTGAAAAGGGGAAATGATAATAGGAGTTACCATAGAACACAAAATATTGTTCATATGAGAGACATAAAAGGTATGAGAATTGAATATTATTTTAATAATAAATTATTAAACAATAGTATACTACATGAAACTTAAAGGATGCAAATAAATTAAAATTATAGTGATTAAAAGTAATAATTATGCAAAAAAATAAGGAATCCAAACTACCAATTCAGTATGGTCAAATCCAAGAAAGTTTGCAAACCAATCCTTGATTGATCAATTATAAAATCCATAGCATGTACACATTAAAGTTTATAATTTAAGTTTGTACAAGTTTTGAAAATTTCAAATTTGTGGTTTACAATTTGAGTTTTGGGTAAGGGTTTGTGTTCATATTTTAGAATGTAGGGTTTAGTGTCTATGTATATTAGAATAATGTAATAAGGTCTATTAAGATAGATAGAAATTGAAAAAATTGGTTATAAGAATACATTTAAACATATTGAGGATACATTTAAACATATAATAATAGAAACATAGGAATCATGGTACATTTGAAAAGGGGAAATGATAATAGGAGTTACCATAGAACACAAAATATTGTTCATATGAGAGACATAAAAGGTATGAGAATTGAATATTATTTTAATAATAAATTATTAAACAATAGTATACTACATGAAACTTAAAGGATGCAAATAAATTTAAATTATAGTGATTAAAAGTAATAATTATGCAAAAAAATAAGGAATCCAAACTACCAATTCAGTAGGGTCAAATCCAAGAAAGTTTGCAAACCAATCCTTCATCAATTATAGAATTTAGAGTTATACATTTTAATTTCTTGATTTTTTTAAATTTTGAGTAATAATAATGAAGGAAAATCTATAAGTTGATGTTCTAGGACGGTCCCCTTTGACAAAATGGTAACAATCGACCTAGATTATGTTGAATCAAGAGTGAAGGAAATGAAAATTCAATATGTTATGACTAAAAGTCTATGGTTGCTATAACAAATTGAGGGAAATGCATTGTCTTGTGATACCTCACAATTATCTCTACTAAAAATAAACTTTGTTGATCACACCTAAAGACCCCATTGTTATATAAGTTTGTAAATAAACTCTTTCAAAACTAAGATTGTGAGAAACAAAAATTGAAGAAATAAGACTAAAACCCTATGTGTTTTAAAAAGTTCCACTAGTATTCATGTTTTTTAAATCCTTATGAAACCATCAAAAACCTTAGGTACCTAAGTACAGGGATTCAATTCAAAAAGACATTGCTAATAGATTTATTTTTCAAGTTTAAGATAAAAAATTTAATTGATATATAGATGAAGAATTTTTTAAAATACGATTTCATCTAAGGATATGTTGCCTTATATTAGAATTTTTATCACACTAATTCTAACTTGAACCATAGACAGGCTAATTATAACTTGAACCATAGACCCTAATTATAACTTGAACCCTAATGTATTCTAACTTGAACTCTAACCCTAATTGTAATTAAATTGGGTATCATAACCTTAGTTGAACACTAACCCTAAATGCATATAAAATTTTTAATCATAAACCTAATTAAATATTGATTGAATGTTTAAATCTCACCAAAATTACAACCATTTAACCCTAGACTCTTAATTTAATTTTTACCCCAACCCTAGAACCCTACACCAATTGACGGGGCTAATTCTAACTCCAACCCTAACCCGCATCTTAAATTTTAATTCATAATTTCATAATCCTAAACCTAACCCTAATAAAAATATAACCCTAACTCTAAACCTAGTTGAATACAAACCCTAACCTCAACCCTTACCCGAATATTTATCTTAGAACTCTAACCCTAGAATGAATTTTAACCCTAGAAGCAGGTAATTGAATTCTTTAATATTAAACAAGTAAACCTAATCATAACCCTAATTGTAATTTTGAAATCTAACTATACAATATATATTAAGGTTTAAGCCAAACCCTAATTGTACCCTAGATTTAACCTAATTTTAACCTACAAATAGGGTTTTAGTTTATGTTACGTTTTCTAGGGTTTTAGTTTACGTAAATTCTAGGGTTTTAGTTTACATTACGTTTTCTAGGGTTTTAGTTTACGTTTTCTAAAGTTTTAGTTTATGTTTTCTAGGGTTTTAGTTTACGTTTTCTAAGGTTTTAGTTTATGTTTTCTAGGGTTTTAGTTTACGTTTTCTAAAGTTCTAAGGAATTAGTTTATGTTTTATAGGGTTTTAATTTATGCTACGTTTTCTAGGGTTTTAGTTTACGTTTTCTAGGGTTTAGGTTCAAAGATTAACGGTCTGAGTAAATTAGTTTTTTAGAACCTACAGTTTAGGGTTTTAAATTTCAAAACTAAATGTGTCAAATTTAGGTTTTCGATTTAAAATTTTATGTTGTTTGTTTCGTTGATGTTTTCGGTTAATTAAATGCAGATTAAAAACTATTAAATATTAAATTAAAACAAACTAAACAAAAATAACTAAATAGCAATTATAAAACAAAAATAACTAAATAGCAATTATAATGCAAAAATATTGTAGAATTCAACCAACCTGGAGGTCGCTAAGGTCAGGTGTGTCGACTAGAGGAGGTGAGAGTGAAAATTTTGCAGATTCTGGCTGTCCAAAACACGTACGCGATTTGCTGTCTCTTGTCTAGCGCTCCTAATTCGGCTGTGAAAATGACTTTCACAGTCGCTTATTTAAAAAAATAAATAATCTTTAGAAACGCGTATGCGTTTCATAATGCGTACGTGTTCATAATGCGTACGCGTTTCATAACGTGTATGTGTTTTAGGTTCATAACCCGAACCGTAACGCGTACGCGTTATTGATCTAGGATCGCGTATGCGTTTTTTAAAAACGCATACGCATTTTGTGCGAGAATTTTTTTTTCATCCAAAACTTCCCCTCTTCGTGGACCCAACTTCTTGCACTTACCCTTAATTTTAACAACACCATCCTTATCATCACCACTTGTACTCAAGCTTTGGGGTGTACTCAAAGCCAATGTGGAAATCCAACTCCATCTTCTACAATATCGATGACCATTCCTTCATAGATTAATACTCAACCTACTACAACCGTTTAGCCTACCACAACCTTTCAACCTACAATATCCTTTCAGCCTACCATAACCCTTCAACCTTTCCCAACCCTTCAACCTACCACAACCTTTCAACCTACCACGACCTTTCAACCTACCATAACCTTTCAACCTATCACAAAAATCATACCCACTAGCACTATGTACATTTCCATAGGTATTCCTGTATGAAATCCTTCTAGCTTTGTGCATTCGAATACAATATCTCCTCAACCATCCACCTTCACTTACTTCTAATTCAATTTCCCTCTGCATACATATGCCACTCCACCTTATTTACCTCCATCTTACAATAACAATGATTCTTTCCTTAACCAAGTTTTGTAAACTATGACATCCCTTCAACAACAAGTTGCAACCTTACAACAAAACAACAACGGTAAAATTTCACAATACATTAAAACTAATCTGCTATCCTTTGAGATATTAAGAGTAAAAATTCCACAAGGTATAGAGGTTCCCCAATTCAATAAATATGGTGGTAAAAGAAATCTTATTAGCCATGTTTTTCCATTTACAGCCTTGTTGAGTGATTTTAGTTTTGAAGATAAACTTTTAACTAAGTTATTCCCTAGATCCTTGAAGGATACTGCTTTGGGTTGGTTCCCTTCTTTACCGAATATTTCAATTAGTTCATTCAATGAACTTATTGATGCCTTTTACAAGCACTACCATATTCACATGGGTCCTAAGATGACCATTGTAGATTTAAGGACATGCAAAAAAAGGATGATGATAAAGTGACTGATTTCATAGCAAGATACCAAACACTTTATTCACAAGTAAACATTAAGATTCCTAATATTGATCTTTAATGAATATTATTGCAAACTTACAAAAAAATATTCAAAGAAAACTTGAAATGTTGAGATTTTCATCCTTTACACAATTATGTACAAACCTTCATGATTATCAAATACAACTTGTGGTCGAGATGTGAAAAATCCCCCTAGTTATCCTAAAATGTTTGAATCCATAACTCAAAATAGTTACCAACCTTTCAAGAAGCA